>JAMPIV010006272.1:0-404734 GCA_024509875.1 Oreohelix idahoensis
CGACCAGACAATTTTACAGATTAATAGCAAAGTTAGATTTGCCTGGGGGAGGTTATGATGGTTTCCTAAAAGAATGAAATCCGTGTATGTATTAACCGTGTGAGGTCAAGCACATGTAGGCCCCTGACTCTATAAATGGATGATGATGAAATTATGTGCAGGGAACCTAACGCTAACATCCCTAGATCTCACACGGTCAACTATTTTGGCTATAGTGTCCTTGTGTGTATGATGTACTTAGGTGGTCTAGGGGAGAAATGAAATGATGGTACACAACACAAAAACCACTTTACGAGTTTCTATGAGGAAGTGAATAAAACCTGTGGTTAAGTTTTTCTTTAAATTTGATAATTTTTTGTACAATTTATTTTGCCTGTCCAGTCATATCGTTTGGCCAGGTCTTTAAAAATGAGGACAAGATAGTTTAACATAAAAAGATTAACTAAAAATTGTGTGGACAATCTGCCCAAATAACTACAATGTTAATATATGTCTTTCCTGTTGGAATGTTTCACAGCTTAAATTTTTCTTCTAAGAGGGAGAGTCACTGTGTATGAGGGGCTGTATTATCATCATACCCCATCAACTTCTTGAGTATGATTTGAAATACCAAGGTTTATTTAAAACGAAACTGGTCCTTAACATATCACCCGGGTTTCTTGTTTGAAAGATAATAAGATATTGTGTAGTTGCAGAAATATCGATATCACATCACCCCGCCCAAGCTCGTGCTGTTATCTCTTGAAAGCATACATGAAATTTTGGAGTATTCCTGGCGTTATCGTCACTCCTCAGGTTTCCTGTCACCAGCTTGCAACAGGAAACAAAACCTCTGTAACAAAAGGACACCCTGGCCTTTTTACATCTGATCACTTATTCTTTTATTTAATTTCATTCTTGGGTATGGGGTCAGCATCGCGTGCATTTCAGGTGCACTCACCCCCTAATTTTTCATGACTCCCCCTTGCTGTGACCACCCCTCAGGTCCCTATGGCAGATATGCCACTGTAACGGTTTACCTAGTTTTTCCTCAATAATATAATGTGGGGGTAACCACATTTTCCTTTTATATATTTTTCTCATCTTTTTCTTTTTAATATAAATGCTTCAGGCATGTTGAAACAGTGTTCCTTGAACACGGAGGCTTACTAATTATACTCTAATACAATAATATTCAAACATAATCATGACAACATACATATTAGTTAGATACATTTCAACGTGAGGACTCAACAATGTCTGCTCCCGACACGTCCTTCACTTTTTCCCAATAGCAGTATCTAACTTTGGTAATGGGGATTAAAACATATTAAATCCATAAAGCATTCTTACCACAAATCAAGAAATATAAACAAATGAACGCTGACTTTGCAAAGAAATGGCCTCAGGTTTCTTCTGCTCCGTCCAGACTGTGAAATACTTATTTAGTTATTTAATTTACTTTTAAATTTATCACAGCTGTTCTCAGCGTATCTGAAATAAAAAAAATACTGTTCAACTGGCAATGAATAGTGAAAGCTTTTTGCTAATATTTCACAGTACACGACACCAGAAATCCTCCATGGGCAGTTCAGCCTATTAATGACGCAATCACTTCTGTTGTATTTCTATCAAGCAGTATAGGCCGAATCCAACAAGACCCTTAGGACCTTAATACTGTGTCCAGTAAATGATAGTAGACTAGAACAGTGAGAACAGGATAGTGGGTAGGTTTGGTATTGTACAAACATTTATTACAAATAAGGGAGGGAAACCTGAGGCCTGTAAACAGTAAATTAATATGAAATTAATATGAAACAAATATAAAGGTATGTTATCAGGCACTCGCAGGAAATAAAGAAGTAGAACACCAGACAACAGAAAAACATGAGTGGCTTACCCAGGATTTGAACACTGGACCTTCCGTGCGACAACCCCGCCTAGCCATGCAAGCGAATCACACTATCCGCTCTGCCATCTACGCATCATCAAAAAATGATGTTTCAATGGCAGGTCAATAGTGCGAACCACAATACACGACACCAGAAGTCCTCCATGGGCAGTTCAGCCTATTAATGACGCAATCACTTCTGTTGTATTTCTATCAAGCAGTATAGGCCGAATCCAACAAGACCCTTAGGACCTTAATACTGTGTCCAGTAAATGAAAGTAGACTAGAACAGTGAGAACAGGATAGTGGGTAGGTTTGGTATTGTACAAACATTTATTACAAATAAGGGAGGGAAACCTGAGGCCTGTAAACAGTAAATTGATATGAAACAAATATAAAGGTATGTTATCAGGCACTCGCAGGAAATAAAGAAGTAGAACACCAGACAACAGAAAAACAACAGACATGAGTGGCTTACCCAGGATTTGAACACTGGACCGTCCGTGCGACAACCCCGCCTAGCCATGCAAGCGAATCACACTATCCGCTCTGCCATCTACGCATCATCAAAAAATGATGTTTCAATGGCAGGTCAATAGTGCGAACCACAATACACGACACCAGAAGTCCTCCATGGGCAGTTCAGCCTATTAATGACGCAATCACTTCTGTTGTATTTCTATCAAGCAGTATAGGCCGAATCCAACAAGACCCTTAGGACCTTAATACTGTGTCCAGTAAATGATAGTAGACTAGAACAGTGAGAACAGGATAGTGGGTAGGTTTGGTATTGTACAAACATTTATTACAAATAAGGGAGGGAAACCTGAGCCTGTAAACAGTAAATTAATATGAAATTAATATGAAACAAATATAAAGGTATGTTATCAGGCACTCGCAGGAAATAAAGAAGTAGAACACCAGACAACAGAAAAACAACAGACATGAGTGGCTTACCCAGGATTTGAACACTGGACCTTCCGTGCGACAACCCCGCCTAGCCATGCAAGCGAATCACACTATCCGCTCTGCCATCTACGCATCATCAAAAAAAATGATGTTTCAATGGCAGGTCAATAGTGCGAACCACAATACACGACACCAGAAGTCCTCCATGGGCAGTTCAGCCTATTAATGACGCAATCACTTCTGTTGTATTTCTATCAAGCAGTATAGGCCGAATCCAACAAGACCCTTAGGACCTTAATACTGTGTCCAGTAAATGATAGTAGACTAGAACAGTGAGAACAGGATAGTGGGTAGGTTTGGTATTGTACAAACATTTATTACAAATAAGGGAGGGAAACCTGAGGCCTGTAAACAGTAAATTAATATGAAATTAATATGAAACAAATATAAAGGTATGTTATCAGGCACTCGCAGGAAATAAAGAAGTAGAACACCAGACAACAGAAAAACAACAGACATGAGTGGCTTACCCAGGATTTGAACACTGGACCTTCCGTGCGACAACCCCGCCTAGCCATGCAAGCGAATCACACTATCCGCTCTGCCATCTACGCATCATCAAAAAAATGATGTTTCAATGGCAGGTCAATAGTGCGAACCACACTACACGACACCAGAAGTCCTCCATGGGCAGTTCAGCCTATTAATGACGCAATCACTTCTGTTGTATTTCTATCAAGCAGTATAGGCCGAATCCAACAAGACCCTTAGGACCTTAATACTGTGTCCAGTAAATGATAGTAGACTAGAACAGTGAGAACAGGATAGTGGGTAGGTTTGGTATTGTACAAACATTTATTACAAATAAGGGAGGGAAACCTGAGGCCTGTAAACAGTAAATTAAAATGAAATTAATATGAAACAAATATAAAGGTATGTTATCAGGCACTCGCAGGAAATAAAGAAGTAGAACACCAGACAACAGAAAAACAACAGACATGAGTGGCTTACCCAGGATTTGAACACTGGACCTTCCGTGCGACAACCCCGCCTAGCCATGCAAGCGAATCACACTATCCGCTCTGCCATCTACGCATCATCAAAAAATGATGTTTCAATGGCAGGTCAATAGTGCGAACCACAATACACGACACCAGAAGTCCTCCATGGGCAGTTCAGCCTATTAATGACGCAATCACTTCTGTTGTATTTCTATCAAGCAGTATAGGCCGAATCCAACAAGACCCTTAGGACCTTAATACTGTGTCCAGTAAATGATAGTAGACTAGAACAGTGAGAACAGGATAGTGGGTAGGTTTGGTATTGTACAAACATTTATTACAAATAAGGGAGGGAAACCTGAGGCCTGTAAACAGTAAATTAATATGAAATTAATATGAAACAAATATAAAGGTATGTTATCAGGCACTCGCAGGAAATAAAGAAGTAGAACACCAGACAACAGAAAAACAACAGACATGAGTGGCTTACCCAGGATTTGAACACTGGACCTTCCGTGCGACAACCCCGCCTAGCCATGCAAGCGAATCACACTATCCGCTCTGCCATCTACGCATCATCAAAAAATGATGTTTCAATGGCAGGTCAATAGTGCGAACCACAATACACGACACCAGAAGTCCTCCATGGGCAGTTCAGCCTATTAATGACGCAATCACTTCTGTTGTATTTCTATCAAGCAGTATAGGCCGAATCCAACAAGACCCTTAGGACCTTAATACTGTGTCCAGTAAATGATAGTAGACTAGAACAGTGAGAACAGGATAGTGGGTAGGTTTGGTATTGTACAAACATTTATTACAAATAAGGGAGGGAAACCTGAGGCCTGTAAACAGTAAATTAATATGAAATTAATATGAAACAAATATAAAGGTATGTTATCAGGCACTCGCAGGAAATAAAGAAGTAGAACACCAGACAACAGAAAAACAACAGACATGAGTGGCTTACCCAGGATTTGAACACTGGACCTTCCGTGCGACAACCCCGCCTAGCCATGCAAGCGAATCACACTATCCGCTCTGCCATCTACGCATCATCAAAAAATGATGTTTCAATGGCAGGTCAATAGTGCGAACCACAATACACGACACCAGAAGTCCTCCATGGGCAGTTCAGCCTATTAATGACGCAATCACTTTTGTTGTATTTCTATCAAGCAGTATAGGCCGAATCCAACAAGACCCTTAGGACCTTAATACTGTGTCCAGTAAATGATAGTAGACTAGAACAGTGAGAACAGGATAGTGGGTAGGTTTGGTATTGTACAAACATTTATTACAAATAAGGGAGGGAAACCTGAGGCCTGTAAACAGTAAATTAATATGAAATTAATATGAAACAAATATAAAGGTATGTTATCAGGCACTCGCAGGAAATAAAGAAGTAGAACACCAGACAACAGAAAAACAACAGACATGAGTGGCTTACCCAGGATTTGAACACTGGACCTTCCGTGCGACAACCCCGCCTAGCCATGCAAGCGAATCACACTATCCGCTCCGCCATCTACGCATCATCAAAAAATGATGTTTCAATGGCAGGTCAATAGTGCGAACCACAATACACGACACCAGAAGTCCTCCATGGGCAGTTCAGCCTATTAATGACGCAATCACTTCTGTTGTATTTCTATCAAGCAGTATAGGCCGAATCCAACAAGACCCTTAGGACCTTAATACTGTGTCCAGTAAATGATAGTAGACTAGAACCGTGAGAACAGGATAGTGGGTAGGTTTGGTATTGTACAAACATTTATTACAAATAAGGGAGGGAAACCTGAGGCCTGTAAACAGTAAATTAATATGAAATTAATATGAAACAAATATAAAGGTATGTTATCAGGCACTCGCAGGAAATAAAGAAGTAGAACACCAGACAACAGAAAAAAACAACAGGACAGGAGTGGCTAAACCCAGGGATTTTGGAACACTGGAACCCTTTCGCGTGCGACCACCCCCGCCTAGGCCATTGCAAGTGAATCCACACATAATCCGCCTCTGCCATCTAAGCATCATCAAAAAATGATGTTTCAATGGCAGGTCAATAGTGCGAACCACAATACACGACACCAGAAGTCCTCCATGGTACAGTTTCAGCAGCCTAATAATGACGCAATCACTTTCTGTTTGGAATTGTCTATCAAGCAGTATATAGGCCCTGAAACCAACAGGACCCTTATGAACCTTGAATACTGTGTCCAGTAAATGATAGTAGACTAGAACAGTGAGAACAGGATAGTGGGTAGGTTTGGTATTGTACAAACATTTATTACAAATAAGGGAGGGAAACCTGAGGCCTGTAAACAGTAAATTAATATGAAATTAATATGAAACAAATATAAAGGTATGTTATCAGGCACTCGCAGGAAATAAAGAAGTAGAACACCAGACAACAGAAAAACAACAGACATGAGTGGCTTACCCAGGATTTGAACACTGGACCTTCCGTGCGACAACCCCGCCTGTATAGCCATTGCAAGCGAATCCCACTCGCATCTATGCCGTCTCTGCTATCGACGCATCTCATTCAAAAAATGTTTCATGGCAAGAGTCTATAGTGCGAACCACAATACTCAACGAACACCACAGAAGGTCCCTCCCTGGGCAAGTTCAGCTATTAATGAACGCAATGCAAGCGAATCACACTATCCGCTCTGCCATCTACGCATCATCTAAAAAATGATGTTTTCAATGGCAGGTCAATAATTTGTAGAACACGAACCAAAACCTTCCGACACCAGCAAGTCCCCATTGTTATGACGCAATCACTTCTGTTGTATTTCTATCAAGCAGTATAGGCCGAATCCAACAAGACCCTTAGGACCTTAATACTGTGTCCAGTAAATGATAGTAGACTAGAACAGTGAGAACAGGATAGTGGGTAGGTTGGGTATTGTACAAACATTTATTACAAATAAGGGAGGGAAACCTGAGGCCTGTAAACAGTAAATTAATATGAAATTAATATGAAACAAATATAAAGGTATGTTATCAGGCACTCGCAGGAAATAAAGAAGTAGAACACCAGACAACAGAAAAACAACAGACATGAGTGGCTTACCCAGGATTTGAACACTGGACCTTCCGTGCGACAACCCCGCCTAGCCATGCAAGCGAATCACACTATCCGCTCTGCCATCTACGCATCATCAAAAAATGATGTTTCAATGGCAGGTCAATAGTGCGAACCACAATACACGACACCACAAGTCCTCCATGGGCAGTTCAGCCTATTAATGACGCAATCACTTCTGTTGTATTTCTATCAAGCAGTATAGGCCGAATCCAACAAGACCCTTAGGACCTTAATACTGTGTCCAGTAAATGATAGTAGACTAGAACAGTGAGAACAGGATAGTGGGTAGGTTTGGTATTGTACAAACATTTATTACAAATAAGGGAGGGAAACCTGAGGCCTGTAAACAGTAAATTAATATGAAACAAATATAAAGGTATGTTATCAGGCACTCGCAGGAAATAAAGAAGTAGAACACCAGACAACAGAAAAACAACAGACATGAGTGGCTTACCCAGGATTTGAACACTGGACCTTCCGTGCGACAACCCCGCCTAGCCATGCAAGCGAATCACACTATCCGCTCTGCCATCTACGCATCATCAAAAAATGATGTTTCAATGGCAGGTCAATAGTGCGAACCACAATACACGACACCAGAAGTCCTCCATGGGCAGTTCAGCCTATTAATGACGCAATCACTTCTGTTGTATTTCTATCAAGCAGTATAGGCCGAATCCAACAAGACCCTTAGGACCTTAATACTGTGTCCAGTAAATGATAGTAGACTAGAACAGTGAGAACAGGATAGTGGGTAGGTTTGGTATTGTACAAACATTTATTACAAATAAGGGAGGGAAACCTGAGGCCTGTAAACAGTAAATTAATATGAAATTAATATGAAACAAATATAAAGGTATGTTATCAGGCACTCGCAGGAAATAAAGAAGTAGAACACCAGACAACAGAAAAACAACAGACATGAGTGGCTTACCCAGGATTTGAACACTGGACCTTCCGTGCGACAACCCCGCCTAGCCATGCAAGCGAATCACACTATCCGCTCTGCCATCTACGCATCATCAAAAAATGATTTTCAATGGCAGGTCAACAGTGCGAACCACAATACACGACACCAGAAGTCCTCCATGGGCAGTTCAGCCTATTAATGACGCAATCACTTCTGTTGTATTTCTATCAAGCAGTATAGGCCGAATCCAACAAGACCCTTAGGACCTTAATACTGTGTCCAGTAAATGATAGTAGACTAGAACAGTGAGAACAGGATAGTGGGTAGGTTTGGTATTGTACAAACATTTATTACAAATAAGGGAGGGAAACCTGAGGCCTGTAAACAGTAAATTAATATGAAATTAATATGAAACAAATATAAAGGTATGTTATCAGGCACTCGCAGGAAATAAAGAAGTAGAACACCAGACAACAGAAAAACAACAGACATGAGTGGCTTACCCAGGATTTGAACACTGGACCTTCCGTGCGACAACCCCGCCTAGCCATGCAAGCGAATCACACTATCCGCTCTGCCATCTACGCATCATCAAAAAATGATGTTTCAATGGCAGGTCAATAGTGCGAACCACAATACACGACACCAGAAGTCCTCCATGGGCAGTTCAGCCTATTAATGACGCAATCACTTCTGTTGTATTTCTATCAAGCAGTATAGGCCGAATCCAACAAGACCCTTAGGACCTTAATACTGTGTCCAGTAAATGATAGTAGACTAGAACAGTGAGAACAGGATAGTGGGTAGGTTTGGTATTGTACAAACATTTATTACAAATAAGGGAGGGAAACCTGAGGCCTGTAAACAGTAAATTAATATGAAATTAATATGAAACAAATATAAAGGTATGTTATCAGGCACTCGCAGGAAATAAAGAAGTAGAACACCAGACAACAGAAAAACAACAGACATGAGTGGCTTACCCAGGATTTGAACACTGGACCTTCCGTGCGACAACCCCGCCTAGCCATGCAAGCGAATCACACTATCCGCTCTGCCATCTACGCATCATCAAAAAATGATGTTTCAATGGCATGTCAATAGTGCGAACCACAATACACGACACCAGAAGTCCTCCATGGGCAGTTCAGCCTATTAATGACGCAATCACTTCTGTTGTATTTCTATCAAGCAGTATAGGCCGAATCCAACAAGACCCTTAGGACCTTAATACTGTGTCCAGTAAATGATAGTAGACTAGAACAGTGAGAACAGGATAGTGGGTAGGTTTGGTATTGTACAAACATTTATTACAAATAAGGGAGGGAAACCTGAGGCCTGTAAACAGTAAATTAATATGAAATTAATATGAAACAAATATAAAGGTATGTTATCAGGCACTCGCAGGAAATAAAGAAGTAGAACACCAGACAACAGAAAAACAACAGACATGAGTGGCTTACCCAGGATTTGAACACTGGACCTTCCGTGCGACAACCCCGCCTAGCCATGCAAGCGAATCACACTATCCGCTCTGCCATCTACGCATCATCAAAAAATGATGTTTCAATGGCAGGTCAATAGTGCGAACCACAATACACGACACCAGAAGTCCTCCATGGGCAGTTCAGCCTATTAATGACGCAATCACTTCTGTTGTATTTCTATCAAGCAGTATAGGCCGAATCCAACAAGACCCTTAGGACCTTAATACTGTGTCCAGTAAATGATAGTAGACTAGAACAGTGAGAACAGGATAGTGGGTAGGTTTGGTATTGTACAAACATTTATTACAAATAAGGGAGGGAAACCTGAGGCCTGTAAACAGTAAATTAATATGAAATTAATATGAAACAAATATAAAGGTATGTTATCAGGCACTCGCAGGAAATAAAGAAGTAGAACACCAGACAACAGAAAAACAACAGACATGAGTGGCTTACCCAGGATTTGAACACTGGACCTTCCGTGCGACAACCCCGCCTAGCCATGCAAGCGAATCACACTATCCGCTCTGCCATCTACGCATCATCAAAAAATGATGTTTCAATGGCAGGTCAATAGTGCGAACCACAATACACGACACCAGAAGTCCTCCATGGGCAGTTTCAGCCTATTAATGACGCAATCACTTCTGTTGTATTTCTATCAAGCAGTATAGGCCGAATCCAACAAGACCCTTAGGACCTTAATACTGTGTCCAGTAAATGATAGTAGACTAGAACAGTGAGAACAGGATAGTGGGTAGGTTTGGTATTGTACAAACATTTATTACAAATAAGGGAGGGAAACCTGAGGCCTGTAAACAGTAAATTAATATGAAATTAATATGAAACAAATATAAAGGTATGTTATCAGGCACTCGCAGGAAATAAAGAAGTAGAACACCAGACAACAGAAAAACAACAGACATGAGTGGCTTACCCAGGATTTGAACACTGGACCTTCCGTGCGACAACCCCGCCTAGCCATGCAAGCGAATCACACTATCCGCTCTGCCATCTACGCATCATCAAAAAATGATGTTTCAATGGCAGGTCAATAGTGCGAACCACAATACACGACACCAGAAGTCCTCCATGGGCAGTTCAGCCTATTAATGACGCAATCACTTCTGTTGTATTTCTATCAAGCAGTATAGGCCGAATCCAACAAGACCCTTAGGACCTTAATACTGTGTCCAGTAAATGATAGTAGACTAGAACAGTGAGAACAGGATAGTGGGTAGGTTTGGTATTGTACAAACATTTATTACAAATAAGGGAGGGAAACCTGAGGCCTGTAAACAGTAAATTAATATGAAATTAATATGAAACAAATATAAAGGTATGTTATCAGGCACTCGCAGGAAATAAAGAAGTAGAACACCAGACAACAGAAAAAAACAACAGACATGAGTGGCTTACCCAGGATTTGAACACTGGACCTTCCGTGCGACAACCCCGCCTAGCCATGCAAGCGAATCACACTATCCGCTCTGCCATCTACGCATCATCAAAAAATGATGTTTTTCAATGGCAGGTCAATAGTGCGAACCACAATACACGACACCAGAAGTCCTCCATGGGCAGTTCAGCCTATTAATGACGCAATCACTTCTGTTGTATTTCTATCAAGCAGTATAGGCCGAATCCAACAAGACCCTTAGGACCTTAATACTGTGTCCAGTAAATGCTAGTAGACTAGAACAGTGAGAACAGGATAGTGGGTAGGTTTGGTATTGTACAAACATTTATTACAAATAAGGGAGGGAAACCTGAGGCCTGTAAACAGTAAATTAATATGAAATTAATATAAAGGTATCTTATCAGGTCCTAAGCAGGAAATAAAGAAGTAGATTCACCTTACAACAGAAAAACAACAGACATGAAGTGGTACCCAGTTTTCAAATCCTTGTGGTAAGCTAACTGCCCATGTCACTATGAGTTTTTCTGACCTTGTCGTGTTTCTACTTCTGACAATTTCCGCTAGTGCCATGATAACATACCTTTTAAAGTTGCTCCATGCCCAGTTTCTATTAATCATCAAAAAATTTACTGTTTTACATGGCCAGGCAATAGTTTCCCTCCCAACAATGACCCTTTGTACATACACCAAATGAATAGTACCCACTATTTCCTGTTCTCACGCAATCACTTCTAGTATTTCTACTACTTTATTTCCTAAAGACCCTGTAAACCATAATGTTGTTTCCTAAGGGTCTTGTTGGATTCGGCCTATACTGCTTATAGAAATACAACAGAAGTGATTGCGTCATTAATAGGCTGAACTGCCCATGGAGGACTTCTGGTGTCGTGTATTGTGGTTCGCACTATTGACCTGCCATTGAAACTATTGACCTGCCATCATTTTTTGATGATGCGTAGATGGCAGAGCGGATAGTGTGATTCGCTTGCATGGCTAGGCGGGGTTGTCGCACGGAAGGTCCAGTGTTCAAATCCTGGGTAAGCCACTCATGTCTGTTGTTTTTCTGTTGTCTGGTGTTCTACTTCTTTATTTCCTGCGAGTGCCTGATAACATACCCTTTTATTTGTTTCATATTAATTTCATATTAATTTACTGTTTACAGGCCTCAGGTTTCCCTCCCTTATTTGTAATAAATGTTTGTACAATACCAAACCTACCCACTATCCTGTTCTCACTGTTCTAGTCTACTATCATTTACTGGACACAGTATTAAGGTCCTAAGGGTCTTGTTGGATTCGGCCTATACTGCTTGATAGAAATACAACAGAAGTGATTGCGTCATTAATAGGCTGAACTGCCCATGGAGGACTTCTGGTGTCGTGTATTGTGGTTCGCACTATTGACCTGCCATTGAAACATCATTTTTTGATGATGCGTAGATGGCAGAGCGGATAGTGTGATTCGCTTGCATGGCTAGGCGGGGTTGTCGCACGGAAGGTCCAGTGTTCAAATCCTGGGTAAGCCACTCATGTCTGTTGTTTTTCTGTTGTCTGGTGTTCTACTTCTTTATTTCCTGCGAGTGCCTGATAACATACCTTTATATTTGTTTCATATTAATTTCATATTAATTTACTGTTTACAGGCCTCAGGTTTCCCTCCCTTATTTGTAATAAATGTTTGTACAATACCAAACCTACCCACTATCCTGTTCTCACTGTTCTAGTCTACTATCATTTACTGGACACAGTATTAAGGTCCTAAGGGTCTTGTTGGATTCGGCCTATACTGCTTGATAGAAATACAACAGAAGTGATTGCGTCATTAATAGGCTGAACTGCCCATGGAGGACTTCTGGTGTCGTGTATTGTGGTTCGCACTATTGACCTGCCATTGAAACATCATTTTTTGATGATGCGTAGATGGCAGAGCGGATAGTGTGATTCGCTTGCATGGCTAGGCGGGGTTGTCGCACGGAAGGTCCAGTGTTCAAATCCTGGGTAAGCCACTCATGTCTGTTGTTTTTTCTGTTGTCTGGTGTTCTACTTCTTTATTTCCTGCGAGTGCCTGATAACATACCTTTATATTTGTTTCATATTAATTTCATATTAATTTACTGTTTACAGGCCTCAGGTTTCCCTCCCTTATTTGTAATAAATGTTTGTACAATACCAAACCTACCCACTATCCTGTTCTCACTGTTCTAGTCTACTATCATTTACTGGACACAGTATTAAGGTCCTAAGGGTCTTGTTGGATTCGGCCTATACTGCTTGATAGAAATACAACAGAAGTGATTGCGTCATTAATAGGCTGAACTGCCCATGGAGGACTTCTGGTGTCGTGTATTGTGGTTCGCACTATTGACCTGCCATTGAAACATCATTTTTTGATGATGCGTAGATGGCAGAGCGGATAGTGTGATTCGCTTGCATGGCTAGGCGGGGTTGTCGCACGGAAGGTCCAGTGTTCAAATCCTGGGTAAGCCACTCATGTCTGTTGTTTTTCTGTTGTCTGGTGTTCTACTTCTTTATTTCCTGCGAGTGCCTGATAACATACCTTTATATTTGTTTCATATTAATTTACTGTTTACAGGCCTCAGGTTTCCCTCTCTTATTTGTAATAAATGTTTGTACAATACCAAACCTACCCACTATCCTGTTCTCACTGTTCTAGTCTACTATCATTTACTGGACACAGTATTAAGGTCCTAAGGGTCTTGTTGGATTCGGCCTATACTGCTTGATAGAAATACAACAGAAGTGATTGCGTCATTAATAGGCTGAACTGCCCATGGAGGACTTCTGGTGTCGTGTATTGTGGTTCGCACTATTGACCTGCCATTGAAACATCATTTTTTGATGATGCGTAGATGGCAGAGCGGATAGTGTGTTTCGCTTGCATGGCTAGGCGGGGTTGTCGCACGGAAGGTCCAGTGTTCAAATCCTGGGTAAGCCACTCATGTCTGTTGTTTTTCTGTTGTCTGGTGTTCTACTTCTTTATTTCCTGCGAGTGCCTGATAACATACCTTTATATTTGTTTCATATTAATTTCATATTAATCCAACATATGAAGGTTCTTCTTCTAAGAACTGGAGACGAGACGGTAGTTCTCGTAATTTTGGTGGTAATAATTTTAGACACTGTCGCAAAGGTTATCACAATAAAGCTATCCGAGCTTTTCTTCTCGGGATAACCATTCTCGACTTCAAGAATATGACGATGGTGAATATACAAACCAGGATTCAAACCGGAATGATAATTACAATAGGCAATATGATAACAATTACAGGGGAAATGATAATCGCGGCAGACCTAGATATAACAAAAGAAAAGCTTACCAACAGGCAAACTCTGCACAACAAGAGCTTAATGGAGCCTGTAATCAAGTAAATGATAATGGGAACTCTAATGCTATCACTGGTTGTGCTTTCGATTTTGGGAGAGCAATTGAATGCCCCCCAATGCTCAACATTGTTCGAGCCATCGTCTGTATCTACCTTAATTTGTGGTCACCCTCTTTCCGCTCTTCCTGCTACAGTGGTGCATGATGGGAGAGGATCTCTCATCTTGCATAAAGGTCTAGTGAATGATAGTCCAGTCTCAGTTCTTTTTGATTCTGGATGTACTACTGTCGGGGTTAGACAGTCTCTAATAGATAAACGCTGTTACACGGGAAAGGTGGTCAAATGTGTTACATTTGGGGGTACCATGGAAAAATATCCTACTGCTGTCATTAGCATTGATACTCCCTTCTTTACAGGAGATGTCCACGCATGTCTTCTTCCTAATCCTATTTCAGATCTTATAATCGGTCGTATTCATGGAGTTAAGGAATGCACCCCGCAACAAATTTCTATTTGGGAGGAACAAAATATCCAAACGGTCAATGCAGTGGTAACAAGAGCCCAAGCTCTTATCCCTCCAACTTCATCTAATGATAGTAATGGAGTTGATAGCCAAGACGATCACTTGGTGATTTCGCATGACTCGTTTGTTTAACGACAAGAAGAAGATCCTTCTTTAAAGAAATTCTTCCTTCTCGCAAAGAAAGGTGATCCTAATCAGAATACGAATCACAGTTCGTATATCCCTATGAAGAATGGTATATTGGTACGAATGGTACAACACTCGGACAAGTCTATGCATTCGCAAATTCTTGTGCCTAAGTGTATGAGAGCCTTAATTCTTCAACATGCACACGATTCTCAGTGTGCTGGACATATGGGTTTTTCCAGAACCAAGACTAGAGTCCTTGCGTCTTTCTTTTGGCCATTCGTGAACAAAGACATACGAATTTATTGCAGATCTTGCAAAATTTGTCAAGAGGTCAAGTCTAGAGGTCCAAGACATGCTGCACCTATTCAGGCCGCAGATATTCCTATTCGGCCGTTTCAGAAAATGGCAATAGACATTATTGGCTCGTTTAAGATTAAGTCAGCCAGAGGACATCAATGTATCCTTACTTGCGTTGACATGTGCACGCGTTGGCCAGAGGCTATTCCTCTTACACGCATAGCAACTGTCGATATCGCAGATGCTCTTTGGCTCATATTTTCTCGTCTGGGATTTCCCGGAGAAAAACTATCAGACCACGGCACTCAATTAATATCGGACACTATGTCTCAGGTAATGGCTAATCTGGACATTAAAAGGTCTCTAAGTAGTATTTATCATCCAATGTCCAATGGATTGGTTGAACGTCTTAATAGGACACTAAAGAACTTACTTGGCAAGATAACGGAGGATCATCCTGATGATTGGGACAGGGTCCTACCTGCAGCACTCTTTGCTTAAAGAGAGGTTCCCAACGAGCATACAGGATTTTCTCCTTTTGAACTTGTCTTTGGCGCACAACCGCGCGGGCGATTCGATAATAAGAAAAGACGCCTACGTCAACTTTGTCCTGGAGACAAAGCGTTTGCCTTACTTCCCTCGAGGGGAGGGAGAACAGACTTCTCATTTCTTGGAAAGGTCCATACACTATCGTCTCTAAAATTTCGGATGTCGACTATATTGTCGATGTTGATGGAAATATAAATATGCTTACGGAATTTATTGAACGACCAGACTATTTACAGATTATGTAGCAAAGTTAGATTTTGCTGGGGAGGTTATGATGGTTTCCTAAAAGAATGAAATCCGTGTATGTATTAACCGTGTGAGGTCAAGCACATGTAGGCCCCTGACTCTATAAATGATGATGATGAATTATGTGCAGGGAACCTAACGCTACCTCCCTAGATCTCACACGGTCACTATTTTGGCTCTAGTGTCTGGTGTATGATGTACTTAGTGTCTAGGGGAGAAATGAAATGATGGTACACAACACAAAAACACTTTAAGTTTCTATGAGGAAGTGAATAAAACCTGTGGTTAAGTTTTTCTTTAAATTTGATAATTTTTTGTACAATTTATTTTGCCTGTCCAGTCATATCGTTTGGACAGGTCTTTAAAAATGAGGACAAGATAGTTTACATAAAAAGATTAACTAAAATTGTGTGGACAATCTGCCCAAATAACTACAATGTTAATATATGTCTTTCCTGTTGGAATGTTCACAGCTTAAATTTATTCTTCTAAGAGGGAGAGTCACTGTGTATGAGGGGCTGTATTATCATCATACCCCATCAACTTCTTGAGTATGATTTGAAATACCAAGGTTTATTTAAAACGAAACTGGTCCTTAACATATCACCCGGGGTTTCTTGTTGAAAGATAAGATATTGTGTAGTTGCAGAAATATCGATATCACATCACCCGCCCAAGCTCGTGCTGTTATCTCTTGAAAGCATACATGAAATTTTGGAGTATTCCTGGCGTTATCGTCACTCCTCAGGTTTCCTGTCACCAGCTGGCAACAGGAAACAAAACCTCTGTAACAAAAGGACACCCTGGCCTTTTACATCTGATCACTTATTCTTTTATTTAATTTCATTCTTGGGTATGGGGTCAGCATCGCGTGCATTTCAGGTGCACTCACCCCCTAATTTTTCATGACTCCCACCTTGCTGTGACCACCCCTCAGGTCCCTATGGCAGATATGCCACTGTACGTTTACCTAGTTTTCCTCAATAATATAATGTGGGGTAACCACATTTCCTTTTATATATTTTTCTCATCTTTTTCTTTTTAAATATAAATGCTTCAGGCATGTTGAACAGTGTTCCTTGAACACGGAGGCTTACTAATATACTCTAATACAATAATATTCAAACATAATCATGACAACATACATTAGTTAGATACATTTCAACGTGAGGACTCAACAATGTCTGCTCCCGACACGTCCTTCACTTTTTCCCAATAGCAGTATCTAACTTTGGTAATGGGATTAAACATATTAAATCCATAAAGCATTCTTACCACAAATCAAGAAATATAAACAAATGACGCTGACTTTGCAAAGAAATGGCCTCAGTTTCTTCTGCTCCGTCCAGACTGTGAAATACTTATTTGGTTATTTAATTTACTTTTAAATTTATCACAGCTGTTCTCAGCGTATCTGAATAAAAAATACTGTTCAACTGGCAATGAATAGTGAAAGCTTTTTGCTAATATTTAGTAGCACTGGCCAATCGAAAGCTTGCGACTACCAGAATTCAAATGCAGTTTTTTAAAAACAAAGTTAATTCCAAACATACTCTGCGTCTGGCAGTCGATTGGCCAGTCTGCTTTAGTTATGCCAATACAAAACGATGTTAGTTTTTGGTAACAATTTTCCTACCGCTCCCCTCTCCTCCTATACTCTTGTTACCCAAGCGAATTTGAATTTACCTCAATGCCTCCCTTCTAAGCCGGTGTCCCCACTAACGTTATGAAAAAAACAAGCAGAAACAACAGTCCGTCTGGTCGTGAGTCCGTAGACATTTAGTATTTTCTCAATAACTTGGCTAATACTGGGACTATTATATTATTTAAAACACATTCTTGCTCAGTGGACTCTAAGCTATACTACCATATGATTTTTATGTTCAGTTTCATTATGGTTTTAGATTTTCAATTTTGTCACCGGTCATCGTCAAATAAATATTTTACACAAGACCGCCATCTTCCCCTCTCTTTCATCTCGCTAGCATGTATTTTTCAAATAACTAACTTGTTTTTGTGACGTCAGTAACATTACCGAGAGGAGGCAATAAAATTGTCTGCGTGTTTTTCCTCTGTTGGCTTTGCTCCAGCGTGTATATATGCATGGCGGACTATCAAGCGAAGCGGGGTGTTGGCGTTGCGGGTTAAGAATTGGCGTTAATAATTTGTATTGTATTGTGTAACACTACCAAAAAATGTAAGGATTACTACTTATTACCAGCGTTAAAGTTAACTATTACGTTAATTCAGATAGTTATTTTGCCGCACACTTCCGCAAAATCGTTAATTATAAGTCTAGGCTGCAAAATGTATGCAGCAGATGTGGCAAAATGTTAAATGTTGGTAGTACGTTCTCGAAACCAAAACCAAAACGCGTGTTAGATTTTTACCGTGGAATCGTTCTATAGGCTTTAGCACTGCACAAAAGGCAGCGTTGCTGGCGTGTGAGAGCATCACCGTCAGACTCAATAGGGCTGGTTTATTTATTTCATTTTATGACTAAAATCTTACTGAAATGAGCGATTATTCTCGCAGATTTTACTACACACCTCCCATCCTAAAACATGCAATCATTAGCAGGTTATAATCTGCGAGATAACTTAGCTCAATGAAGTCTTACGCGTTTTTCTGATCTTCATCATAAGGATGTCTACTTAAAAAGTCTGCACCTACGTTCCGAGGGCCGGGAATATATTCTATCAGAAATGAGTATGGCTGCAATAACAAGGACCATCTCAATAATCTGGAATTTTCATGCTTGGCCTGTGACAGGAATACGAGTGGTGAATGATCCGTTTGGACCACAAATGTCCTGCCATATAAATAAATCTGGAATTTTTTTATAGCCCATATCAAAGCTAGACATTCCTTTTCACTGGTTGAATAATTTTTTTCCGCCTTGTTCAACTTGCGGCTTGCATAAGCGGCTAGGTTCAATTCCCCATCCTGTGAGGAGGACCTTTGCAACAATGTAGCACCTAGGCCCACATTGCTTGCATCACTTCTCACGATAAATTCTTGATTCAAGTCAGGCAATTGCAATACTGGCCTGCTTGTAAGTTTCTCTTTTAACTCCTGGTAAGCCAATTCACACTGTGCTGACCAATTTATTGTATCAAGTTGACCTTTGCGAGTTAAATCCGTCAGAGGAGCACATATAGAGTTAAAATTTTTGATGTACTTTTGGTAGAAACCACACAATGACACGAAAGATCGCACATCTTTCTTTGTTTGTGGTCTAGGTGCTCTTTTCAATTTTTCCAGATTCTTGGGATCATGGGTCATGCTACCCTGATGTACAGTATGTCCCAAGAATTCCAACTCTTTGCAACCAATACAACATTTTGTTGGCCTAGCGGTTAAGTTAGCCTCTGAGTCTATCAAACAGCATATTCAAAGAGGTAACGTGTTCTTCAAATGTTTCCGTAGCAATGAGGATATTGTTCATAAAATTCGAAATACATGGATTTTTCAGGGGATCCAATAATTTTCGCATCATCCTTGAAAACAGACTCGGGGCATTTTTTAACCCAAACGGTAACATGTTGAACTCATAATGACCTTCCGAGGTGCTAAAGGCTAAATAAGGTCGAACCTCAGGCTTTACTGGAATTTGGTAATAGCCTTTGCTAAGATCCACCTTAGAAAAATATTTTGCCTTGTTCAGCCTGGCAAATAGTTGAGTAGTATCAGGTAATGGATCCACCTGACCTTCTGTGACAGCATTCAGTTTCCTGTAATCTATGCACAGTCTATGTTCTCCCGATGGTTTCCGCAACAAAACCACACAGGAACTATAAGGAGATTCACTGTGAGAAATAATCCCTTCTTGTAACAAATAATCAATCTCCTCTTTCAAAGCTTTTTCCTTAGCGAAAGGAATAGAATAGGGCCTCATACAGATAGGTGCTGGGTCTAGTAGTTTCATATCATATTCCAACAAATTGGTGTGCCCCGGCTTATCCGTTAACACGTCTGTATGTTTCTCAAGGACCTGTTGAACCTTCTCCCTCTGTCCTTTTGTCAGGTGATTACTGATCTTCACCTGTGCAAACGTTTCACTGGGTTTCAATGGATATTCGAATGAGGAGAGAGGGTCATTTTTCATTTCGGTTGCAATAGACAAGGCCAATAGGTGTGTTCCTTCCTGGATTTGTCTGTCCAGATATTTCTTCAAAAGGTTCACATGATAGACTTTTTCCTTTCCTTTTTTGTCTATCTTATAATTTGTTCTGGATACCTTTTCCAAAATTGTGTAGGGCCCTTGCCATCCGATCTGAAGTTTATTGTTGCTGCCTGGCAATAGAAGAAGTACCTTCTCCCCTACAGCAAGTTCCCTATCCTTAACTTTTTTATTATAATAAGCAGCATGCTTTTTCCTGGCTTGTCTCAAATTATCATTTGCCAGCTGCCAACTAGTTTTTAAACGAGTGGACAGTTCGTTCACATATTGATAAGATGAGGTAACAGTCTCCTCTGCCTTCTCATCTGTCCAGGTCCTTAACAAAGCTTCTAAAGGACCTTTTATTGGCCTCACAAATACCAGTATTACGGGTGCCATTCCGGTTGAATTATGTGGTACTTCCCGGTACGCAAACAATGCGGCGGGCAAGTAGTGGTCCCACGTATCAGGTTTCTCATGTGCCAGCTTTCTCAGGATAGAAATGAGAGTCCCATTGAACCTCTCTACGTGGCCGTTCTCTTGGTGGTGATACGGACTTCAATGAAAGTGCTTGGCTTGGAACAACCTGAAAACCTCTTCTGTTAGTTTCCCCTTGAACTGTGAGCCATTATCAGTCAAGATTTGATGCGGGAATCCTAACCTTGTGAATATCGTAAGTAATGCCTCTGCCACATGTTTCGAATCGATTGATGACATGGCTATCGCCTCTCCCCACATAGAACAAGTGTCTACCAGAGTAAGGATGTAACTGTTCCTCCTCTTGGTCCGAGTGAGAGGTCCCACAATATCCACTGCAACTCTCTCAAAAGGGGTTCCAACAATGGGCATTTCCCCAAGAGTTGCTGGAGCAGTCCAATGCTTTGGAGCTACTCTCTGGCATTCGGGACAGGATTTTACATATCTCTTTATGTCTTCCGTTATCCCTGGCCAGAAATAATGACAAGCTATACGCTGTCCTGTTGCGCTAATTCCCATGTGACCACTGAAGGGGATAGCATGACCTAACTCCATTACTTTTTCTCGACATGAACTGGGAAGGACCAGCTGCCCGTGACCAACTGAACCATTGCCGGCCTTCCTATATAACAATTTATTCTTCATATAGAATTCTCCTTTATTAGGAGGAGTATGGCTCTTTGGGAGTTTCTTATAGCACGGCTTCAGTGACCTATCTTCAGCCTGTGCCTTTCTCATCTCATCTGGATGAGTATTTCTAGGTTCATCTTCTTCCTTTCTGGATTGTGATCGGGTCTGGACTGCTGCCAAGACCACCGGTCTCTTGGGATTTCCCAAGTAGACATAACGACACCCCAATATCAGAGGGTAGACGGGTGCGTCTATCACTGCTGCTCTGATTATCCCTTCCACATAGCGAGTTTTTACTGTTATTCTTGCAATGGGAAGTTTCATGAGTGGTAGGTCCTTGGTTGCCCCTTGTATCTCCACTGTTTCTGTGGTATACTGATCTGGGTTCACCAAGTGCGCGCTCACGACAGCATCAAAATCTAGACCTGTATCATAGAGACACCTTATGGTGACCTCATTGCATACAACATCCTCACAAACTGGGGGGGGGGGGTGATAAGGTTCCTGCTGTCCAGCAGGTTTGTCCTTTACTTCCTGGTTCCCCCTTCTTATAGCAGCACATCCAGAAGGTTTACTTTTACAGAATTCGGTGTTATGGTTGTCCTTCCTACAATATTTACACTACCTCTTTTGTTGGTTAAAGTTAAAATGCTTTCTTTCATCATTCCTTCTGTCATTGAAATGTGAGGTTTTATTTTTAAAATCATTCCGAGGCCTATCAAAGTTTTACTTACTTCTGTTATCAAATTTATTATGGTTTTGAGGAGCCTTATAATGATCTACTGGTTTTTTCTTGATACCAGCTACCTCTGCCTGGGCTGCCTGATACCTCTCAGCGACATTTATGATCTCACCCAGCCTCTCCGCGCCCTGTTCCATGAGAAATTTTCTCATGTCTGGAGCCATGGACTCTCTCATCTGTTCAATGAGTATAATCTCTTTGAGATCTTGGGTTTTCCCCAAACAAGCCCATTTCTCCATATACGTCTCCAACCGGGCGGAGAACTGGTGATAGGTCTCACCCGACAGTAGCCTGGCATTCCTAAATTTCTTTCTATAAAACTCTCCGTTCTTTTCGTATCTTAACAGAAGAGCCTGCTTCAACATGTCATAGTTGTCTTGGTCTTCCCTGCTCATTTTGGAAAACACTTCATAAGCTGTTCCACGAAGACCCTGAGACAACTTTACAACCCATTTTTCTCTTTCTAACCCATAAGTAGGGGCTAATATTTCGTATCTGCTTAAATACAACTCAATGTCATCATCCTTTTCCACAAAGTAATCTAAATGGAACCACATGGCTGATGAGGAGGCCCCCTGGCTTGCAGCTGAGTCGGAAGTGGAGGGGCTAGTTCCATTTTCAGGAGCATGGCCTTGCAGCTCTAACTCCCTTAGTCGTATCTCATGTTCTCTTTGTAATCTTTTTTCTTCTGCTTCTGCTTCCCTCTGTAGACGTTTTTCCTCCTTCTCAGCCTCATGTTTCTTTGCCTCAGCCTCAGCCTCAAGTTTCTTTTCCTCCAACTGCAGCCTCTTAATCTCAGCCTCTATATCAGCCTCTAATTTCTTAGTCTCCCTAGCATCTTCTAATTGCATTTTCCTTTCCTCAGCTAACCTATGTTCTTCCCTAGTAATAAATTTATCACATTCTGAGGTGACATAGTCAATTAAGATTTGACCCTCCATATTCATTTCTTTTGCAGTCTGAACAGCCGCAGATCAAAACTTGGCCAGATCTGCCATTCTGATAAATGCAAAATGTTCTAACTAACTTTCTAAATAAGTATAAATTTTATCTAATTAAATCTGGGTTCTGACAGTTTCTTGACTTCCCAAATCTTGGGCAATAATGATTATGGGGATTCCCTGGGACAATAGAATGTTGTTTATGCTAAGACGCAGACCCCAATGTATGTAGTACTAGGAGAAATTCAAATGCCAGTACAAGCCTACCAATTTATGTAGCAAAGTTAGATTTTGCTGGGGAGGTTATGATGGTATCCTAAAAGAATGAAATCCGTGTATGTATTAACCGTGTGAGGTCAAACACATGTAGGCCCCTGACTCTATAAATGATGATGATGAATTATGTGCAGGGAACCGAGCTGTTACGTACATTTATTACCTACGGGGGTAGTCTTCGGTCCTGCCAAATGTACGCACCAGTTTTATATAGTTATATTATTTGTGCGTTCGATTGATTCACGCACTGACGTGCACAATGCTGTGTGAGTTGCTTTGGACGCACGTGTAACCTAGTTGAGTAGATTGTGACGTCATGATAGGGGCAGCGCGGACGACATTTATGTCCGCAGTGTTATTCTTTGATTCCTGGCAAGTTTGAAGAAGCCATCAGTTGTATTCGTATCTATTGGTCTTCATGGCGAAGCCAATAGTGGATGTATGAAGTAAGTGTCGCCCGATTTCTTATGGCAAGTTTAATTATGTAAATTAAAGTATCAGGCCGCTCCTATTAATGGTCTAGCGGGAATTCATCGGAGATGACATTCCTAGAATTGGACACACGGAGTCGATAGCCTTTGGAATCTTTTGTAGAGGGAGAATCCATATGTGGAATCAAGTTAATGAATATATATATATGCTTCACATGTTTAATATGCCGTTTTACCTATGCCAAAGTCGTGGTATGGATACCGAGAGGTTAGCCAAGATGAAACACTAACTTGGTTGTATTGTTATATCTGCCTTTGTTTGGATTGGATATGCTATCTAAGAATTTTATGAAGAAAGTCGGGATGCTTACAAGTATGATATAAATTATTGCTCCGTGAGAATGAATCCGTTTGCCTTAATAAACGTCCTTGGGAGAAGGTCAACGGACGTTAATACCATGTCGGTTATATGGTAATGGAAGTGATCCTTAGTCACTGGAATATAAGAGAACTTAACTGTTAGAGAATCTACAACAACTATTAACAGTGATATTAACATTGACGTATGATCTTCGCATCTGTAACTATGATTGTCTTGTTCCACTTCGTTGGTGTCACGTCAATAAAATATATGTACTGTAATCACCGACTTGTGTGCTGCCAATACTTGCCCAGTTCACCCAATGCAACGATACTTGTTGGAATTTTCGTTTGAAGAACTTTGTTGACGTTCATTCCGTTTTAACCATTCGCGTTTCAATTTACCTCTTCACTGAACTCAACGATGAAATGGAGTCAACAATAAATGGTGTTCCAGTGTGGTCTGGAAATATCTAACTTCCAAGGAACGTACCCATCCAAATTATCGTTTGAAAAGAAGAATTTTTACTTTCAAGGCGACATCATCTCAATTTGGATCCTAGCGTGATATGAATCAGATTCAACTTACGTTTACCAAGGTCAAGGTCTTCAATCAACCTCAACGTCAAGTTTCACAGTGACTGATTACTTGGAGATCATCTCTTCATCATTATTGCGTGCGAGCTGTAATCTAGCGAAGCAGAACGAAGTATTTTATCTGTAGACGTACATCCACGGAGACGAGGCACATTGATTTTTTACCTGCACGCGAGATGAGTATAACGTGTTTCCGTTGTACACTTTATTACGCTTAGTTGTGCCTTCCGTGTTATGTCCACATTCATATTTTTCGTGTTCAGTGTTATATGTTGTGTATTCTTCGTGAGAGGTAGGGAGGTTGATCTGACGAACGAGATCCATCTCGAAGCCAATTCGGGCTCTTCGTCAGACGTTCTGTAGGGCTCGTCTTGTAAGTTTCAATTGAGCGATAGTTCCGGTACAAGGCTAGAAACCTTGCCGAAGTTCCGATCGCTAGTTGCTTCTTATAATATTATCTATTTAGCTGTTTCGTCACGTTTAATCGTTGTTTTTGGTAGCTATTTTTATTCATAATTTAGTTTTATGATGAATTTTGTTTGTATTTTGCGTCCATCTCACCTTTCCTGTCGTTTAGTTTTTTACAAAACCTATGTTTTTACACTGTGTTGTCAATTGTACTGTTAATTATCTGATCGTAGTTATCGTCGTATATTTTTACGATATTCTATTTTAGTTATACATTTTTATTTTTTTGATTTCTACGATTGTGTTCTACCGTCCAGTTTATCATGTCTTGTCGGTTATGTTTCTATTGTCTTTCTCGTTGTTCATTTCATGACATTTGATTACATAAATTTATTGATTAATAACATATTTAATAATTATATGATAGCATTATACCGTTCTAAGGACAGGAACGAAGACCACGAGTTGTAGTAACAATTTTAAGTAGTATTATTACATAATAAAATTGAATAATGGCTACCTTAGACTATTTCATTAAGCAAGCAAAATCTCTTCAGATGGCTCCTGAGGAAGCAAAAGCATTTGCACTTGCAGAATATAAGAAAGCTCAAGAAATAGAAGCTGATCAGAGAAGGTTAGAAACTTTACGTTTGGAAAATTTGAAATTTGAGGCGGAAGAGAATGAGAAAAAAATGAGATTAGCCGCTGAATTAGAAGAGAAACGATTTCAGCGTGAGTCCGAACAGAAAAAATTCGAGGCTGAAGAGCAATTTAAAAGAGATGCGGCAGAAAAAGAAAGACTACTTAATAAAGAAATGGAAGTTAAACAAAAAGAAATGCAAGAAAGAAGATTAATAGCTGAACAAAACACAAAACGACTTCAGCTTGAGATGGAAGAGAATGAAAGAAAACGACAGCATGAACTGAAATTAGCAGAGTCAGAAAATGAGAGACTTAGGTTAACTCATGAAGCTAATTCTCAGAGAACTTTTGAAAGCCAAACTTCATCCAGACATGATAATTTTAAGGAAATTCACCTTAAATTACCAAAATTTAATCCCCCGTCTGATGACGTGATATTCTTCCTAGATAGGTTTGAGGCCACTTGTGTGTCTTATAACGTGGATAAAGCTCTATACTGTACATATTTATCCAGATTACTCACAGGGGACGCATTAGCAGTTTATCATACCACCAGCATTGGTGAGAAAAATGACTATAATGCTCTTAGAGCGGCACTTCTGCAAAAATTCCAAATGACAGAAGACCAATATCGATCAAGATTCCATACATTACTACCTCAATCTAGCAGAAATTTTAGTGATTTTCTGTCACAAATACGACTAACATTAGAAAGATGGATCGAATTATCCAAAATTGAAAAGTCGTATGAAGGTCTCTTCGATTTACTGATGCGCGATAAGGTACTTTCGTCTGTAAATCCTACATTTCTCGCATTTTTACACGAACGGAAACCTTTATCTATGAAAGACCTGGAACAGCATGCTAACAATTTTTGCACTGCTCACCCAAACATGGATCTAAGTAATGCACAGATTAAGAATGAATAGCCTGTTGCTTTTGCAGCACAACAAAACAATTTTTCACGCAATCGTTCTTTTAATGCTGACAGATATGTCAATAAGGGAAATAATGACAATTTTAACAGTGGTAATTTTTACAAAGGGAAGCAATTTCAACAATCTGCTCCATTTAAAGTTTCTTGGAACCAGGCTCACAGATCGCGAGATTTTGGTAACAATAATTTTAAAAATAATCAAGGACATTATAATAAACAAAACTGGAGATCAAGATCTCAGAGTCCGCAAAACAAACAATTTTTTGGAAATAAACCATTTTACCAACATCATAACGATAATTATACAAATTATCGGACTAATCCAAATTTTAACTCTAGCAGAAACTACAATTATGGCAATGTTAATGACAAAAATCAAAATCGATCGCGTCGCCGAGATAGATCGTTGAGTAAAACGAATAGACATTCTAATGTCGCTTTTAGTGATACACAGGCTAACATTGAACAGGGTAAAGGAGCTGAAACTCATAATGCTATGTGTTGTTCTCTTGATTGTACCCAAGTCAAAGATTGTTCAGAATGCTCTACTCTTTTCCAGCCCAGGGCGATCACGACGCTGCGTTGCGGACATACCTTGCCTAGTCTACCTGCAGTCTGTACGGCCACTGCTGCTTCAGTACACCAGGGACAGGGCTCTCTTAAGTTTAACAAGGGATTTGTCAACAATATTTCATGCTCTCTCCTATTTGACTCTGGTTGCAGTACAGTCGGCGTCCGGACTCCGCTGATCAACCCAAGTTGTGCCACGGGCCGGGTTGTCAAATGTGTGACGTTTGGTGGCACAATTGAAACATTTGCCACTGCTATTATTGATCTTAATACTCCATTTTTTTTCAGGAAAGATTCAAGCTTGTCTCCTTCCGAATCCAATTTGTGATTTGATACTTGGTCGCATACATGGTATTAAAGAGTGTACACCACAGCAAATTGCTGAATGGGAAGAGCGACATATTCAAACTGCAAATGCAGTAGTGACTAGAGCGCAAGCTACTAATATGTCGCATGATACACCTATGGAACCTACAGTTCATACCACTTGTGATGATGATGCTCCTATTTCACGGGAGTTGTTTGCAACATTGCAAAAGAATGATGATTCATTAAAAAAAAATTTTTCAGTATGTGAACAAAAATAATACCAGCAACAAACTTGCAAAATCTAGACATGATTTTATACTTAAAAATGGCATTTTGGTTAGAGTAATTCGAGAAAAGGATTCATCCTTATGTTCTCAGATTATAGTCCCATCCTGTATGAGATCTCGTATATTACGACATGCGCATGACTCGCAATGTGCGGGCCATATGGGTTTTTCGCGTACCAAATCCAGAGTGCTTTCGGCATTCTACTGGCCAGGCGTACATAAGGACATCACTATCTATTGTCGGTCTTGTTTGATATGTCAAGAAGTTAAGGTACGGGGTCCATTTCATGCGGCTCCTATTCAAGCTGCGGACATCCCGATTAGACCATTTGATAAAATGGCTATAGACATTATTGGTCCTATGCTACCATCTGCTAGAGAGCATACGCATATTCTTGCGTGCATTGATATGTGCACTCGTTGGCCTGAAGCTATCCCTCTCAAGAACACTTCATCTGCCAGTGTAGCAGAGGCATTGATGTTAATCTTCTCACGCATTGGTTTTCCACGGAAAATCTTGTCGGATCATGGGGTTCAGTTCATTTCTGAATCCATGTCTCAAGTTATGAAGACATTAGGTATAGACAGATCTCTAAGTTCTATTTATCATCCGATGTCAAATGGGTTAATTGAGCGTCTAAATAGGACACTCAAGCAGTTGTTGGGTAAGATAACTCAAGACCACCCACAAGACTGGGATCGGGTCCTACCCGCTTGTCTCTTTGCGTATCGCGAAGTACAAAATCAAGCAACGGGGTTTTCTCCATTTCAACTTGTTTTCGGCATGCAACCACGCGGTCCGATGTCGTTAATCCACGACTTATTGGTTGACGAGAATATTGAAGAGGAAACTCAATCCTCTTATGAGTATGTGATCTCTCTGAGAAAGAGAATCATAGATGCTTGTAGATTAGCTACTGCACCATCCGAACAAGCCAAAGAAAAAGCTCGTCTATTTGCAAACAAGTATAGACGTCTTCGCCAGCTCATACCTGGTGATGAAGCTTTTGTATTACTCCCTGCGCATAATAATCGTCTTTTAATTACCTGGAGAGGTCCTTTCAGGATCATCTCAAGAATATCCGATGTCGACTACATCGTTGATGTTAATGGTAAACATAAAACCTTCCACATTAATATGTTGAAGGAATATTACTCACGTCCTGATTATCTACAATCAGTGTTCCAAGCAACTGACGATCCTACACCTCCTATTCAACACTATTCTAGTTTGTCTGTCATCCAAGAAGAGGAATCTTCTTTCGATGATGTACAACTACCAATACCAGTTGTACCACTCCATTCCACTGAGAAATGGAATGATGTTACTATCTCATCTACTCTTACTGATGATCAACGTCAGCAAGTCTCTAATATTCTACACACGTATGAGGATGTCCTCACTGACATCCCAGGTCATACGTCAGTCATCCAACATGACATTATTCTGACTGACGATACACCGATTCGAGTTCGCCCATATCCTATTCCTTTACACTTTCGTGATAAGGTTGATAAGGAATTGGATGAGATGCTTCAATTAAATATAATTGAACCATCTTCATCACCATATTCTTCTTCTATGGTAATCATTCGGAAGAAGGACAACAATATACGTCTTTGCGTAGATTACAGGAAATTAAACAAAGTTACAAAATTCGATGCGGAACCATTACCTCTTTTAGACGACTTATTAGAGAAATTGTCTCATGCCACATTCTTTTCGAAATTTGACCTTTCAAAGGGTTATTGGCAAGTGCCATTAACCCCTAAAGCAAACCCATTCACCGCTTTCTCGACGCCACGGGGTCTTTTTCAATGGAATTTTATGCCATTCGGTCTAATGAATGCGCCAGCTACCTTTGTACGCATGATGCGCCGCATATTGTCTCATCGTCCCGATGTCATTACTTATATAGATGACATCTGTCTTTTCAGTGACTCTTGGGATGAACATATTCAGGGTTTAAAATCTTTACTTTCTACCTTACGGGATTATAACTTAACAGCGAAACCTTCAAAGGCTTTTGTCGGTTTTCATGACATCTCATTTCTTGGTCACCGTATAGGTCGCGGTTTAATGTATACAGAAGACAGTAACGTCTCTAAAATTTTAAACATCTCAGCACCTAAGACAAAAAAACAAGTGAGGTCGCTCTTAGGACTAATACAGTTCTATTCTAAATTCATCCCTCATTTGTCTACTATAACTGCACCTCTTTCTTCTTTACTGAAGAAAGGCACACCTAATGTAATAAAGTGGTCGCAGGATCATCAAACGGCTTTAGATTATATAAAACAATTTTTTTCTCAAATAAGCTTTTTTTAAGGTTGCCTAACAAAGATCTCACCTTTGTTCTTCGCAGTGATGCTTCTTCCTACGCTATCGCGGCAGTTTTAATGCAGGAATACGGAGGCACCTTATTTCCGATTATGTACGTATCCAGAAAGCTTACGACGAGCGAGATGAAGTATTCCGTTCTGGACAAAGAGCTCCTTGCTCTTGTCTGGTCAATCACAAAACTGGATCGTTATCTCCTCGGATCACACTTTGTGGTGGAATCCGACCAGAAAGCTCTTACAGCACTGAACACAGGGAACGTGAAGTCATCAAAGTCAGCGCGTTACGCTATTGTGCTTCAACCGTTCCATTTTGAGATACGAGCTATTCCTGGAGTACAGAATGTGTTTGCAGACTGTCTTTCAAGATGCCCTAGTGAACACGTCGAAATTAAACCACTTCCAGATGGTGAAACGTCCTCACAGAAACATGAATAACTTTGTACATGGTCACTGATTATACATCTGTGGATACTATGTGTAGTTCTGCAGTATTCGTATATATATAACTTTCAGAATATACTTACGTATGGATTATAACATTATTTCTTGTGAAGTAACGTTTTGTTAGAACGGGAACAGTGATATTAAAGTAACATTTTTTTTAGTATGGAAACATTGGTAAGAGTGACAAATAGACATTCACTATTGTTATGGAACAGATTACACTACATATCGTGTTCGTAAACTTATTTCAGGCATGGTACATTTAGAACATATTCTTGTCGATTTAACTAGTTCTAAAAGAATATTAACAATGAGTGAAATTGAAATCACTTAGAATAAATTAGTAATTAGTTATTTGTTCATAAATTAAGTACTATTAAGTAGAATAATTCAATTTAATCTATTTGATTGATTATAAATCACACATCTACTAACTTTATTAGTGTTTCGCAATACGTGTATTCACGTATCCCACTACATGATATCTCACTTTTAGATAACTATTCAAACTTACTAATGTTAGGAAATAGTAAGTGCGTTGCTTCTTAAAGTGTTTAATTATGCTTTGTTTCATTTTGCATGTTATATTTTAAAATTTCTGTTTTATTGATTCTTTTATCATTGATCATCATCAGTGTTGCTGTTCATTTTCATTTTTGAAATCATATGTTTCAAATTTCTTTTAAAACAATTTTGTTGAATTTTATTATCATCTTTTTTTTTTATGGTTTATTTCATTTTCATTTTCAACTTCTTTTTACTTCGAATATTACCACATCGTTCCAAAGTAGGTCGATGGTGGATGTGTGCTGTAATGCATACTATCATTTAGTTATATTGTTTTCATTTAATATTCTTTTCTTAATATGATATAATTTTATGCATGTCATAAATCTTTTTGTAGTTTTGACTCACCTCTCTCGAGTAATTAGTTCGAAAAAAATTAATAGAATTAATTTTTTTAAGGGGAGGTAATAAGGGAGCTGTTACGTACATTTATTACCTACGGGGGTAGTCTTCGGTCCTGCCAAATGTACGCACCAGTTTTATATAGTTATATTATTTGTGCGTTCGATTGATTCACGCACTGACGTGCACAATGCTGTGTGAGTTGCTTTGGACGCACGTGTAACCTAGTTGAGTAGATTGTGACGTCATGATAGGGGCAGCGCGGACGACATTTATGTCCGCAGTGTTATTCTTTGATTCCTGGCAAGTTTGAAGAAGCCATCAGTTGTATTCGTATCTATTGGTCTTCATGGCGAAGCCAATAGTGGATGTATGAAGTAAGTGTCGCCCGATTTCTTATGGCAAGTTTAATTATGTAAATTAAAGTATCAGGCCGCTCCTATTAATGGTCTAGCGGGAATTCATCGGAGATGACATTCCTAGAATTGGACACACGGAGTCGATAGCCTTTGGAATCTTTTGTAGAGGGAGAATCCATATGTGGAATCAAGTTAATGAATATATATATATGCTTCACATGTTTAATATGCCGTTTTACCTATGCCAAAGTCGTGGTATGGATACCGAGAGGTTAGCCAAGATGAAACACTAACTTGGTTGTATTGTTATATCTGCCTTTGTTTGGATTGGATATGCTATCTAAGAATTTTATGAAGAAAGTACGGGATGCTTACAAGTATGATATAAATTATTGCTCCGTGAGAATGAATCCGTTTGCCTTAATAAACGTCCTTGGGAGAAGGTCAACGGACGTTAATACCATGTCGGTTATATGGTAATGGAAGTGATCCTTAGTCACTGGAATATAAGAGAACTTAACTGTTAGAGAATCTACAATAACTATTAACAGTGATATTAACATTTTGACGTATGATCTTCGCATCTGTAACTATGATTGTCTTGTTCCACTTCGTTGGTGTCACGTCAATAAAATATATGTACTGTAATCACCGACTTGTGTGCTGCCAATACTTGCCCAGTTCACCCAATGCAACGATACTTGTTGGAATTTTCGTTTGAAGAACTTTGTTGACGTTCATTCCGTTTTAACCATTCGCGTTTCAATTTACCTCTTCACTGAACTCAACGATGAAATGGAGTCAACACTAACGCTACCTCCCTAGATCTCACACGGTCACTATTTTGGCTCTAGTGTCTGGTGTATAATGTACCTAGTGTCTAGGGGAGAAATGAAATGATGGTACACAACACAAAAACACTTTAAGTTTCTATGAGGAAGTGAATAAAACCTGTGGTTAAGTTTTTCTTTAAATTTGATAATTTTTTGTACAATTTATTTTGCCTGTCCAGTCATATCGTTTGGACAGGTCTTTAAAAATGAGGACAAGATAGTTTACATAAAAAGATTAACTAAAATTGTGTGGACAATCTGCCCAAATAACTACAATGTTAATATATGTCTTTCCTGTTGGAATGTTCACAGCTTAAATTTATTCTTCTAAGAGGGAGAGTCACTGTGTATGAGGGGCTGTATTATCATCATACCCCATCAACTTCCTGAGTATGATTTGAAATACCAAGGTTTATTTAAAACGAAACTGTCAGATGTACCCAGGTCCTTAACATATCACCTGGGGTTTCTTGTTGAAAGATAAGATATTGTGTAGTTGCAGAAATATCGATATCACATCACACGCCCAAGCTCCTGCTGTTATCTCTTGAAAGCATACATGAAATTTTGGAGACTTCCTGGCGTTATCGTCATTCCTCAGGTTTCCTGTCACCAGCTGGCAACAGGAAACAAAACTTCTGCAACAAAAGGACACCATGGCCTTTTACATCTGATCACTTATTCTTTTATTTAATTTCATACGTGGGTATGGGGTCAGCCTCGCGTGCATTTCAGGTGCACTCACCCCCTAATTTTTTATGACTCCCACCTTGCTGTGATTACCCCTCAGGTCCCTATGGCAGATACGCCACTGTACGTTTACCTAGTTTTCCTCAATAATATAATGTGGGGTAACCACATTTTCTTTTATATATTTTTCTCATGTTTTTCTTTTTAAATATAAATGCTTCAGGCATGTTGAACAGTGTTCCTTGAACACGGAGGCTTACTAATATACTCTAATACAATAATATTCAAACATAATCATGACAACATACATTAGTTAGATACATTTCAACGTGAGGACTCAACAATGTCTGCTCCCGACACGTCCTTCACTTTTTCCCAATAGCAGTATCTAACTTTGGTAATGGGATTAAACATATTAAATTCATAAAGCATTCTTACCACAAATCAAGAAATATAAACAAATGACGCTGACTTTGCAAAGAAACGGCCTCAGTTTCTTCTGCTCCGTCCAGACTGTGAAATACTTATTTAGTTATTTAATTTACTTTTAAATTTATCACAGCTGTTCTCAGCGTATCTGAATAAAAAATACTGTTCAACTGGCAATGAATAGTGAAAGCTTTTTGCTAATATTTAGTAGCACTGGCCAATCGAAAGCTTGCAACTACCAGAATTCAAATGCAGTTTTTTACAAACAAAATTAATTCCAAACATACTCTGCGTCTGGTAGTCGATTGGCCAGTCTGCTTTAGTTATGCCAATACAAAACGATGTTAGTTTTTGGTAACAATTTTCCTACCGCTCCCCTCTCCTCCTATACTCTTGTTACCCAAGCGAATTTGAATTTACCTCAATGCCTCCCTTCTAAGTCGGTGTCCCCAATAACGTTATGAAAAAAACAAGCAGGAACAACAGTCCGTCTGGTCGTGCGTTCGTAGACATTTAGTATTTTCTCAATAACTTGGCTAATATTGGGACTATTATATTATTTAAAACACATTCTTGCTCAGTGGATTCTAAGCTATACTACCATATGATTTTTATGTTCAGTTTCATTATGGTTTTAGATTTTCAATTTTGTCACCGGTCATCGTCAAATAAATATTTTACACAAGACCGCCATCTTCCCCTCTCTTTCATATCGCTAGCATGTATTTTTCAAATAACTAACTTGTTTTTGTGACGTCAGAAACATTACCGCGAGGAGGCAATAAAATTGTTTGCGTGTTTTTCCTCTGTTGGCTTTGCTCCAGCGTGTATATATGCATGGCGGACTATCAAGCGAAGCGGGGTGTTGGCGTGGCGGATTAAGAATTGGCGTTAATAATTTGTATTGTATCGTGTAACACTACCAAAAAATGTAAGGATTATTACTTATTACCAGCGTTAAAGTTAACTAATACGTTAATTCAGATAGTTATTTTGAGGCACACTTCCGCAAAATCGTTAATTATAAGCCTAGGCTGCAAAATGTATGCAGCAGATGTGGCAAAATGTTAAATGTTGGTAGTACGTTTTCGAAACCTAAACCGAAACGCGTGTTAGATTTTTACCGTGGAATCGTTCTATAGGCTTTAGCACTGCACAAAAGGCAGCGTTGCTGGCGTGTGAGAGCATCACCGTCAGACACAATAGGGCTGGTTTATTTATTTCATTTTATGACTAAAATCTTACTGAAATGAGCGATTATTCTCGCAGATTTTACTACAGCCTATTTTCCAGGCGACGGACGATTCTCCAGTCAAACATGGTCATATCTCATCCCTGTCCGTTATACAGGATGAGGAAACTACTTTTTCTGATGTTAACTTACCTCTTCCCGTGATTCCACTTAATTCTACGGAATCATGGAAAAACGTTACCGTCTCTTCGAATTTGTCCTTACCGGCATTCCTGGACACACACATGTCATTGAACAGGACATCATACTTACTGATCGTAATCCGATCAGAGTAAGACCATACCCTATACCTATTAAGCATATTGCAACAGATAAAAATAAAAGCAACTTTACTAAGAGAAATAACCGTGATTGTGGACAATACCAAACGCGTCCATCACGTAATGGTTCTTCATCAAAGAACTGGAGGCAATTTAATTGTCCTCAACATGTTGGTCCTAGTAACTATCGGAACTTTGATAAAAGTTGCCAACCTTATAATAGTTTTTCTTGGAAACAACGAAATTCACGTAATAGGAATTGTGATTGTAAGGGAAATAATAATCACAATTATGGTAACTGGAGTTCAAATAAGAGCAATGGTCTCAACAGAGATAATAATTTTGATAGATCTCGTTGTGAAGGTAGATCTCAACATGAATCTATTTAGCTCTTATGTCCTAGATTTCCTAATACACTTCCAGACTTATGTCTGTTCTTAATATCATAATGTATATTAACACAATTGTTTCACTAGTTGGATGATGTATAATGACTAACAAATGTGGTTATGTCCATCCATGATATATATCCATTAGATATGCTGATGGCATAGTATTGTAGTTCATGATATTTGTATATTGCTATAATTATAGTATTTGACAATTTTTGATATCTATGATTGGTATTGCCAGCAACTTAGGTTTCTTTAATGGTACCTCCCGAGTTTGTTTTGCTTAGAGGAAATATTTTCTCTTATGATGGTGGATGATTTTTACTCTCTCCAGACGCTTTATTTATGCGTCTATTGTACCTGATATTAGGTTCATTCTTTCATGGGCACATAATTGATTCTTGTGCTATCTTGCGCATGGAAAATTTTTTTTTTTTAAATGTGTAATTTTTTTACAGGGGGGGGGGGGGGGTGGGGGGGGGGGGGGGGGGGGGGGGGGGGGGGGGGGGGGGGGGGGGGGGGGGGGGGGGGGGGGGGGGGGGGGGGGGGGGGGGGGGTGGGGGGGGGGGGGGGGGGGGGGTGGGGGGGGGGGGGGGGGGGGGGGGGGGGGGGGGGGGGGGGCGGGGTGGGGGGGGGTGGGGTGGGGTCGTGCAGTAATATGTTGCTGTCATCTTTGACGAAGTTTCAAACGTCGATTTATTGGTTGTATGTTTTTCACCCTGGTCAAAGTTGGGGAACTATGTCTTAACTTTGCTGTGTCAGGTTGATTAGGGGTTATCTCCCTTTTTGGTTTATTCACTGTGTTTGATCTTTAGGGTCAAAGGTAAACAGTTTTGGGCAATGTGCCATGCGCAGTTGGAGAGCGCAAAATTAGACTTCCGGCAGGGATAGTTGCGAACTGGCTTCTGTAGGACGTGAATGTCTGTTGTTTCCTGGGGAAGGAAAATCTTCGAAGTGACTGCGTTGGCAGTTTTCCCCAGTGATTTACTGTACGTCAGGAATGACGACAGTGTTATTTCTTGTGTTCTGAGGATTCGTTTCAAGGTAACACCGACTTTATCATTACTACGCATTCGGTTGCAGAATTTGTTAAAGGCTTACCTAGCCTGTGAGAACAGCTCACAGTTCCTGTAATGCAGAACTTATATTTTATGCTCAAGGTAGCTATTTAAGACTATTCGTCTTCATATGATCAGAAGTCCAGTGATGAAGTTATATATAGTGGAAACCGCAGGTTGGCGGTATACTTATACAAACATTATAGCAGGGTTTATGCAACCTGCTTAATGAAGAATACACAGCTGACGTCATATCGAGGTCTGTGTAATGGCCACTATTCTACCGCATGAAAAGATGTAACTGGCGTGTTATGCCAAGTTGAACGACGGCCCTGGTAATAGGATTACATGAGATAAGGGCTCGTCTTTTGTATGACGGAGTTATTAAGGTATCTGACGCGTTCAGTCAGGGATACCAAAGCGGCATTATGAACTGTACATTAAAGAACATACCACTATTGACATGCCCACATATGTGAATGTTTACCAGCCTTAGAAGGCCTGATATGTACCAAGCGATTTCAATTAACATGATGTACATGAACCTGTTTACATTGACTGTTCCTGTGTGATACTACTGTTAGTGCTGTGAATAAATGTATGAACTGTTACCAGTAGTTGCAACCATCATTGGCTTCTGTACGAGTGTGACTGGGTGCATTGTATACCATATATGATCCTAAACGCATTCGCGTCTGCACACACCCATGTCTCATCATCATCATCATCATCATCATCGTACAAGGACCATTTATGCTGTCAGCGTGAGTGACCCAGATCTTCACCGCACCAGTACACTGTTCAGGTGACATCGACACGCATACCTGGCCAACGACATTTGCATCACGTATAAAAAAATCAACTAACATTACTGGTGGCCGTTACATTTCTGGCCTTAACACTCCTCTATATACCTTTACATCATGCAGGGACGACCTAAACTCCTTTTTTATGCATATGTGATCAATCTGATTCTCAGTTCTGTGATCTGGTGATATTCATGTTGCCTTATGTTTTCTTTTATGAGGAAATATGCTACCTCCTATAGCTAGTTGATTTGAAGCACAGACGTTAGTTAATAGTTCCCCATTCTCCTTCATCGTACCGAATCTTTGCCTTCTCATGATTTCTTCAAAGCCTGTTCCTATTTTTGCATTTTGGTCCCCCATCAAAATTGTGATATCCTTTCTTTTTTTTTATCCAATGTAGTCTGGCGTAAAATTCTTCTTTCGCAGATTCTTCTTTATCATTTGTTGGTGCATTACACTGGATGATGTTTATATTTATTTTCTTTTTGGCTGTTTTAAACATTGCTGTTATAATTCGGGGTCTCCTTGCTCCCATTCTATAAGTGCCCTCTGTGCTTCTCTAGACAGCATTAGAGCCACCCCTTCACTGTGGTTGACACTTAGCTGCCAGTAAGATGTCGGTTTGTTTCTGCTACAGCCGGTGATTGTTCTTTGCAGGTTATGGACTAGTTCTTCTCGTCACTGGTAAAGTCTGGTTGCCGCAAAACATCCCTCTTAAAATCGTGAGTTAATTGCGAAAATGGTCCAGCGTCTTTAAAGATCCGTCTGATGTTGATGTCTAGCTTTGACTGAAGGCCACGTATACCAAACACTTGTTCCACACACTAGTATCACCAATTGGTACCACAGACTAGTGTCATGAAATAAGAAAGAAACAAACACCCTGCTGAGTATTGAGTTTCCTGACACGAAAATCAGGTATCCCCCGTCCCCCCCCCCCCCCCCCCACCCGGCCCCCATCCTTTTCATTTTATCATCCCATCTACCTCAGAACTTTACCCTCTTTGAAAAGGTAAAGAATCCCGATACACGCCCATTGAGGCATGTTGGGAATATGGTGTTAGGCCCATATTTTCTTGACCATCGGCACACTAGGGGTGATGTGGTCAGCATCACGCCGGCCGCCTTAACCTTCCCATAAGTTGCTCTGGTACCCAATTGGGGCTGGGTCGACCCAGTAGCCGTTTGTGGCCTAAAAAAATCCCACATCATCTGGGGATCGAACCATAGACCACTGAGCTAGGAAGCCCTCTTTGAGCATTAACGTTAATCCCAATGAGAGGAAAACATCCACTGCATTTATGTTAAACATGTTTACATATACAGGTTGAAAAGGTTAATATAATAAATATGTACATCAATTCTGTCATCATCCCACTCCTTGCTCCTTATGGAACTTGGGACTACCTCTGCTTTTAGTTCTCTATGAGAAACCCGCATAAATCAGTCAACAGCTCTTGCAGTGATGGTTCATGAAACCATCATTCTATATGCTGAGGTTGTCGTTTGACTTGGACATCCACTTGCAGTTAAAAATGGAGTGGTTTATAAGGTGCATCCCTGCCGCACTCCTGTTTTCACCTTAAAATTTAGGTTGCTTTGCCCAACACTACATGTGAAATTAGCATACAGGCTTTTAATGGTGGGGTCTATGCTTATAAGCCCTCAGTATTTTCCATATGCTGTCCTTGTGTTCAAAGTCAACAAAGTTTATGTACAGCTGCCTCTGCCATTCTGTACACTATTCTATTATGTTCATGAGGGTGAATGTATATAATCTGCACATCTTCTGTTCTTTCTGAATCCTGCTTGTTGTTTCCTCAGTTTATGGTCTAACCGCTTTTGAAATTAATTTAAAATTTCTGCATTATTATCATGTCAAATAATTTACTGGGAAGTAATAGGTTAATTCAAATGTTATCTCAGTGTTAACATACGGTTGTGAGAGTTGGAAAATAACAAAATCATTGGAGAAAAAGCTGAATACATTCGAGAACAAATGTCTTAGAAAACTCATGAACATCAGTTGGAAAGAATTCAAGACTAATCGACAAATAAGAGAAGACTCTAGGCAGAAATATGTCTCCGACTATATAAGGAAAAGACGATGGTCATATATCGGTCATGTCCTACGAATGCAAAACAACAGAATACCACTACAGGCGCTCACTTGGGTTCCTGAGGGTAAGAGGAAAAAAGGAAGACCAAAAGAAACACTCAGAAGAACAATAATAAGAGAAGGAAGAACGTTGGGCCTAAATAATGTGCAAGAGCTAAGAGGAGTGGCGTCACAACGAACAACCTGGAGAGCACTGTTTGGTGCTTAAAGAATTTATTATTATTATTACTTTAATAAGAGATTAGTTCCTCTCTAGTTTTGCAGTCAGTGAGGTCATCTTTTTTTGGCAATTTAATAATTATTCCTTTGTTCCACTCAACTGGTGTCTTTGTTTGCCAGATTTGTGCAAATCGTGGTTCTAATATATCCTGTCACCTTATCTTTTCATACTCCTCATGGACGACGTCATCAAAGCATGTAAGGAGAGAACAGGAATGTATTCAGTGGGGTACTGGAAGATGAGACAGGTCTGTATTTCAGAGCTGGCATTTGCTGATGATGTTGCCCTGATTGCTAAATTAGAGGCACATCTTCAATCTAACCTGCAAGTCTGGAAGGAAGAGCTGGAGAAGAGAGGGATGATCATAAGCAGCTCGAAAACAAAAACCATGGTGATAGCACGAGAACAAAGAAGACATCAGATTAAGCTGGGAGAACAGGTCCTGGAGCAGGTCGACCACTTTAAATACCTTGGAGCTGTCATAGACCGGAAGGGAGGAATCAAAGAAGAGTTGGCTACCCGAAGAGCAGCAGCTGGTAGAGGTTTGGGACAGAGAGCGCCAGACTATCCTATCGGCTGTTTTCCTCCAGGCCTGGTTCCATTCTAGTCCTCGGTCCTTCAAAGATTGTCTAATGTTGTTCTCCCAGCGGACTCTGGGTCGTCCTGGAGGTCTGGATCCATGGCTCTTAGTTTCCCATGCTTGTCGTGGTAGACGATCTTCTCCCATTCTGCAGACATGGCCAAACCATTTTAGTTGGGACTGTTCTATTTGGGTCTGCAGGGGTTGGGTTTTTAGGCCTTGACGTATCGTCTGTTTGCGGACCATGTCTCTTCTTGTTACTTCAACCACCTTCCTCAGATACCTAATTTCTGAGGTTTGGATCTGACTTTTGTGGGTTGTAGTCATTGCCCATGACTCGCATCCATACGTCAAGCCTGAGACATAGGTGGTGTGGTATACAGCCATCTTCGTTTTCTTACCAACTTCTCTCTTGCTGAGGAATCCTCGATTTATGGCCTGAAAAAGTCTCCCAGCTGCTGCATTTCGAGTTGCCAACTCTTCTTTGATGCCTCTCTTTCGGTCTATAACAGCTCCAAGGTATTTAAAGTGGTCGACCTGCTCCAGGACCTGCTCTCCCAGCTTAATCTGATGTCTTCTTTCCTCTTGTGATATCACCATGGTTTTTGTTTTAGAGCTGCTTATGACCATCCCTCTCTTCTCCAGCTCTTCCATCCAGACTTGCAGGTTGGATTGGAGATGTGCCACTGATTTAGCGATCAGGGCAACATCATCAGCAAATGCCAGCTCTGAAATACAGACCTGTCTCATCTTCCAGTAACCCACTGAATACTTTCTTTTCTCTACTTGCTTGCCTTGATAACATCGCCCATGAGGAGTATGAAAAGATAAGGTGACAGGATATCACCTTGTCTTACACCAGTGGTGGTCCTGAACTCTTCTGACTTATGGTTTGCTGTCCTCCCATAATTTCTGCAAGACATATAGAAGCTCTGTATAAAAGAAATCAGAGGTGCTGGAATGTTCTTTCTTGCCAAACAGTCCCAAAGTTTGCTCCAGGGGACAGTAGTATGTCATGGAGGAAACGGTTAGCATTCAGGAGGAGCGCAGGAGGGGCGCATGACTTTTATATAAGGAAAATCAGAAGGAGCGGCAGGAGGAGCATGACTTTTATATAGAGATATATTAGTTCGATAATGGTGTTGTTTATTTAGACAACAGGAAGACGATATATTTAGATAATAGGAAGATATATTTAGATAACAAGAAGACGATATATTTAGACAACAAGAAGAGGATATATTTAGATAACAAGAAGACGATATATTTAGACAATAGGAAGACGATATATTTAGACAACAGAAGGGGGATATATTTAGACTTAAGAAGATATTTATATATATTTACAACAGTTATTTTACAACAGTTATACGATATTTATAGACATATATTTAGATAACAGTTAGACGTATATTTACAATAGGTAGACAACAGTTATATATGGGTAACAAAGAATTTAGTTAATATATTTTATTTTTTAAAATAAAAGTATATATTGGTAAGATTCGTATTTTCAAAAATAACATTATCATACATTTTTGTACAATTGACAAATAACACATATGAATATACATTCTGCAGTATTGTTTTATATTATATATATAGGAATATATATATTGGAAGAAGGGAGGTGTATATATGGTAACACATAGGATCACAGATTGGATGACATAAAATATAATATAGCACCGGGGTACAGCTGCAGACGAGACCTAGAGGGGTGTCGTCACATTGTCGTCATTGTCATCGTAAAAATAGAGAGGTGCGCTGTTGTGTGTGTACATAGTGGAAGAGAGATTTTTGGGTAGAGAGTTATTGTATTGGATTTGTGTTGTATCTGTATTGTTATGTGTTGTTTATTACAATATTTAGTTATATATATATATATATATATATATATATATATATATATATTTAGACATATATTTTGTTAGACCTATATATTTAGAGTGACTTTTATATAGTAATACATTAGTTCGATAATGGCGGGCGTGTTGTTATGTGTGGTTTATTACAATATGTAGTTATACATGTATATATTTAGTTAGACCAATGTGTATCATGGTTTATTGAAACAAAATCGGATAGGCAGACTCAGCGAAACTACAGAACTAAGTATGGAAGAGATCCACCATCACGTCCGTCAATTCGTGCATGGCACAAGAAATTTATGGAGACAGGGACAGTGTTGGATAAAGGGAGGAACATCTGAGGAAAACATTGAGCGTGTAAGACAAGCCTTTTATCATTCTCCCACAAAGTCCATCCGTACTGCTGCCAGACAGTTAGAGCTACCACTTTCAACAGTGCAAAAAGTCCTACACAAGAACTTGCGATTGTACGCTTACAAAGTGCAACTCTTACAGGCACTCGAGCCAAATGATAAACCAAGACGAATTTCTGAGGATGAAACGTTCCTCACCCAAGTTTGTTTTAGTGATGTGGCAACCTTTCATTTTTCAGGGAAACTGAACACACATAATGTGATAATCTGGGGATCAGAACACCCCCATGTGACTAGGGAACTTCACCGAGATAGACCAAAGCTGAATGTGTGGTGTGGAATCATGATACACATTGTGCCTTCTCTTGAGGAGTAGCCATTTTTGTAAAGGTTCATTAAACAGTACCTCTTTCATCAACAGTGTACCTGACATACGATAAAGGTATGTGATTAAAAACTTTGATAACCACTGAGTACATAGAACAAATCTGATTAAGATATCTCATCAATTGCCTTTGTAATAAATTTGTTAAATTGTAAAGAGACTTTATGGAGTGTTGGATAAAGGGAGGAGTGGACGACCAAGAACATCTTACACGCTCGATGTTTTCCTCAGATGTTCTTGGTCGTCCACTCCTCCCTTTATCCAACACTGTCCCGGTCTCCATAAATTTCTTGTGCCATGCACGAATTGACGGACGTGACGGTGGATCTCTTCCATACTTAGTTCTGTAGTTTCGCTGAGTCTGCCTATCCGATTTTGTTTCAATAAACCATGATACACATGATTAAAAACTTCGATAACCACTGAGAACATAAAACAAATCTGATTAAGATATCTCATCAATTGCCTTTGTAATAAATTTGTTAAATTGTAAAGAGACTTTATGGACACCCTGTATATATATATATATATATATATATATATATATATATATATATATATATATATATATATAAACACATATATATATATATATATATATATATATATATATATATATATATATATATATATATATATATAAAATCGATAATGGCGGAAAATTTAAAAAATCGATAATGGTGGGTTACTAAGAGGAGTTTTTGAAGCGGGTATTGTTTTTTTTGTGCTGGTGGTGATGACCCATGGGTGTAATGTAGCGGGCGGGTGTAGGTTAGGGGGATGTTTTATGTGTTGTGGTATGGTTTTGGGGTGGAAGAGAGATATTTTAGATGTTGAGGGGAGATGTGGTGACGTTGTCAGGATAAACCTGTGGTGTGTTATTTAGACATATATACATATATATATATATATATATATATATATATATATATATATATATATATATATATATATATAAAGTTAGTTGCTTATCCTTTACAGGACGTGGCAATCAACCCCAGCTTTTATTGGCTGTTTGTGATTTTTCTAGGCAATTTTTACGTTCAGTAGTTTGCCATTGCTTTCTGAACGGTACGGCGCTTATACCATTGTTAAAAATCCACACAAAGCGATCTATATATATATATATATATATATATATATATATATATATATATATATATATATATATATATATATATATATATATATATATATATATATATATATATATATATATATATATATATATATATATATATATATATATATATATATATATATATATATATATAGTCTTTTTTTTACATTACATGAGTATATATTATCGTTGTACAATTTTTTTTAAAAGATATTTATATTGGAATGACAGTGTGTATTCAAATATGATCACAGATTGTAAGAAATAAAATATAGCACCGGGGTACAGCTGCAGACCAGACCTTAAGGGGTGTCGTCACATTGTCGTCGTAAAAATTAGAGAGGTGCGTTTTGTGTGTTGGGTTTGTGTTGTGTTGTGTACATAGCGGCAGATAGTTTCGGATAGAGAGTTTATGTATGGCTTTTGGTGTGTTAGAGAGATATATGGGCGATGACTCATGGGTGAGGTTGTGTACAGAGAGTTTAGATGTTGAGTGGTGATGTGGGGACGTTGTCAGGATGCACCTGTCTCTTGATGTAGAAATAAGACAGGGCGTTTCGGTGTTGTTCACATGTGTATACGGCGGATTTGTGTGTTTTGAAAATTTTTGTGTAGATATTTTTGTGTGTTGTTGTAATGTGTATGACTCGGTATTGTGTTGTGTTGTCTTTTTATACATATATTTCGACATATATTTCAACAATTAGACAATATAAATACATTATTTATACATACCATATTTAGGTAGCATAGATAACGAAGGCTATTTAAGTGTAATATATATATATATATATATATATATATATATATATATATATATATATATATATATATATATATATATATATATATATATATATATATATATATATATATAATTCTTTTAAAAGAAGACGAAATATCAAGCTAAAACACATGCGCTTAGTCGCTTTGTAGGTCTCTTGAAACGTGTCCAACCTTGTTTGCGCGCTAGTCAGGCCTTGCTTAGTGGAAAAAACTAAACGATAGTTGACGAGTTGTCGATGTGAAAATTCTTTGTGTCCTGGCCTTGTGCGTGTATGACTCATGTTAAATCCATATTACCTAAACCAGCTAAGAATCAGCACCAAAGCTTCCTGTTATGTTTAATTTTTGCTTTTCACTCAAAGTAAAGTCAGCTCCTTTGGTTTGAGAACATGCGTTTGTTTATTTGTCTTTTTGTTAAGGTTAAAGCGCCTGTTCCCGGTTCTGCATTTATTCTAATAGCAACAGCTGTATTATTCTTTGTGGGTCTTTGTAGCTTGTCTTTTTGAGCACCAGAAATATTTAATTTAATCGTTCATACATTTTTCTAAGATAAATTTTAGCTTTCGCTATCATGAAAGCTTATACTAACTGTTTCCGCCTCTTAAATTTACAAGATTATTTTCTTTGTAAACGTCAGGAAAGGAAAAATAGGTTTCTAAATTAACGTATACAAACTCATAATGTTTATCTTTATCTAGTTCTAACGAGGATTAATTGGAGTATTAAAGGTTGTTTTATTACCTAAATTTGTGCTGGCGAGGGTGACGAAGCATGGGTGTATTGTGATATTGCTTTTGGTTTGGTTGGTGTTGTTGTATTGGGCCGGTAGTGAGTTGGTGTGTTTGTTTATACATATATACAGACAATATATATATATATATATATATATATATATATATATATATATATATATATATATATATATATATATATATATATATATATATATATATATATATATGTCGCAAAATGGTTTTTGGTTTAGAGGGGAGAAAGTGTAAGTATGACAGACTTGATGGAAGAATAAAAGATAATCTCTAGAGGAAACTCTTCCAGACTGCAAGTTGAATGCACAGTCTCTCCTCGGGAATTAGTCCACTCAAAAAAACTTTCTGAGAGAATTCTGGTGAAACTAAACAGGATATTCTCTAGGCGATAAATTCTATATCCGATATCCTACAAAGGACTATGTATAGTACATATAGATGGATAAGAGATTTGGTGCCCAGCCACATTAAAAATATCCCGACCCAATAGTGTTTATTAATTTTGGCTCTGCCCCCAGGGTGTAGATTTATGTTATTAAAACTATACAACCCAATTAAATATTACAAAGAAAATAACAACAGACTCGGTTATGTAAAGTTTACAAAAATGAAAATAGAATCTCACAATATATTCAAATAAACAACTTTATGTTCCCTAATCTTCTTCTTCTTCTTCTTCGTTCGTCCTGAAAAGGACGGTGGTTGCGTTGTGTCTGTTTGCGCCTAAGCTGTGATATCTGCACCTTTCGGTCGACACATCCGACTTCTGCACGGCATTTTTTAAGGACCGGGTTTGCCTTCCCATTTTGATCCATGCTCGCTCAGCCAGCCTGCACTGCTGCAGACTGTTTCCAGGACCACCACGTGGAGGTGGAGCACGGTCTTGACCAGCTCTGGTTCGCTGGTCCTGACACAGGCAGTCAAGCTATGAGTCGCTGACTGCATTCACTATTGCTGCATCTTGGGGTTCCCTAATCTATGAATGGTTCTGAACCATGTTAGAATTAATTTGTCATCACTGGACAAAGGGAATATTCTTTAGTGGTTCTGCTGGCATGTTCAGATACTCATCTCAAATGCTGATGTAGTCTTGTTGCCAGGGGTTCAATATGTCCCAGCACTCCAGGTCCCGCAAGTTCTTTTTAGGGTTTCAGAGGATGGCAAGCTGCTTCTTCTCCGTCTTGACACAGGGCTCATCACCAACTGGGATGGAGTATGTCTGCCCTTGAGAACACTGCATATACTTTAGTCTTCTGGTATGACAACCTGGTTGGTAGGACTGGATTGACAAACAATCGAAGCTCCATTAGTAATCATGCCAGAGAAGTCATTTCCCATATCTGCTGGGCGCTAATCGTCCATCAGAAATCTAACAAACATTCATAGCTAACATCAATAACAAAGTGCTATTTTTATCTAGGAAATACTATAGCATAACTGATGTTATAAGCAAACAGGTGGATCTAAACCTATATCTGGCTTCCAGCTTGTTTACCGCAGTGATTTTCAACATATGGGCTGTTAGCTTCACCAACTGTGAAGTTTGGGGCAGTGGTCATCAAAAGTTTGAGAACCACTGGTCTACCTTGTGCCCATAGAGCAATAAAATCAATTTGGGGTCACTGTCAACAATGGTTTGAGAACCACTGGGTAATAGTTTTCTATTTTGCTGTAACATGTTGGGGTGTCATTGCTGCCAAGGTTTGAGAACCACTGAATTACAAGTCAGTCAACATATTCATTTATAAAATTTGCTACAGTCCATTATTACATAGTTCTAAGTTTATGTGATAGGCATTCATATACCTTATAATACCATCATAACATAGGATACATGCACATTAACACATAAAACATAATAAGGATATTTGCAGAAATCAGTTCAGGATTAAAATATGACAAGAATAATCATGGCTGAAATCATACAGTAGAATTAGTAGAAATCATTCAGTATAAAACAGGACAAGGGTAGTTCATACATGAAACTTTCAGTATACATAATGTTGTTGTCTCCTGTACAAAATCAAGGATATTAATTTCTGTCACAGTGAAAAACAAAAGATACTGACATGATATGTTGCAGATAAACATATGATTATTTCATGTTATTCATACAACAATATAGATCACTTACTCGCTGCGCTCATAACCACCGCTGTTTAAATGATCGGGCCCCTCTGTATTTCTTAGGAGCAACCATTTTGTTCCCGGTCAGTCTGCCGGCTTGCGAGAGAAAAGGCCTGCGCTTTGAGAATAACGCCAAAATCCTCCAGGTTTCCGTTTGGTTGCTGAGGTCAAAGGTCAAAAGACAATAATCCGCACTCCCTATCCATTGGCTAAACTGTAATTATTCAGAGCGCGGTGTAACAGTTCACAGCGGTAAAAGGTCACAGTGGTTTGCTGGTAACCTCGATTTAAGAAAAAGGAATTTATTTTCCGAAGCAAATGGGAGATCTCCTGATGTGTATTGACGAGTGGTAGAGATTCTAGAAAATTTAAAGAGAAGGAATGTTTAGGTATGAGAAAAGATTGACAGAGAGAAAAGAAGGCGAATACACTTCGTGACATAGGCCCCCTTTTAAAAGTTATGCCTACGGCTAACTTAAGTTGAGCCGACTATTCTCTTCTGTCTGCCAATACCTTCCTGTTTCATATCTCTCGTTAATTCAATCCCAGTGTTTCCTCTTTTTCCTCTGTCGAACGGTATGCCTGTAATCAACACATCTCTATCCGTTTCCTCATTGTCAAGGAGTTGAGGGATGTTAAGCAATCCTGCTCGTATGATCTTCCCTCTCTTATGTTCCTCCTTGTGGACCCTACATTGTAGCTTGCCTCCTGGCAAAGAGCTTGCATTAAAGCCTACACTCTGCTTGCAATGCGGTCTATAGCAAATAGTTTTGTGTGATGAGGTTGCAACCTCATACACAACCTTATTTTAGTCATATTACTTGACCTGCCTAAGGACACATACCTATCTCCCCAGGTATGAGAGCGTGTATGTTCTTCTATCCCTGTTTCTCCAGTGACAGAGAAAGATAAGTCTACCAGTTGTTCCTGCCCACCAGGTACCAAGGAAATTTGAACCTGCTTCACTTTCTGATCCCCGAGAGTGGGTGCGGTTATTGGAACTGACTGAAGACTAAAAGCTTGAGGGTCATGTTCCTCTTTAGCCGTTTCTCCCGTGTTAAAGGAAGATATTTCTGAAACATGATTCATCCCACTAGGTACCAAGAAACTCTGGCCCGGCTTCACTTTCTGCATGCAGATAGTGGGTGAGACTATCAAAACTTGTTCAGAATTAAGTGCACTGGGGTGGTCAATCCCTTTGCACTCTTCCAACTTTTCAGTGAAAATGTTGGAAGATGCGTTAGGCATTGGAGTCTCCATAGCCTGTTCAGTCACGCCATCTCTGGATCGTGCTGAGTCTCCTAAGATGATATATTTCCCTCCTTGAGGTATGGGGTAAATTCGTTCATCTAATATTGCGGCCTTTACTTTGCCGTTTACAAAGTTCGACCTAACTTCTACATAAGCTAAAGGCAAAATCATCCTTCTGTTGTTTATCATGGGTGCTGTTACCTCAACGTCCTCTTCGGTGACTTGATCAAGGTCGATGACAGAGGCTGAGACAAGGGCATCACACCCAAGACCTTGATAATACAAACAGGTGATTTCTTCTCCATTTACTGTGGCAGTCTCCACATTTTGAGAATCCCTGTATCCACTCCGGGTCTTCGTCAAGTTCCCATCCGTGGTAGGGATCTTAGTTTTGTATGAAGTCTGTGGGTTTTGGTCTCGGCGCCTACAGTCTAACTGATGTAGGGTGGCCGACAGGTGATGTTCAAAAACATCCCTTCCCTTCCCATAGGGTTGCGTAATCCTTTTCTGTTGAGTGATCCTATTTGGTTGAGCGATCCTATTTACCAGGTTTTTGGTGCGGTTGTTTTCAGTATGCCTGTTGTGAGTTTTTGCTGAGGATGAGGAAGGTCTCTTCAGATTATTTGCACAGCTGTGCTTAATCTTGTTTTCAGAATAGTCTAGATGTCTCTGTTTAGATATCCTAGCCTCTGCTCTGTCTGAGCCTGAATTCTGAGACATAGACTTGGCTTCATGTGGTACAGTCATATTTACCGCTGAGGGTGGTGTTGCAACTGGCAAAGGAGTGGCATGATGAGTATTCCTAGATTCAAGTTTATCCCTGGATTCCATTTTTGTAGGTTGAAACTGAGTTTCCATTTCTTGCAGTTCTTCCTTACACTGGAGGGATTTTTCTTGTCTTTGTCTCTCATGTTCCACATTCTCTTCCTTGCATTTTGCTCTCCATTCGTTCTATTGCCCCATTATGCTCATGAAACATTCTACCTGTTCCGAGACATAATTTTCCAGCAAACTTCCCGAGAAGCCAGATAATTTTCCAATCTTATATGATTGCGCTGTCCATTTCTTCAGTCCTTCTATCTCATCCATTTTAACAGCAGTGGTTTTGCTGAGCGAGTATGAGATCTCTAACTCACTATCAAATAAATACAGGCCTAAATACTTTCTATAGCCGTAACTAAACTAAAGTATTTTAACAACCTATGTTATTTAAAACCAGCATACATAAAATATAACTTAAATATTAGTTAACAACATATAACTAATAACCAGCAGTACCACCAAGAATAGTTTTCATAACATAACTTAAGATCTGTTTTTCTTGTAAAAATTTCTGTGTAATTTAGTCTAGGGTAATTTATATGTCCCCTCTTTAATCTAATCCAAGACTTGGACACCAATAAGTGACAAGTACCTACAGCAGTAGTGGTCTAGGAAAGATAAGAGTTTTCATATCTCAGACAAGTGTCTAAATATGAAAAAAGTAGATCCCCGACGAGCCCCCAGTGTCGCGAAATGGTTTTTGGTTTAGAGGGGAGAAAGTGTAAGTATGACAGACTTGATGGAAGAATAAAAGATAATCTCTAGAGGAAACTCTTCCAGACTGCAAGTTGAATGCACAGTCTCTCCTCGGGAATTAGTCCACTCAAAAAAACTTTCTGAGAGAATTCTGGTGAAACTAAACAGGATATTCTCTAGGCGCTAAATTATATATCCGATATCCTACAAAGGACTATGTATAGTACATATAGATGGATAAGAGATTTGGTGCCCAGCCACATTAAAAATATCCCGACCCAATAGTGTTTATTAATTTTGGCTCTGCCCCCAGGGTGTAGATTTATGTTATTAAAACTATACAACCCAATTAAATATTACAAAGAAAAAAACAACAGACTCGGTTATGTAAAGTTTACAAAAATGAAAATAGAATCTCACAATATATTCAAATAAACAACTTTATGTTCCCTAATCTATGAATGGTTCTGAACCATGTTAGAATTAATTTGTCATCACTGGACAAAGGGGATATTCTTTAGTGGTTCTGCTGGCATGTTCAGATACTCATCTCAAATGCTGATGTAGTCTTGTTGCCAGGGGTTCAATATGTCCCAGCACTCCAGGTCCCGCAAGTTCTTTTTAGGGTTTCAGAGGATGGCAAGCTGCTTCTTCTCCGTCTTGACACAGGGCTCATCACCAACTGGGATGGAGTATGTCTGCCATTGAGAACACTGCATATGCTTTAGTCTTCTGGTATGACAACCTGGTTGGTAGGACTGGATTGACAAACAATCGAAGCTCCATTAGTAATCATGCCAGAGAAGTCATTTCCCATATCTGCTGGGCGCTAATCGTCCATCAGAAATCTAACAAACATTCATAGCTAACATCATTAACAAAGTGCTATTTTTATCTAGGAAATACTATAGCATAACTGATGTTATAAGCAAACAGGTGGATCTAAACCTATATCTGGCTTCCAGCTTGTTTACCGCAGTGATTTTCAACATATGGGCTGTTAGCTTCACCAACTGTGAAGTTTGGGGCAGTGGTCATCAAAAGTTTGAGAACCACTGGTCTACCTTGTGCCCATGGAGCAATAAAATCAATTTGGGGTCACTGTCAACAATGGTTTGAGAACCACTGGGTAATAGTTTTCTATTTTGCTGTAACATGTTGGGGTGTCATTGCTGCCAAGGTTTGAGAACCACTGAATTACAAGTCAGTCAACATATTCATTTATAAAATTTGCTACAGTCCATTATTACATAGTTCTAAGTTTATGTGATAGGCATTCATATACCTTATAATACCATCATAACATAGGATACATGCACATTAACACATAAAACATAATAAGGATATTTGCAGAAATCGATCACTTACTCGCTGCGCTCATAACCACCGCTGTTTAAATGATCGGGCCCCTCTGTATTTCTTAGGAGCAACCATTTTGTTCTCGGTCAGTCTGCCGGCTTGCGAGTGAAAAGGCCTGCGCTTTGAGAATAGCGCCAAAATCCTCCAGGTTTCCGTTTGGTTGCTGAGGTCAAAGGTCAAAAGACAATAATCCGCACTCCCTATCCATTGGCTAAACTGTAATTATTCAGAGCGCGGTGTAACAGTTCACAACGGTAAAAGGTCACAGTGGTTTGCTGGTAACCTCGATTTAAGAAAAAGGAATTTATTTTCCGAAGCAAATGGGAGATCTCCTGATGTGTATTGACGAGTGGTAGAGATTCTAGAAAATTTAAAGAGAAGGAATGTTTAGGTATGAGAAAAGATTGACAGAGAGAAAAGAAGGCGAATACACTTCGTGACAATATATATATATATATATATATATATATATATATATATATATATATATATATATATATATATATATATATATATATATATATATATATATATATATATATATATATATATATATATATATATATATATATATGTTTGTGTGTGTGTGTGGTTGTGTGTGTGTGCGCGCGTATGTGTGTGTACATGTGTGTGTGTGTGTGTGGTTATGTGTGTGCGTGAGCGGGTGGTATGGCTTTTGGTCTTGTCTGGTATTTTTTGTGTGTAGGTATTGGTAAGTAGTAGGACAGGTATCCGTCTTTGGTAACTATAGTAGCTCAAATTCGGCGAGGCTTTCACCCTGTAAAGCCAACAAATGTTCAAATTCAGGACGAGTTAACGTAATCCGGTTTTGGTAGAAAACTTTAGATATGACTCACCAAAGTATTTTCGAACGTGTAGTAAACGCTGGCCTCGGTAAAAACAGAGAGTTGGTTAGTTGAAAAACTACTCGCTTGTTGATCCATTGTCGATATGAAAAATTTTTGTGATGCACGTGGTGTTAAGTCAGCCGCCACGATGGTGGCATCGTGGCGGCCTCCTTAACCGTCCCAGAGTTCCTCTGGTGCCCAGTTAAAACTGAGTCTACCCTGCCGGGTTGGTGCGGTGCATCACACATACCTTGTGTATATCATCAATGACAAACTCTCTCTAGCCACAGAAATTGCTAGTCTCATTAACAAAGCTGCAGCTACCTTTGCCTGCCTCACATCACGCTTTTGGGGAAACTCCAAACTCGCAACGATGACCAAAGCTGCAATATATAACGCCTGTGCCCTTCCACCTCTAGTTGCTGACCCTAGTATAGTGACGTCTCTAACACTTCATTCCCACCTCTGGATGCTGGACTTGGTCATGTCTCTAATACTTCACTCCCAGCACTTCAGTAGTCAAGTCTCTAACACTACCCTCCCACCTCTAGATGCTGACCCTAGTAAATGCAAGTCTCTAACACTACCCTCCCACCTCTCGATGCTGGTCCTAGTATAGGCAAGTCTCTAACACGTCACTCCCACCTCTAGATGTTATAACTGTTTGTAAAATATATATTGTAATATGTACGTATAACTTTTGTATAAATAAACAACACATAACACAATACAATACAACACACCACATTATACATAAACTTGTTTCCGATAGTCTACATTTAGCGCTGATGTCACCGACCCTAACCGAGTACAAGCAGTATGACTCATTCATCGCTTACATTTGATAATGTTTTCCTCGCGAGCGCAGACCATCGATCGAGTTTAACAACGACTGGTAAACAGCACGTGCGTGTTGGGATTTCTTAACATGGTTGAAACTGGCCTCGACATTGTCCCAATTGCAACCTGTAACACTAAGGAGTATCTAGTTGGCACCATAAACTAGTCTGCCTGTGACATATATCTCTACGGTTGTGTTCAATAAAACTGTCTATTTGGCCTTGTCCAACCTGGGCTTTGATATTATTTTTTTATGTTGGAAACCCCGACTGTGTACGGGTCATTTACATAACACTAGATGGATATTGGGGTGAGTAGATTTTATTACTCGATGCTAGACCTAGTCAAGTCTCTAACACTTCACTCCCACTTCTCGCTGCTGGCTCTTTTCATGTCTCTAACACCTCACTCCCACCTCTCGATGCTAGATTCCCACCTAGTACCTGGTATGTTTCTAACACTGCACTTCCACCTCTAGATGTTATAACTGTTTGTAAAATATATATTGTAATATGTACGTATAACTGTTGTATAAATAAATAGACACTAGCGCTCATACCTCGTTGAAATATTTTGACAACGGTAAGAAAAATTGTGATACCAAATTTAAGAAATGGAGATATGAAAATTGTGAGACCAAACTTAAGAAATAGAAATACGAAAATCGTGATACCAAAATTAAGAAATGGAAATATGAAAACTGTGATACCAAAAGTAAGAAATATTAAAAACTGTGATACAACAATTATGAAATGACAGTGTGAGTGTTGTGATGCAGAAATTATGAAATATGAAAACCGTGATACCAAAATTAAGAAATGGAAATATGAAAATTGTGAGACCAAACTTAAGAAATGTAAATACGAAAATTGTGATACCAAAATTAAGAAATGGAAATACGAAAACTGTGAGATCAAACTTAGGAAATGTAAATACGAAAATGGTGATACCAAAATTAAGAAATGGAAATACGAAAACTGTGATACCAAAAGTAAGAAATGGCAGTGTGAATGACGTGCCGTAAAAATTATGTAAGGAAAATAGACTAAAAAACCCTAACGGTAAGAAATATTTTGACACCTGTAAGAAATAATTAAAGAAGTATTTGTCAGTTTATCTATTTACCAACAGGTTGGATCCTTTGCGCAGGCCTGGGAGAAAATTGTGTGACCCTCTTTGCTGCTTGGAAGAAAAGCTTTTACCAAAGTTTGAAAATTGCAGGACAAAAACATAGATACCCGTTTGATAACTGGAACAAATACTTAGTTACATTTATTTAATGTACTACATCTCCGTGGTCGCCGAATGTTTGAATCGATTGGGAAAGAATATAAAACCTATCACCAGATATCGCCTGTGTGGAAAAAAAAGTGAAAACTTAAGTCGCGGGGATTCGAACACACGAACGAAGGATTGTTTCTTTTATAACTTTCTACTATTGAACGATTGTGTTTTAACCTTGTGACGTGAACAGAAATTTACGCGCGCTGTTTTGCGTGGGCCATCGATCCGGTTCCAAAACAAGGGAGGGTAAAAGCCCGTGTTTGAACTTTATTAACATTCAATGAAACTGGCCTCGACCTTGTGTCAGTTACAGACTGCAACACTAAGGTGTCTCTAGTTGTCGGATAAAAATGTTAAAGCTACGTCTAAATCAGCTTGTTGTTGTTTGTAACAAGTCTACAACTCATCCACATAGATAACAACGTTCTGATGCGTTTACTTTTGGACAGTGTACCTATACCTAAACTTTCATGAAATACACAAAAATCTCCTGTTATTGCTTAAGAATACACTACCTCCACAATAATTGATCAATCTACACAAGTCTGTGGTATGGGCTCTTTAACAGCGACAGTGAAATACCAACATATAATCGCTCCTGTAAAGATGATTTTTGACGTGTGAAGTTATGCGCGCATGGGTATCCGTCCTCACTGATCTGATAAATATACATCTAGTGTATATTCAGCGGGATTTGTGCGGACCCTCGATCCGATTTTCTTACTAGTGAGGGTAAAACCTGAATCGTTTGTCAGAAATATCAGGGTAGAACATTATACGAGAAGAGAACCCCTGGTTTGATTCGGGGAGCACGATAAATCTAGTACTAATTCGCTCAATAAACAACCACAACACCTTAGACAAACACACGTTTTTGGTGGTTCTCACTAAACTACAAGCGCGGGGCGGGAAAGAGTGTACTAACGGCCATTATCAAACTAATATATTGCTATACCATAGACCATCACCTGGACATGTTTCAGACATGTCTGAACGCGGGGCACAAAAATTTTTTCATATCGACAATGGGCCAACAAGCGAGTAGTTTTTCAACTAACCAACTCTCTGTTTTTACCGAGGCCAGCGTTTACTACACGTTCGAAAATACTTTGGTGAGTCATATCTAAAGTTTTCTACCAAAACCGGATTACGTTAACTCGTCCTGAATTTGAACATTTGTTGGCTTTACAGGGTGAAAGCCTCGCCGAATTTGAGCTACTATAGTTACCAAAGACGGATACCTGTCCTACTACTTACCAATACCTACACACACAAAATACCAGACAAGACCAAAAGCCATACCACCCGCTCACGCACACACATAACCACACACACACACACACACACACTAACAACCACACACACATACATATGTACACACACATACGCGCGCACACACACACACAACCACACACACACACGAACACACACATATATATATGTATATATATATATATATATATATATATATATATATATATATATATATATATATATATATATATATTGTCTGTATATATGTATAAACAAACACACCAATTCACTACCGGCCCAATACAACAACACCAACCAAACCAAAAGCAATATCACAATACACTCATGCTTCGTCACCCTCGCCAGCACAAACTTAGGTAATAAAACAACCTTTAATAGTCCAATTAATTCTCGTTAGAACTAAATAAAGATAAACATTATGAGTTTGTATACGTTAATTTAGAAACCTATTTTTCCTTTCATAACGTTTACAAAGAAAATAATCTTGTAAATTTAAGAGGCGAAAACAGTTAGTATAAGCTTTCATGATAGCGAAAGCTAAAATTTATCTTAGAAAAATGTATGAACGATTAAATTAAATATTTCTGGTGCTCAAAAAGACAAGCTACAAAGACCCACAAAGAATAATACAGCTGTTGCTATTAGAATAAATGCAGAACCGGGAACAGGCGCTTTAACCTTAACAAAAAGACAAATAAACAAACGCATGTTCTCAAACCAAAGGAGCTGACTTTACTTTGAGTGAAAAGCAAAAATTAAACATAACAGGAAGCTTTGGTGCTGATTCTTAGCTGGTTTGGGTAATATGGATTTAACATGAGTCATACACGCACAAGGCCAGGACACAAAGAATTTTCACATCGACAACTCGTCAACTATCGATTAGTTTTTTCCACTAAGCAAGGCCTGACTAGCGCGCAAACAAGGTTGGACACGTTTCAAGAGACCTACGAAGCGACTGAGCGCATGTGTTTTAGCTTGATATTTCGTCTTCTTTTAAAAGAATTATATATATATATATATATATATATATATATATATATATATATATATATATATATATATATATATATATATATATATATATATATATATATATATATATATATATATATATATATATATATATATATATATATATATATATATATATATATATATATATATATATATATATATATATATATATATATATATATATATATATATATATATATATATATATATATATATATATATATATATATATATATATATATATATATACATATATATATATATACATATATATACATATATATATACATATATAAACATATATATATATACATATATATATATATATATATATATATATATATATATATATATATATATATATATATATATATATATATATATATATATATATATATATATATATATATATATATATATATATATATATATATATATATATATATATATATATATATATATATATATATATATATATATATATATATATATATATATACATACATACATATATATACATATATATATATATATATACATATAAATATATATATAAAAAATAAAATATATTAACTAAATTCTTTGTTACCCATATATAACTGTTGTCTACCTATTGTAAATATACGTCTAACTGTTATCTAATAAATGTCTATAAATATCGTATAATTGTTGTAAAATAACTGTTGTAAATATATATAAATATCGTCTCAAGTCTAAATATATCCCCCCTCCTGTTGTCTAAATATATCGTCTTCCTATTGTCTAAATATATCGTCTTCTTGTTATCTAAATATATCCTCTTCTTGTTGTCTAAATATATCGTCTTCTTGTTATCTAAATATATGTCTATAAATATCGTCTTCTTGTTGTCTAAATATATCGTCTTCTTGTTGTCTAAATATATCTTCTTATTATCTAAATATATCTTCTTCCTGTTGTCTAAATAAACACCATTATCGAACTAATATATCTCTATATAAAAGTCATGCTCCTCCTGCCGCTCCTCCTGCCGCTCCTCCTGATTTTCCTTATATATAAGTCATGCGCCCCTCCTGCGCTCCTCCTGCGCTCCTCCGAATACTAACCGTTTCCTCCATGACATACTACTGGGGACCCTGTCAAACGCCTTTTCCAGATCTATGAAACAGAGATGGATCTCACTCTTATACTCAGCTGTCTGAGTGTGAAGATTAGGTCTTGAGTACTTCGGTTTGCTCGGAATCCACACTGGACCTCATCCAATTGTAGTTCAGCTAGGCATCTGAGTCTATGCTCTAGGATTCTAGAGTAGATGTTACCAAGGACACTGAGAAGGGATATGCCTCTATGGTTTCCACATTGTCGATTGTCACCCTTTTTGGAAATCGGTATTATGATGGCAATATCCCAATCCTTTGGTATGGTCTTGTTGCACCACGCTGCCTGTAGGATCGTTAAGAGTAATAGGTCGCCTGCTGCTCCCATGTACTTAACCATTTCTGGTGTTATACCATCATGCCCTGCTGCTTTGCCCATCTTGATTTTCTCCAGTGCTGCCTTCAGTTCTTCCATCTTTATGTCATCTTCACCACCATTGGTGTTCTCTTCTGTGCTGGTGGTTATCATTTCTGATGCTTGACCTTGCTCACCATCAAGGAGTTCTGAGACATATTCTTTCCATCTTTCCATTGCTTCCTTCGGGGCAGTAAGCAATTTGTTTGCACAAGGACGGGGAGATAAATTATTCGTCTGTGGACATATTACAGACATGCGCCTGAAAGATGGAATGTTGTAATAACTTCCGGACTGAAGAGTTACAAGGACATTATTTGTGATAATGTACGGAGTTGTAGTGCAATCATTACCGCGAATCAACGGATATAACAACTCCTTATACGGAAAAACTCCTTTTACATAACATGTAGAATTTTCCTATGAGAAACGTTTTTGAATAGACGCTATCAAACCACGCACGATTGTAACTATTGGCGAGCATTCGAGATGTAAACATAACAACATTTCTTATTGCAGCCTGGTCTAAGAGTAAACAACAACGTGAATGGGACGAAAAGGAGAATATAACTTGACACTTTTGCAGTTTAGAGCACTGTGAAATTGTCGTAAATTTATTTTGAGAGAAAAGAGTCTTAGAAATAGTGGTCCGGTTTAGAGTGGAAAATGATGATGGAAAGCTCAGTGATAGAAAATGTAGAGATTAAATAGTTGCTTCACAGCGTGCTGGAGGAGAGTAAAGACAGACTTATTTACGACAAATCGTTTCTCTCAATCTTCTCTTCCACTCTCCTGGTCAAACAATTATTTGCCAGTTTTCCAGACACACCTCTGCGCGCACACCGATTTGGTGTTTTCAAACACACAGACGACGTAGATACAAACTATATTAAAAGAATAGGGGAAAAGTTGGGCTTTGGGTATCTCCAACACAGTACTAAATGAGTTTATGTGGTTTTATTAACCTTAAACATCAATCACTAACAAATATCAGGTATTACATAAATTATTATAAGTACACAAATGCAAATAACAAGTTTGGGAGGGGTGAAGAAGATTGGTATCGACTAAGCCCTTCCCGCTTATTAGACAAAGATAAACCCAGTCCAGAGATAGATAATATCAGGAACTTAGATACGTTAACCTAACAGTGAAGTTAATTGCTCTGATAGAGGTGTTACAAAGTTAGGTATAGGTGATAGAAAAAACCTGTTCTTCCCAACTGTTCTTCCCTTTACTAAGCAAATGGAAAGGAGGGGGGTTTAAAACAGAGTTAACCAATTATCACCTCCCCCTTAAAGGAACAGTGCAGGTAGTACAGAAAAATTATATTACCCGGCACGAAAGTTAACAAAAGGGTTACAAGAGAAAAAAAGATTAAATTTCCTGTCATTCATGCACACGCGTGAGGATCCACACTCATATATTCACACACACACATACCGAATGCAGCCTCAGACGATCCATAAAAATATATATAAAACAGCAAGTATTCTCTTGACATGTGAAACTGTCTAGCACTTCGATGTCCCGCCCCAGATGTTTGCGAGGTTTTGCTGGTAACAAATATTCTCACTTATCGCAAGACTTGAAGACTAAGAGTTCTTGTGTTTTTATTATATAAAAAAAGGAGTCTATGGGATGGCACTGACACAGTTCGGCGCAGGGGTGAAAATGAAGTGGTCTCTTTTAATCTTCCGCTATGGTAAAATTCCTTCAATGCGTGATGATAGTAACTGACCGGAAAGTTTTATTAAATCCAATTGAGGAAAAACTAGGCTCAGTCACAGTCAGGAAAATATGTACTCTCTCACAGTAAACAGTAAATGTATTATCGCTACTGGCGATGATTACCTTCCAGTTTGTCTTACTGATTTTAATGGTAATGTGACGATTGTTCTTTTAAATTCTTGGGTGGGCTTTATTTCATTTAATTATGACAGCTAGGTCGCAAAGGACCGCCACAAAGATTATATTTAAAAGAAATGTTTCTTCAATATGACTGGAAGTTTATAGGATGATTTCTTTATTTCTTTCTTTCTTTAGCTGGGACCGCAGGTTACGATCACTCTGTATGAAAGAAAAAAGACATGTAACATACCGAAAAATCAAGCGCGATAAATTTCCCGTTAAGCCTATAATACACTCGAGTATTTAATTATGTATTTAATAAACACTGCGCGAATTCTAGTGGTTAAAACTTCTTTCTTTGATCCGTAGCCGCCGACCGTCAAAGCAGTCAGTGGCCATCACGCCTAGTGGCGTCTTGTAGGGCAACAACAAATTGATTCCACTTTGCTCGGTCGGTGGCCATCCTTCGTACAGTGCCCCAACTCTGGTTCATTCCCTGCATCTCAGCCTCCACAGTCCTCCGCCAGGTTGTTTTTGGTCGGCCTCTCTTTCGTTTTCCTTCAGGGGTCCAAAGCATAGCTGTTCTTGTGATGGCATCAGGGTCTCTTCTGAGGACATGGCCAACCCAGCTCCAGCGTCTGCCAGCTATGATGGTGTGCATGTCCTCTTGCTTGCTACGAGTAAGCAGATCTTGGTTAGTGATGGTATTCGGCCAAAAGATTCGGTGAATTTTTCTTAGGCATGTTGTGTGAAAGGAGGACAATTTCGACATTTCCTTCTCTGTGACTCTCCAGCATTCCGCACCATAGAGAAGCACAGAAAGCACACAGCTCTGATATAATCTTAATTTTGTGCTTGTGCTGTATTGGGAGGACTTACAGATGTTGTTTAGGCTAAAGAAGGCTGTTCTTGCCTTATTCATTCTGATGTTGATTTCTTTGCCTGCCCCGCCGTCTGGTGTTACTATGCTTCCTAGGTATGTGAAGGTATCTGTCTGTACCAATTGCTGATTCCTTACTGATATGGGCTCAGGGTTGCTCACATTGAGCGTCATGACCTCAGACTTCTTTAAATTTATGTTCAAGCCCACCTGCTGGCTGAACTTGTTAAGTCTATCCGTTTTTTCCTGGATGTGTTGATGTGAATGTGCTAGTAGTGCAATGTCATCTGCATATTCCAGATCTTCCAATGTAGAAAATGTTGTCCATCTTATTCCTCTTGGACTGCCCTCTGTTGTCTGGCGCATCACCCAGTCTATGACTGTTAAAAAAAGTGTGGTTGACAAGGGGCATCCCTGTCGTACTCCTGCCTTCACCTCAAAGGTTACGTTGCTCTGCCCAACACTACACGTAAAGTTGGCATAGAGGCTTTTTATAATTGACACTATGCAGCTTGGAATTCCATAAGCCCTCAGTATTTTCCATAGACTGTCCCTATGTATGCTGTCAAACGCCTTTTCAAAATCTACGAAATTAATGTAAAGCTGTCTTTGCCATTCTGAGCACTGCTCTATAATGTTCCTGAGAGTGAATATATGATCTACACATCTTCTATTCTTTCTAAATCCTGCTTGTTCCTTCCTCAGTTTGTGGTCTACTGCCTTTGAAATTCTCTGTATAATTATCCTGCCTAGTATTTTGCTGGGAACTGAGAGAAGAGTGATTCCTCTCCAATTATTGCAGTCTGCAAGATCTCCCTTCTTGGGCAACTTGACAATTATTCCTTTGTTCCACTCTGATGGTGTTGTCCCCGTTTTCCAGACTTGTGCAAATAGTGGTTCTAATAATCTGCTGCTAGCTCAGAGTCTGTCTTAAATAGCTCTGCATTTAAGTTATCATGGCCCGGAGCTTTGCCGTTCTTTAACCCTTTGATTGCTGTGATGATTTCTTCTTTTCGTGGAATGTCTGTATTCACATCTAGATCGTTTTCAGCTTCAGGAACATTCAGTTGTGTCTCTGGTGGTTCCTTGTTCAGAGTTTCTCTGAAGTGCTCTGCCCATCTTGTTTCCTGTCCCTCTGCTGTCGTGATGAGATTACCTTGCTTATCTCTTACTAATGTAATATTATTTGCACCTCGTTTTCCGCTGATGAATTTAGTTATTTTGTATACTGTGCTTTGTTCATTTCTCAGTGCTGCCTCTTCTGTCTGTCTTGCAAGATCGTCTAGGAAATTCCTTTTGTTGGCTCGGGTTTGGCGTTTAACTTCCTTGTCCAGCTGACTGTACTGTTCGCTATATAGTTGCTTTAACCTGGGGGACTTCGCTTCTGTTTTCTTTCTTTTCATTTCCTTTCTCATCGTTATGGTGTTTAATGTTTCTGGTGTTATCCAGTCTTGCTTCTTCCTTTCCTGGAATCCCAAGCATGATTTGCTGCTTTCTGGCCAAGTTAGTTAAAATACCTGCCTATGATTGTTCAAGAGATGTTAGTGGGCGTGATTTAATCTGTCCTTAAATCAATGCGATGACCAGAATAAACGCTAGGTAAACTGTCCGCATATCAATCAGCAAACGTGTTTGCCCTCTGTGTGGAACAGTTGCATAGCTAATGAATCCACGTGAAAGAAGTCCTGTTTTACAAGAAATTACAACAAAGTTCAGGGTCAGCCGAGTTCGTCCATCACAATCGTCCCCTCTTTTGAGACGTGAAAACGTGTTTTCATGATTGATTTATGACGACGAAGCTGCCCTGATCGGTAACTTTTGGATGATTGGTATCTTCACCTTCCTCCTCTTCCTCTGTAGTCTAGTTTCTACTCAGGAAATCAGCCCCGACATTCTGTCTTCCCGGAATATATTCCACTCTGAAAGAATAAACGCTTAAAAGGAGGGCCCAACGCATGATCCTAGCGTTAAATTCTTTATTGGCACCAAGAAATGCTAACGGAGCGTGGTCTGTTTGCACCGTGAAAGATGTACCATAAAGAAACTCATGATGGCGTCTGATACCGTCAATCAGAGCAAGACATTCCCTTTCAACTACGCTGTAGTTCCGTTCCGCTTTATTTAATTTCCGACTGCCATAGGCAACTGGAAATAGCATGTTCAGGTCACTGTCATCGGCTTGAAGCAGTGTTGACCCGATGCCCTGACCTGACGCGTCGACTCTCAGTACAAAAGGTTTCTTGAGGTCAGGCAACCTTAAAATGGGGTATGCAGACAACTGTCCTTTCAAAGTGCTATACGCGTGTTCGCACTTTTGATCCCATATGACCTTATCAGGACAACCTTTCTTTGTGAGGTCAGTCAGAGGTGCCGTCAGTCCGTTGAAGTTCTGGATGTACTTCTGATAGTATGCACATAGCGATATGAAGGAACGTACGTCTTTCTTCGTTTGGGGTCTTTTTGCTGCCATTATTTTCTCCACGTTCTTCTTGATAGGCCAACTGCATCCGTGAGAAATAGTGTGCCCCAGGAAGTCTAACTCTTCAAACCCGATGAGACATTTGCTAGGTCTGGCTGTGAGACCCGGTTCCTGTAGTCTCCTGAGGAGCATAGCAACAGTAGCAATATGTTCTTCATAGGTTTCCGATGCAATTAAGATGTCATCCATGAAATTATGGATATGGGGACTTTGCAAAGGTTCTAGAAGCTTCCTCATCATCCTGGTGAACACTCCTGGTGCGTTATGCAAACCGAACGGCATCACATTAAATGTGTAATGTCCTTCGCTAGTGCTGAAAGCTAACAAAGTTTTAATTTCCTCCTTGACTGGTATTTGATAATAACCTTTACTGAGGTCTATCTTGGAGAAGATCTTTGCTTTGCTGAGCTTGGTGAACAACTCAGAAACAGTTTGGAGAGGTTCGGGCTGGAATTCCGTTACAGCGTTTAGCAACCTGTAATCAATGCACAGCCGAACTTCCTTATTGGGCTTCTGCAACAGCACTACACTCGAGCTGTAAGGAGATGTAGACTCACTGATAATTCCTGCCTGACGCAGCTTGTCTATTTCTCCGCGAAGTGCATCAGCTTTAGCGTACGGGATGAGGTAAACTCTGGTTTGAACAGGGGTCTCGTTTGTTAATTTCATATCAAATTCAATGAGATTTGTTCGACCAGGTACATCCGTTAAGACTGCACTGTACTGTTTTAGTAGAGCCCTGGTTTCTGTTTGTTGTTCTGGTGAGAGATTGTCGCCGAACTTGACATCTTTAAAGGATTCTGTGGGTTGCAGTTGATACTCCATGCAACCATCATCATCTTCTTCGTCTTCCGTTGCTATGGCGACAGCCAGGAGATGCTCGGAGGATGGCACTGGTCTTTCCAAATATTTCTTAAGTAGATTTATGTGGAAGACCTTCTCCTTTCCTTTGATGGAGATCTTGTAGTTGGCACGTGAGATCTTTTTAAGGACGGTAAACGGTCCTTGCCATCCGATGCGAAGTTTATTGCTTCCGGTTGGAAGTAGCAATAGGACTTTCTCCCCTGGTTGTAGTTCTCTCTCTTTTGCAGCTTTGTTGTATCTTTTAGTAATTTTAGCGCGGGCTTTCTTAAGGTTGGTAGTAGCTAGATCCCATCCTAGCTTTAGCCTTTCCTTAAGTTCAGATACATACTTGCTTGCAGAGACGACTGTCTCATCAGCCTTCTGGTCTGTCAGGGACCGAAGTAAGGCTTCTAGTGGCCCCTTAATAGGTCTGCCAAATAAAAGTGTAGCTGGCGCAAAACCCGTAGACGCTTGGGGTACCTCTCGGTAGGCGAATAAGGCAGCCGATATATATTGGTCCCAGTCTTCCGGTTTCTCCTGACCCAGCTTACGTAACATCATGGTGAGGGTACCGTTAAAACGTTCCACGAGCCCATTTCCGGCCGGATGGTAGGGACTTGTGTGGATATGTTTGGCCCTCAAGATCTTAAAGATCTCCTAAATTAACAGGCTACGGAATTGGGATCCATTGTCCGTCAGAACTTGTTGAGGGAATTCCAACCGTGTAAAAATTTGCACAAGGGCTTCTGCGACATGCTTGGAATTAGTGCATGGTAGCGGGACGGCTTCGGCCCACATAGTGCAAGTGTCGACTAAGGTCAGGATGAACCTGTTCCTTCTTTTGGTCTTTTCCAGGGGACTAATAATGTCGACAGCAACCCGTTCAAATGGAGTACCTACTATTGGCATTTGCCCCATAGGTACTGGGTGTGTCAAGTGCTTGGGTGCCACCCGTTGGCACTGAGCGCAGGATTTCACATACCTGACAATGTCAGAGTTCATTCCTGGCCACCAATAGTGGTTTTTTATTCGTTTAATAGTGGCGTTTTGTCCCATATGTCCGCTAAAGGGAAGAGAGTGCCCCATTTCTAAGATCTGGTTTCTGTACTGCGTCGGTACTAGGAGCTGGTTATTCCCCGTGTCCGGGTTGCCCGTTCTACGATACAATACGCCATCCTTAGAAAAGATGTCTCCGTTGTGTCTGGGGTCCTTAGCCATGGGCAGTTTTTTAAAGCAGGGCGCCAGAGTAGGGTCCTTTTGTTGCGCCTCCTTCAGTTCATTCGGCAACAAATTTGGCGCAGGCTCCCTCTGCTTCTTGGCTTGCCCTCTTGTGGTTACCGCTGCCACAATCGGCTCCTTAGGGCTCCCAATGAACACATATCTACATCCCAAGATAACTGGGTAGATAGGATCATCCATAATGGCCGCTTTAATAACACCTCTGACAAAGTCAGAGTGTATTTCTACCAGTGCGATAGGAAGCGTCCTGGGTGCATCACTCCTGAAAACTCCACTAAGTTTGACGGTTTCCTCTGTCTCCTGACCGGGTTTGATTAGGTGCCTAGCGACAATACAATCAAAACTTAATCCAGTGTCAAAAAGACAAGTAGTAGAGGTACCGTTCAAAATTACAGTTCCTCGAGTTGAGGGTCGGTCCCCCTCAGGTTAAGAATCACTGACATTGACTCTACCTTTCGAGGCTGTATGCAAACATCCAATGCGGTTTGCACCGGTTTGTTTGCCCTGATCAGACGTTCCTGGTGTAGGGGTCTTCCCTTTTCCTTGACCTTGGTGGCCGCGCTGCCACGTAGGCTTGTTGGGTTGATCAGAATTGTTGTTGGGGGGTATCGGGTTTTGTAGAATTTCGATTTTTCCTGGGGGGGGGGGGTTTCTGGGTATTGTTATCTCGTTGGTTATAATGTTGAGAGGAATTGGACGAATAGGATGACTGCTCTAGATTCTGTTTTCGAGATGGCTCATCTGTGGGTTTACGTTTTGTGCTGGGAAGTTCGGCCATTGCATTGCTATAGCGTTCGGCTTTATTGAGTATGTCTTCAAGCCTCACTGCCCCCTGTTCAGCCAAAAATCTACGAGTTTCATTCGACAAAGTGGATTTTATCTGCTCCACAAGAACAAGTTCGAGGAGTCCCTCATATGAAAGAGGTAGGTCAGATAATTCAATGCACTTTGTCAGATAACCCGTGAGACGTGAAGAGAACTGGGGAAATGTTTCCGTGCTCTCTTTTCGGCTGTTTCTGAACAACTGCAGAAACTTTCGGGCAGTCATCTCAAACTGCTGTAGTAAGGCCTTTTTCAACAGGTCATAATCATGTTGATTCGGTCCCAGCTTTGTGTACACGTCATAAGCATTGCCTTTCAGTGACATTGAGAGTTTAAGCGCCCAGCGAGTACTCTCTAATCCATAAAGATTCGCCAGCCTCTCGAATTTTTCTACGAAGCTGTCAATTTTTTCGTTAGGACTAGGAAAAGATTCTAAAGAAAAGGACATTGCAGTTAATTGGGCAGATTGAGTACTGGAGAGGTCCATTGATTGAGACTGGGGCGAAGACGGCTCTCCGTTAGTCGAAGTAGAGGCGCCCCGACTCTCTAGAGCCTTAAGCGCCAGTTGATGCTGTCTTTCCTTGTATCTCTCTCTCCCTGCGAGTTTCCATCTCTGCTTCAATTTTCTTCTGTTCCAAAAGACGTTCTTTCGCTTCTTTCTTATCTGCCCTCTCCTGGGCTTCTCTCCTCTCTGTTCTTTCTTTCTCTTCCTTCCTCTCAGCTTCTGCTTTCTGTTGCTCCGCCTTCCTCTCAGCTTCGGCTCTCTGTTGCTCCGCGTCATATATTTCCAATTCCTGGTTAATAAACGCGTTTGTAGCTTCTGCATCTAATCCTGCTTCTTTCGCTTCCAGCCTCAAGATGGACCTCATCTTTATCCTCTCTGCCATTGTTAAAGAATAAGATGAAGTATGCCTAGAGAACTAGTAAGAAGCAACGCGAAAGGGAGGAACTCTGAACCGCTATGAGAAAAAAAAACACAAGTATAAATTTACCTGTGTTACCTCCTACCTGTACTGTGCAAACTTATCGCTGCTATTATCTGGCAATTAAGGCTCTAAACGCAAGCGACTATGCCACTAAATGGTAAGTTACACTGGAAAAGAATCTACTTTTACTAACAGTCGAGAACAATTTATATTAAAACAATTTAAAAGGAAAAAAAAAATTTTTTTTTTCCTAAATTTTAAATCTCTGACAACAAACTCCGTCCCTAAAGTCAATTATTGAGATGAGACGTTGTTAACTTAATTTTTAAAAATCAGAACAATCCGTCTTTAGCTAAGCTCAACTCTTTTTAACTTCAAAAACCTTTAGTGACTGTAAAACAATCACGCAATCCCAGCAACTCTTACAAAGAAAGAAATTGAATTATCTCCGCCAGAGGATAATTAAAATAGCAAATATTTTTGTTTATCTGTACTTTCTACTGCTGTGGAGAGAAAACAACCTGTAAATATGCTGTGTGGACAACCCAAATACTTAAAGAACGTTTGTCTAGGGGTGTAATTATTTATTTATTTCCCTAATTCACAAAGACAGATCATTCACACTCTACCTAGTTAGACCCAGACTAAATCAGACTCAAAATATCTTTAACCCAGCTATGCGATTGCCTCAAATGTAGCTCAAGATCCCAGGACCAGCCCACAAATATTGTCGTAAATTTATTTTGAGAGAAAAGAGTCTTAGAAATAGTGGTCCGGTTTAGAGTGGAAAATGATGATGGAAAGCTCAGTGATAGAAAATGTAGAGATTAAATAGTTGCTTCACAGCGTGCTGGAGGAGAGTAAAGACAGACTTATTTACGACAAATCGTTTCTCTCAATCTTCTCTTCCACTCTCCTGGTCAAACAATTATTTGCCAGTTTTCCAGACACACCTCTGCGCGCACACCGATTTGGTGTTTTCAAACACACAGACGACGTAGATACAAACTATATTAAAAGAATAGGGGAAAAGTTGGGCTTTGGGTATCTCCAACACAGTACTAAATGAGTTTATGTGGTTTTATTAACCTTAAACATCAATCACTAACAAATATCAGGTATTACATAAATTATCATAAGTACACAAATGCAAATAACAAGTTTTGGAGGGGTGAAGAAGATTGGTATCGACTAAGCCCTTCCAGCTTATTAGACAAAGATAAACCCAGTCCAGAAATAGATAATATCAGGAACTTGGATACGTTAACCTAACAGTGAAGTTAATTGCTCTGATAGAGGTGTTACAAAGTTAGGTATAGGTGATAGAAAAAAACCTGTTCTTCCCAACTGTTCTTCCCTTTACTAAGCAAATGGAAAGGAGGGGGGTTTAAAACAGAGTTAACCAATTATCACCTCCCCCTTAAAGGAACAGTGCAGGGAGTACAGAAAAATTATATTACCCGGCACGAAAGTTAACAAAAGGGTTACAAGAGAAAAAAAGATTAAATTTCCTGTCATTCATGCACACGCGTGAGGATCCACACTCATATATTCACACACACACATACCGAATGCAGCCTCAGACGATCCATAAAAATATATATAAAACAGCAAGTATTCTCTTGACATGTGAAACTGTCTAGCACTTCGATGTCCCGCCCCAGATGTTTGCGAGGTTTTGCTGGTAACAAATATTCTCACTTATCGCAAGACTTGAAGACTAAGAGTTCTTGTGTTTTTTTATTATATAAAAAAAGAGTCTATGGGATGGCACTGACACAGTTCGGCACAGGGGTGAAAATGAAGTGGTCTCTTTTAATCTTCCGCTATGGTAAAATTCCTTCAATGCGTGATGATAGTAACTGACCGGAAAGTTTTATTAAATCCAATTGAGAAAAAACTAGGCTCAGTCACAGTCAGGAAAATATGTACTCTCTCACAGTAAACAGTAAATGTATTATCGCTACTGGCGATGATTACCTTCCAGTTTGTCTTACTGATTTTAATGGTAATGTGACGATTGTTCTTTTAAATCCTTGGGTGGGCTTTATTTCATTTAATTATGACAGCTAGGTCGCAAAGGACCGCCACAAAGATTATATTTAAAAGAAATGTTTCTTCAATATGACTGGAAGTTTATAGGATGATTTCTTTATTTCTTTCTTTATTTAGCTGGGACCGCAGGTTACGATCACTCTGTATGAAAGAAAAAAGACATGTAACTTACCGAAAAATCAAGCGCGATAAATTTCCCGTTAAGCCTATAATACACTCGAGTATTTAATTATGTATTTAATAAACACTGCGCGAATTCTAGTGGTTAAAACACACATCTATAAAACTAGGACTTAACTGAATTTATTAATTATAAATTCCTTCGCGACTTTAAAAGTTAATTTAAGCATCTATTATCTTTTGAAATAATATAATAGATAGATCATTATATTTACAACTGGAACTATTGAGATGGTTAAATTTAATAGATTTAAATTAACACAAAATCCATTGAAATAGAATGACTGAGCTAGACCACTGATCACTTTACACAATATATCACCGCTTTGCACAGAATAGAAATCACTGCAAATATATATAAAATCCAGGGGAAAACCTATAACAAGATTTCAATAAAGCTAGTGCTTCTGTAAAGGTCTGGCCAGCGAGTGATAAAGTGTCTATTCTTCATGGTCTATTTATCTAAAATGGAATGTAAGTTGAGTGGTACATGAGAAACTTGACAGCTTTTTTTCATCCCAGGAACTTTTGGGGATCTGACCGCCAAATCAAGGGAAGAAGCCGCCCCCTGGTCTTCGTATCTCCGCTCGCTGCTGCCCGTTTCGGCTTTCCCCGTTCGCTTTCCCTGCGATCGGTTCCTCGGTTGACACCGAGACGCGAAAATAGCGGCAAGAAACTGCGTCTCGTATCAGGGACCACTACTGTCTTTGATAGCGCCGATAGTCTCCCCTGAAATCCCTCAGTCTGTCTCTTTGATCGTGGTCGCATTATCTGTTTGATTCTGGCAACGCCTTCCACTGGCCAAGTTAGTTAAAATACCTGCCTATGATTGTTCAAGAGATGTTAGTGGGCGTGATTTAATCTGTCCTTAAATCAATACGATGACCAGAATAAACGCTAGGTAAACTGTCCGCATATCAATCAGCAAACGTGTTTGCCCTCTGTGTGGAACAGTTGCATAGCTAATGAATCCACGTGAAAGAAGTCCCGTTTTACAAGAAATTACAACAAAGTTCAAGGTCAGCCGAGTTCGTCCATCACAGAAATTCAACTCTTCAAGAGACAACTAGACCTGCCAGAGTTAAGAATAGAATCAGAACTAATTTATCTGACCGGACTTGTTTGGTCTCTTGAGGACGTAAAAGCACAGGAAAACTCTACCATTATTAGCAAAGAAAACCGGAATCTCATGAATCTGAAACACGGAGTAAAAGTGGGAGCTTATTATAAAGTAACAACCCCAGAACACGTGTAAGAGGCATCTTCAACAAGTTGCCTTAACTCTATCTATGAGCAAGAAGTCAGTCTGTGATCCCACAGTCAATTTGGGGTAGGTTGTATAACTATAATTCTATGTTTTGCATTATTAACACGTGAAATAATATGTATATATATATATATATATATATTGACGTGTGAATATTAATATGTGAAAATTGCTAAGTGGATGTCCAGGTCACTTGAGGCTGGCAACCTGAGCCTTTAGAATGATGATTTCGTGAACCACCACTGGGCTGGTGACTGCTTTATGCGAGTATCTTTTAGAGAACTAAAAGCAGAGGATGTCCCAAGTTCCATATGGAGCAGGGAGGGAATGATGAGAGAATGATGCACATACTTATTATATTATTACCATTTTCAACCAGTGTAGATGTAATTTGTAAATGTAAACATATACATTCTAAAAGTAATGAAAGTTTTCAACCTTTTCAACCAATGTAAAGGTAAATATAAATCTATTCAACCTAAATGTAATGAATGTTTTTCTACTCTATGGGATTAATATTAGTTCTCAGTTAGGGTAACAGTTCTGAGATAGATGGGATGGTGGAATAGGAAGAGGGGGACCATAAGTATGTGTCGTGTAACGCAATACTCAAGAGGGTATTTGTTCTCTTCTTTTGTGACACTAGTCGGTGGTACCAACTGAGGTTGCTATCTCTGGAACAAGTGAGGGTATAAGTGGCCTGAAGTCATCGATATACATCATCATCAGACGGGTCTTAGAGACGCGGGACCAGCTTGGTAGTTACTCCATGACACTTCTTGGAACATGCTACAACTTTCAAACATGATCATCTACAAAGAACCAAACATCAGACAGACTCATTGGCAGCTAAGTAGAAACATAAAAGCTGCCAAGTGAACTATCCAATTTTTAACACCATAACATCACCCAGTGATGATTACTTTTTCTATACGGAATTATTCATTTTTGTAACTGTTAAAATATAATTGAGTATTAAATTTGTTACTTATATAAAGACAAATCTAAAGTTGGTTTAATAATTTTGAATGTACTACAAAAGGTATGTCTCAGTCTTTTTCTTAAATACACTTAAACAGAGTTATACAATAATAATAAGAGGAATTTCACAGAATGAACTCAGCTGGGGGCTTGAACGAGCTAACGAATTATAAGAAAACCTTATCCTTCAAAAAAGTTGACGGCAGATACTAGAGTTAACATTTGCTGAGCCTCGTGCAGCATTGTTCTGCTTTTCTGAATATCTTGTGAATACTCCCTTCAGGTAGAAAGAAACATCATTATCCTTCTACCTACAACTCTGCCAAGAGTAATCTTGTGTGAAGGCAGACACCTTTGAAGACCCACATTAGTTACTCTTGAGGTATGGTCACTATTGGACCACTATTGCAGAGCTAATGGGGGGCAACCCGTGACAGTCATGTCCTGAAGCTTTTCCGTTCTTCAACACTTTGATAGCTTTAATGATTTCTTCCATACGTGGAATATATGTATTTATATCTAGATCGTTTTCTGTCTCTGGAATGTTCAATTGTGACTCTGGAGGCGCTTTATTTAGTGTTTCTCTAAAGTGCTCTACCTATCTTGCCCCTGTTCTGTAGTGATGAGATTTCTTTTCTAATCTCTAACTTGTGTAATGTTGTTTGAGCCCCGTTTTCCACTGAACGCTGTTGTTACTTTGTACACCGTGCTTTGTTCAGTCCTCAGTGCTGCTTCTTCTGCTTGACTTTCAAGGTTATCTATGAATTTCCTTTTGTCAACTCGAGTTTGACGTTTTATTTTCTTGCTCAGCTGACTGTACAGTTAACTATATATTTCATTGAGCCTAAGGGACTTTGGTTCTATTTTCTTTCTTTTGAATTATTTTCTCATTCTATTTGAGTGGCATTGATTTCTAGTGCTGACGCCACATTTGCACTTTGGGATGTATTGCAAGCCCAAGAAAGCGATCGCCACCCTGTGTAGTACTCATTGCGAAGGGAAAGAGCACCAGACACAGGAAACCGAAACAGACTTTCCAGTATCATACAGGCCCACATGACAGTAATAGCATGTGCACATACTGCGTCATGATGAGAAACAAAAGACACCTCGCACACCTTTTACACAACCATCCTGGTAGAATGAGACATTAGGGAATGTATGGCTTAAAAGGAAAGAGCGACAAAGTCATGGCAAACAGCATGAAAGAGAAGGACAATGCTTGATGAAGAGGTGGAAGATTTTAAGGAGGAAAAACAAAGAGACATCATTAACTTCAAGGGCTTGGCAAGAGAAGCAAAAGTCACAGTGTGGGAGACTTTTGTGACACAGGTGGGTACTGAAAAACCCCTACAGAAATGCTGGTCCTTACATAGCAGAATGAGTAGGAAAAGTACGTTAACCAATTCCTAATATTCTCAGCTCGACAAGGATAAGCATGAAGACCGATGCCGAAAAGGGACATACATTACTCGAGTGTTTTATTACTCAGACAGATAAAGGTGATAAAGCTGCCTACCAAGAAGAGGTGACATATAATTCGACCTCATAACCGAAGAAAACCTTGAGTGCACTTTAGAAACGAGTAGAAACACTGCCCCGGGTCCTGACGGTGTACAGTTTCACCACATAGAACAGCTCGATGACACTGGCATTAAGAACGTGGTGAGTGATTTCAACACCAGCATACTTAATGCCGAGGTGCCAGAAGACTGGCTACATAGTTACCTACTGCCACTTCCTAAACCTAGTGAAGACTCTCACTTCTCAGCAGCTATAGAATTATCACAATGCAGAATGTCTACAGTAAACTACTAGAAAAGATAGTAGCACGGACAATAATGAATCACCTCAAAAATGCTCTAGGAAGCTATAGGCCCATGAAAGTAACATTGGGTAATGCTGGAACTTTTGCTTATGATGTGTACGAGGGGTTCCAGGGTAAACAAGAAACTGTTGCTGTAGCAATTGACCTAGAGGATGCTTTTAACAGTGTTAACTTTGAAACATTAATGAACTGTGCAATGGCTTACGGTGATAAGCCCCTAGGCAGGGGCTAACAGGACGGATTGCAGCTGCCTTAACTAAGAGATCAAAGGCATTTCGCTTGGGAGCATGGACATCAGACCCAATGCGCATTTGTGCGGGGCTATCGCAGTGTTCTCTACTATTACTGGTGCAGTTTAATATCTATACAGCAAAGGTAGCCACCATTCAGTCAACTTTTACTGATGACATACTCATTTACGGAACTGGTTCTGACGACAGGAGATGGTTAATAACTTTCAAGGGACACTACAGGATGTGTGTGACAGAATAAACTCTAACGTCACATTTACCTGTGCCATCCTATAATTCATTCTATGCTCATCACTTTAGTTTTTCCCACCATTTGACAGTATTTGGTATTTTCGATTCATTGTTTACACTCCTTTCCCTCAATTATTGTTATGTCGGAACTTCAGCGACCATCTTTTGCTGATAAGGGTAATCAATTCCTTTCGTTTGAACCCATATTGACACCTGGGATCAGTAGATATATTTTCCTGCCAGACTGTGCATGGGTGCGGCCGATTAATAAGTAAGCAACGTTGGGATGACCACAGTCGATTATCTTATCGCTGTGAATGTCTCTGTCGGACCAAGTTATTGTCAGTGTTCGCTGGGCCGGGTGAATGTCATAATCGTTTCCGGACAAACTTGTTGGAAGAATAATTATCCATTTAGAAAGAGATTACCTGTGATAAATTACGCAGTGTAAACATAATCGATAATAGACGGAAGCTGGCATACCATATATGGGGACTGTAAACAATACATTTTTTTGCGTTTGTTAAGCAATAATTTTTCGTGTGAGAAAAGGAAATATACGCATCTTGCATACTGTTGCCTTGGGATTTGAAATGTAAAAATACAACATTTCTGATTAGAGCCTTGTCATGTAGTAGTATTCTCGATCTCGGCCGAATGTTGCCTTATAACTTAGCGCCTTATGGGTTTTCCGCACTGTGAAATTCAAGCCGTCAAGAAGACAGCCAGACAAGCCAGAGTAAGGAATAGGATCAGTATTCTACTTTAAAGGACCGGACAACGTGTTTGAGCATCTTGTGAATTTACACAACAACAACTCTACCTTTACTAATACGGAAAGCCCGGAATCCTAGGATCCTGAAATTTAAGTCATAGTGAGTCTATTATAAAGTAACACACCAGACCACGTGTAAGAAGCATCTTAATCAAGTAGCCTTAACTATTTCTCTAAGCCAGAAGTTGGTATTCCAAGAAGAGGTTTGGGGTAAGTTGTACATTTTATAATTCTACTAGCTGTAAGTATCGGGCGTTGCCCGGATTTTCCAAGTAACTTTTTAGGAAACTTAGGAAATGTAGAAGTCAAACTATATATAATATTTTGATATTCCATTGAAAATAAATTTTCGTTTTAGTTAATGCCTACTTCTTTAAGTGACCATCCTCGTGCCTTGTTTACGGTAATTGCAAATGCAAGCTGCACAAAATACTGTTATTCTTTATTTTTCCACCGGAAGAGTGGTTTCATTTTTCTTCCGCGTTTTTGCAAAAGCAAATTAATAAGGCATATTTTCTCGCTCGATCTGGCGCACCATGAAAGAATAGTCCACCATCTCCTTTTTTAAAACTTGTTTACTACTTATCTTTGTAGCACGCCCCCTTCAAACATATTCATTGTTTCATGAACCAAGACGCTTATTATTCTCGTTGATATCTTGCTTAATTGTGTATATTATATTTGCTGCACTGTAATATTCATCTCGATTATTTATTTATGTTTTAGTGGTTATTCAGATTGTTTTGTTGTTCTGAAGCTCTTTTTATACTTGCACGTCTTTAATATTGGTTGGAGGTTTATTTATGTCAATCTGTATCTTTCTGGACAAGTCTGCTACAGTAGAACTATTGGAAAGGCAAGCAATTGGTTATGTAAAGTTTCATGAGCGTCGTTATTTGTTAATGTTTGCATCATTTTGTCATGGCACGCTTTTTTCATCCAGGATACAATTTCCATCCGTTATATTAACGCGTGCATAAAATTAAGATCCTCCTAATACAAAAGACTGAGTAAATGTGTTGAGCTGTAGTTCACAAAAAATACTCTTATTTCTTAAGATGGAATCGCATAAGCAATTTTATTCTGCTTCCAAGTTTTAGTAAGAAGCAAATTAATGAAACTATAAACTCATTTTTCCTTTCCGACCTGGCGCACCAAGAAAGAATAGTCCAAACTCATCCTTTTTTAACGTGTTTACTATTTTTTTTCGTAGCACGTTCTTTTCATACATATACACATTGTTGCCTGTAAAAAAAAAAAAACACGATTATTATTTTCTGTGATACATACTTCTAATATAAGAGACCAAGTGGTTGTGTTCAGCTGTATTTTTGAAATAAAAGTTTCTCTTTTCGGGGAAACGCGACCCATTCAACCTAGACACACGAATGACGTCAGTTATATTAGGACACATTTCCGAATAAAGAAAACCTTTCGTTCTGGTGTATTGTTTAGCTTTCAGCTAGTTTAATTTTTAAATAAATAATTTTTTGCCTCGTTTTGGCGTTTTTTTGTGACGCGCTTTAAGGAGCATGATCAAGTAGAAAAGACCTTGCGGCCTGTTTCATTGTATAATGTCGATGATGCATATTATATCTTGTTAATCCGAGTATACAATTAAGATCCTTCTTTTAAAATTAATTATATTAAATTTACATATTAAAAAAACAAAACAAAAATGCTACACACAACTTAACTTTCTTTTAATTTTCACTTAAAGTTTCAAAGTGTAATTAAACATTTTTATTGCGTTGTAAAATGATAACAATTGACGTAGTTACTTGCAAACACAAAATGTCTTATCATTCTGATTATTTCCCTTGTTTCAGCCTTTACCCGTATATTTAATACAATGAATGAACTTGTGGTCAGTCAAATTTTCGGAATGTTTCTCCGGAGGTGTAATACTTTGATGCAAGAATTCGCAGATTTTTACTTTTCTTTCTATGGCCCCAGCTTATTATTATTTTTTTTTTAACCAAAGCGGTGTAAACAAATTTATTTTACTTGGCATAATGAGCCAAAATTATTTCCTTTTAAATGGTGCTTGAACGATTACAATTATTATGTTTTTAATAATTTTGTTATCTGCACCAACTAAAATTTTGCTTTCACATGACGTCTAACAAACTGCATACAGACAAAGAAAAGAGTAACGAGTATGGTGTTAATCTATGTCGATACAGATATGTTACAATTTGAATTCGCTTGATGCCTATTTTTAACACAAATGATGTAACAGAAATAAAAACTCAAAATCTTGTTAGATTTTTATTCAAATTAAACATGCACAATTTTAAACCGCTTTAGAATTGCGCACCTGATAATTTCACCCCGCGTAATTGTCGAAAATTTATTTTGAGAGAAAGAGTCTTAGAAATAGTAGTCCGGTTCAGAGTGATGGTGAAAAAAAGCTCAGTGATAGAAATGTAGAGATTAAATATGATGCTCCACAGAGTGCTGGAGGAGAGTAAAGACAGACTTATTTACGACAAATCGTTTCTCTCAATCTTCTCTTCCACTCTCCTGGTCAAACAATTAATTATTTGCCAGTTTTCCAGACACACATCTGCGATCACACTGATTTGGTGCTTCAAACACACAGACGACGTTGATACAACTATCTTAAACAAATAGGGGAGTTTTTATGGGCTTTGGGTAGTCCAACACCGTAACGATTAAGTTTATGTTGTTTATTAAAGTTAAAAAAGACAATCACTAAAATAATCAATTGTTTACAACAAGAATTATCAAAATTTACAGAAAAATGCAAATAACAAGGTAGGGAGGGGGGTGAAGAAGATTGGTATCGACTAAGCCCGTCCCGCTTATTAGACAAAGATAAACCCAGTCCAAAGATAGATAGTTATCAGGAACGTAGGTAAGTTAACCTAACAGTAAAGTTAATTACTCTGAAAAGAGGTGTTACAAAATTAGGTATAGGTGGTAGAAAGAAATCCTGTTCTTCCCAATTGTTCTTACCTTTACTAAGCAAATGAAAAGGAGGGGGTTTTAAACAGAGTTAACAAATTATCAACTATCCCACTTAAAGGAACAATGTAGGGTATACAGAAAAGATATATATTACCAGGTAAGCAAGTTAACAAAATGGTTACACAAAAGAATTAATTTCCTCTCATTCATACACTTGCTAGTAAAGGCCTTCGCTCATCTTGCTCTCACTTACCGATTGTGAAAAAATCTTGCACTCCATAGAATAACACAACAGCAGTTACACCTCAAACTAAATGTATGAGTGTTTGTTCAAGTTCTAGCCCCAGATTAGCGGGTAGGCGGTCAGCACATAAAAGGATCCCGTAATCACTGGAAAATGAATCTGTAATTGTGTCTCTTTTCTTAATAACAGTTTCGATGGGAGGGCACGGTCTCTGATACCGGGGTGAGAATGGTGTGGTCTATTTGACTATGCCGCTGATAATAACATTCTTACGCGTGCTGGTACACTTTATCCGTGAGGTATGGTTTAAGTCCAGTGAGAAAACTAGTCACATCACTGTTCAGGAAAATATGAATTCTCTCTCTGTGTCAGTAAACTAACAAAAGCTCGGGCCAGTGTTCTTCTTCCCGTTACGACTTAATTTGCTTGATGGTGCGTTAAATTTGTCTTTGGGTGTGCTTTCTTTGCTATAAGTTAGATAGCGGAATTCCAAACATAGAATCGCCTCAAAGATTAAAAATTTACACAGTCTCAACAAATTCTGCGTCAGGGGAACTCTACACACTGTTTATGCTTTGCTTTGCTTAGATTGATTTCTTTATTGCTTTCTTAATGCTGGGATCGCACAGGTTACGATCACTCTGTATGAAAGAAAAAAAGACATGTAATATACCGAAAAACAAATAACCTTCTAAAGCGCGATGAATTTCCCGTTAAGACTATTTATATACGCTCGCGTATTTAATTATGTATTTAATAAACACTGCGCGAGTTTTCGTGGTTAAAACACACATCTATAAATATATGACTTAACTAAATTTATTAATTATAAATTCCTTCGCCACTTTAAAAGTTAATTTAAGCATTTAACATCTATTATCTTTTGGAAATAATATAGCACGTATATCATTACATTTACAACTGGAACTATTGAGACGGTTTAATTTAATAGATTTAAATTAACACAAAATCCAGTGAAATAGAATGACTGAACTAGACCACTGATCACTTTACACAATATATATTACCGCTTTGCACAGAATAGAATTCACTGCAAATATGTATAAAATCCATGGGATAATCTAGCAAGATTTCAAATATAGCTAGTGCTTCTGTTAAGTTCTGGCCAGCGAGTGATAAAGTGTATTTCTACGAGGTCTGTATATATCTAGAATGAAATGAAAGATGAGTGGGACATGAGAAACTTGACAGCTTTTTTGATCTCAGAAGACTTTTGGGGATCTGACCGCCAGACCAAAGAGAGAAGCCGCCACTGGCCTCTCGTATCTTCGCTCGCTGCTTGCGTCAGCTTTCCCTGTTCGCTCTCACTGCGATCGGTTCCGTGTTTAACACCGAGATGCGAAATCGTTTCAGGGACCACTACTGTCTTTGATAGCATGCCGCCCGTCCTTCCTGAGATCCCCCCAGTGTCTTTCTTCTGACCGCTCTGGTCCATCTTGCGAGCGGTTTAGTGTTCGCGCGGAGATGATAAATACCTGCGAGAAACTAGCTTCTCTGCTCGGGGATCGTCTCAGTGTCTTTAGATCGCATGCCGCCTACTAAATGAGTCCCGGTGGAATCGGTTCGCTCTGGCGAAACCAAAAAGTTACAACAAATGTTCAGGGGTTCTAATGTTATGAAAAGCTAAAGTCCCTTTAATCATCCATCAAATCAGGGAAAATTCACTTGTCGAACTAGACGTACATCACAATCGTCCCCACTTTTAGACATGAAACCATTTTTCATGTTTCCTTCTTGACAATGGAGGTGACCTGATTGGTGACTTTAGGATGAGTGGTATCTTCAGTTTGCTCTTCTTCCTCTGTAGACCAGTTTCTACTCAGGAAATCAGCCCCGACATTCTGTCTTCCCGGAATATATTCCACTTTGAATGAATAAACAGATAACAATAAGGCCCATCGCATGATCCTAGCGTTGAATTCCTTATTGGCACCAAGAAATGCTAACGGAGCGTGGTCTGTTTGCACTGTGAAAGATGTATCATAGAGAAATTCATGATGGCGTCTGATACCGTCAATCAGAGCGAGGCATTCTCTTTCGACTACGCTGTAGTTCCGTTCAGCTTTATTTAATTTCCGACTGCCATAGGTAACTGGAAATAGCATGTTTGGGTCACTGTCATCGGCTTGAAGCAGTGTTGACCCGATGCCCTGACCTGACGCGTCGACCCGTAATACAAAAGGTTTCTTGAGGTCAGGCAACCTCAAAATGGGGTATGCAGACAACTGTCCTTTCAAAGTGCTGTATGCGTGTTCGCACTTTTGATCCCACATGACCTTATCCGGACGCCCTTTCTTAGTGAGGTCAGTCAGAGGTGCTGTCAGTCCGTTGAAGTTCTGGATGTATTTCTGATAATATGCACATAGTGATATGAAGGAACGTACGTCTTTCTTCGTTCGGGGTCTTTTTGCTGCCACTATTTTCTCCACGTTCTTCTTAATAGGCCAACTGCATCCGTGAGAAATAGTATGCCCCAGGAAGTCTAACTGTTCAAACCCGATGAGACATTTGCTAGGTCTGGCTATGAGACCAGTTTCCTCTAGTCTCCTGAGGAGCATAGCAACCGTAGCAATATGTTCTTCGTAGGTTTCCGATGCAATTAATATGTCATCCATGAAATTATGGATATGGGGACTTTGCAAAGGTTCTAGAAGCTTCCTCATCATCCTGGTGAACACTCCTGGTGCGTTATGCAAACCGAATGGCATCACATTAAATGTGTAATGTCCTTCACTAGTGCTGAAAGCTAACAAGGGTTTAATTTCCTCCTTGACTGGTATTTGATAGTAACCTTTACTGAGGTCAATCTTGGAGAAAATCTTTGCCTTGCTAAGCTTGGGGAACAACTCAGAAACAGTTTGGAGAGGTTCGGGCTGGAATTCCGTTACAGCGTTTAGCAGCCGGTAATCTATACACAGCCGAACTTCCTTATTGGGCTTCTGCAACAGCACTACACTGGAACTGTAAGGAGATGTAGACTCACTGATAATTCCTGCCTGACGCAGCTTGTCTATTTCTCCGCGAAGTGCATCAGCTTTAGCGTACGGGATGGGGTAAACTCTGGTTCGAACAGGGGTCTCGTTTGTTAATTTCATATCAAATTCGATGAGATTTGTTCGACCAGGTACATCCGTTAAGACTGAACTGTACTGTTTTAGTAGCGCTCTGGTTTCTGTTTGTTGTTATGTGAGAGATTGTCGCCGAACTTGACATCTTTAAAGGATTCTGTGGGTTGCAATGGATACTCCATGCAACCATCATCATCTTCCTCGTCTTCCGTTGCTATGGCGACAGCCAAGAGATGCTCGGTGGATGGCACCGGTCTCTCCAGATATTTCTTAAGTAGATTTACTTTGAAGACCTTCTCCTTTCCTTTGATGGAGATCTTGTAATTGGTACGTGAGATCTTTTTAAGGACGGTAAACGGCCCATGCCATCCGATGCGAAGTTTATTGCTTCCGGTTGGAAGTAGCAACAAAACTTTCTCCCCTGGTTGTAGTTCTCTCTCTTTTGCAGCTTTGTTGTATCTTTTAGCATGTTTAGCGCGGGCTTTCTTAAAGTTGGTAGTAGCTAGATCCCATCCTAGCTTTAGCCTTTCCTTGAGCTCAGATACATACTTGCTTGCAGAGACGACTGTCTCGTCAGCCTTTTGGTCTGTCAGGGACCGAAGTAAGGCTTCTAGTGGCCCCTTAATAGGTCTGCCAAATAAAAGTGTAGCTGGCGCGAATCCCGTAGACGCTTGGGGAACCTCTCCGTAGGCGAATAAGGCAGCCGATATATATAGGTTCCAGTCTTCCGGTTTCTCCTGACCCAGCTTACGTAACATGGTGGTGAGGGTGCCGTTAAAACGTTCCACGAGCCCATTTCCGGCCGGATGGTAGGGACTTGTGTGGATATGTTTGGCCCTCAAGATCTTAAAGATCTCCTCCATTAACAGGCTACGGAATTGGGATCCATTGTCCACCAAAACTTGTTGAGGGAATCCCAACCGTGTAAAGATTTGCACGAGGGCTTCTGCGACATGCTTGGAATTTATGCATGGTAGCGGTACAGCTTTGGCCCACATTGTGCAAGTGTATACTAAGGTCAGGATGAACCTTGCCTTCTTTTGGTCGTTTCCAGGGGTCCAATGATGTCGACAGCAACCCGTTCAAATGGAGTACCCACTATTGGCATTTGCCCCATAGGTACTGGGGGTGTCAAGTGCTTTGGTGCTACCCGTTGGCACTGGGCGCAGGATTTCACATACCTGATAATGTCAGAGTTCATTCCTGGCCACCAATAGTGGGTTTTTATTCGCTGAATATTGGCGTTTTGTCCCATATGTCTGCTAAAGGGAAGAGAGTGCCCCATTTCTAAGATCTGGCTTCTGTACTGCGTCGGTACTAGGAACTGGTTATTCCCCGTGTCCGGGTTGCCCGTTCTATGATACAATACGCCGTCCTTAGAAAAAATGTCTCCGTTGTGTCTGGGGTCCTTAGCCATGGGCAGTTTTCTAAAGCAGGGCTCCAGAGTAGGGTCCTTTTGTTGCGCCTCCTTCAGTTCATTCGGCAACAAATTTGGCGCAGGCTCCCTCTCCTTCTTGGCTTGCCCTCTTGTGGTTACCGCTGCCACAATCGGCTCCTTCGGTCCTCCAATAAACACATATCTACATCCCAGGATAACTGGGTAGATAGGATCATCCATAATGGCCACTTTTATAACTCCTCTGACAAAGTCAGAGTGTATTTCTAACAGTGCGATAGGAAGCGTCCTGGGTGCATCACTCCTGAAAACTCCACTAAGTTTGACGGTTTCCTCTGTCTCCTGACCGGGTTTGACTAGGTGCCTAGCGACAATACAACTAAAGCTTAGTCCAGTGTCAAAGAGACAAGTAGTTGAGGTACCATTCAAAATTACAGTTCCTCGAGTTGAGGGTCGGTCCCCCTCAGGTTGAGAATCACTGACATTGACTCTACCTTTCGAGGCTGTATGCAAACATCCGACGCGGTTTGGACCGGTTTGTTTGCCCTGATCAGACGTTCCTGGTGTAGGGGTCTTCCCTTTTCCTTGACCTTGGTGGCCGCGCTGCCACGTAGGCTTGGTGGGTTGATCAGAATTGTTGGTGGGGGGTATCGGGTTTTGTAGAATTTCGATTTTTCCTGGGGAGGTCTCTGGGTATTATTTTCTCGTTGGTTATAATTCTGAGAGGAATTAGAGGAATAGGATGACTGCTCTAGATTTTGTTTACGAGATGGCTCATCTGTGGGTTTACGTTTAGTGCTGGGAAGTTCGGCCATTGCATTGGTATAGCGTTCTGCCTTATTGAGTATGTCCTCAAGCCTGACTGCGCCCTGTTCAGCCAAAAATCTACGGGTTTCGTTTGACAAAGTTGACTTTATCTGTTCCACAAGAACAAGTTCAAGTAGTCACTCATATGTAAGAGGTAGGTCAGATAATTCAATGCACTTTGTCAAATAGCCCGTGAGACGTGAAGAGAACTGTGGGAATGTTTCCGTGCTCTCTTTTCGGCTGTTTCTGAACATTTGCAGAAATTTTCGGGGGGCCATCTCAAACCGCTCTAGCAAGGCCTTTTTCAGCATGTCGTAATCATGTTGGTTGGTTCCCAGCTTTGTATATACGTCATAAGCAGTACTTTTTAATGACGTTGAGAGTTTAAGTGCCCAGCTGAAACTCTCTAACCCATACAGATTTGCAAGCTTCTCGAATTTTTCTAGATAGCTGTCAATTTTCTCATTGGGACTAGGAAAAGACTCTAAAGCAAAAGACATCGCAGTTAATTGGGCAGATTGAGTGCTGGAGAGGTCCATTGACTGAGACTGGGGCGAAGACGGCTCTCCGTTATTTGAAGTAGATGCGCCCCGACTCTCTAAAGCCTTAAGCGCCAGTTCATGCTGTCTTTCCCTCTCTCTCTCTCTCTCTCTCTCTCTCTCTCTCTCCCTTCGAGCTTCCATCTCTGCCTCAATTTTCTTCTGCTCCAATTGACGATCGTCCGCTTCTTTCTTCCTAGCTTCTGCCCTCTCTTCTGCTTCCTTCTTCTCTGCTCTATCCTGTGCTTCCTTTCTCTCTGCCCTCTCTTGCTCCGCGTCATATCTTTCAAGTTCTTTGTTGACAAACAGGTTCACTGCTTCTCCTTCTAACCCTGAGTCCTTCCCCTCCTGTCTCAAAATGGATCTTATCCTAATTCTCTCTGCCATACCAAAGAACTGGATGCTTCTAAGACTAGAGAATAGTAAGATGAAACAAGAAGTGGAAAAAAACTCAAACTCGCTACGAGAAAAAAAACACAAAGTATAAATTTACTTGTGTTACCTCCTATTTGCAATGTGCAAACTTATCGCTGCTATTATTGTCACTTAAGACTCTTAACGCAAGCGACTATGCCACTAAAATGGTAAGTTACACTAGAAAAGAATCTACTTTTACTAACAGTCGAGAAAAATTTATATTAAAACAATTTAAAAGGAAAAAAAAAATTTCCCTAAAATTTTAATTCTCTGACAACAAACTCCGTCCCTGAAGTCAATTATTGAGATGAGACGTTGTTAACTTAATTTTTAAAAATCAGAACAATCAGTCTTTAGCTAAGCTCAACTCTTTTTAACTTCAAAAACCTTTAGTGACTGTAAAACCAATCACGCAATCGCAGCAAATCTTATAAAGAAAAAAATTTACTTTACTCCGCCAGAGGATAATTTAGCTAACCAAATTTATGATTATCTGTACTTTCTACTGCTGTGGAAAGAAAACAACCTGTAAATATGCTGTGTGGACGACCCAAATACTAAAAGGCGTTGTCTAGGGGTGTAATTAATTATTTATTTATTTCCCTAAATCACAAAGACAGATCACTCACACTCTATCTAGTTAGACCCAGACTTAGATCAGACTCAAAATATCTTTATCCCTGCGAGCCAGCCAAATATTGTCGTAAATTTATTTTGAGAGAAAGAGTCTTAGAAATATTAGTCCGGTTCAGAGTGTAGAATGATGGTGAAAAAAAGCTCAGTGATAGAAATGTAGAGATTAAATATGATGCTCCACAGAGTGCTGCAGGAGAGTAAAGACAGACTTATTTACGACAAATCGTTTCTCTCAATCTTCTCTTCCACTCTCCTGGTCAAACAATTATTTGCCAGTTTTCCAGACACACATCTGCGCTCACACCGATTTGGTGCTTCAAACACACAGACGACGTGTATACAACTATCTTAAACAAATAGGGGAGTTTTTATGGGCTTTGGGTAGTCCAACACCGTAACGATTAAGTTTATGTTGTTTATTAAAGTTAAAAAAGACAATCACTAAAATAATCAATTGTTTACAACAAGAATTATCAAAATTTACAGAAAAATGCAAATAACAAGGTAGGGAGGGGGGTGAAGAAGATTGGTATCGACTAAGCCCGTCCCGCTTATTAGACAAAGATAAACCCAGTCCAAAGATAGATAGTTATCAGGAACGTAGGTAAATTAACCTAACAGTAAAGTTAATTACTCTGAAAAGAGGTGTTACAAAATTAGGTATAGGTGGTAGAAAGAAATCCTGTTCTTCCCAATTGTTCTTCCCTTTACTAAGCAAATGAAAAGGAGGGGGTTTTAAACAGAGTTAACAAATTATCAACTATCCCACTTAAAGGAACAATGTAGGGTATACAGAAAAGATATATATTACCAGGTAAGCAAGTTAACAAAATGGTTGCACAAAAGAATTAATTTCCTGTCATTCATACACTTGCTAGTAAAGGCCTTCACTCATCTTGCTCTCACTTACCGATTGTGAAAAAATCTTGCACTCCATAGAATAACACAACAGCAGTTACACCTCAAACTAAATGTATGAGTGTTTGTTCAAGTTCTAGCCCCAGATTAGCGGGTAGGCGGTCAGCACATAAAAGGATCCCGTAATCACTGGAAAATGAATTTGTAATTGTGTCTCTTTTCTTAATAACAGTTTCGATGGGAGGGCACGGTTTCTGATACCGGGGTGAGGATGGTGTGGTCTATTTGACTATGCCGCTGATAATAACATTCTTACGCGTGCTGGTACACTTTATCCGTGAGGTATGGTTTAAGTCCAGTGAGAAAACTAGTCACATCACTGTTCAGGAAAATATGAATTCTCTCTCTGTGTCAGTAAACTAACAAAAGCTCGGGCCAGTGTTCTTCTTCCCGTTACGACTTAATTTGCTTGATGGTGCGTTAAATTGGTCTTTGGGTGTGCTTTCTTTGCTATAAGTTAGATAGCGGAATTCCAAACATAGAATCGCCTCAAAGATTAAAAATTTACACAGTCTCAACAAGTTCTGCGTCAGGGGAACTTTACACACTGTTTATGCTTTGCTTTGCTTAGATTGATTTCTTTATTGCTTTCTTAATGCTGGGATCGCACAGGTTACGATCACTCTGTATGAACGAAAAAAGACATGTAATATACCGAAAAAACAAATAACCTTCTAAAGCGCGATGAATTTCACGTTAAGACTATTTATATACGCTCGCGTATTTAATTATGTATTTAATAAACACTGCGCGAGTTTTCGTGGTTAAAACACACATCTATAAATATATGACTTAACTAAATTTATTAATTATAAATTCCTTCGCGACTTTAAAAGTTAATTTAAGCATTTAACATCTATTATCTTTTGGAAATAATATAGCACGTATATCATTACATTTACAACTGGAACTATTGAGACGGTTTAATTTAATAGATTTAAATTAACACAAAATCCAGTGAAATAGAATGACTGAACTAGACCACTGATCACTTTACACAATATATATTACCGCTTTGCACAGAATAGAATTCACTGCAAATATGTATAAAATCCATGGGATAATCTAGCAAGATTTCAAATATAGCTAGTGCTTCTGTTAAGTTCTGGCCAGCGAGTGATAAAGTGTATTTCTACGAGGTCTGTATATATCTAGAATGAAATGAAAGATGAGTGGGACATGAGAAACTTGACAGCTTTTTTGATCTCAGAAGACTTTTGGGGATCTGACCGCCAGACCAAAGAGAGAAGCCGCCCCTGGCCTCTCGTATCTTCGCTCGCTGCTTGCGTCGGCTTTCCCCGTTCGCTCCCACTGCGATCGATTCCATGTTTAACACTGTGGTGAAATTACAGTTATGCAACGTTAAAATTCCTCCATTTATAAAGATAACAGGTAAAATAACATGTAGGGATAAAAATATTGGTAAGATATGCTGATACATTCTCGCCCACGCCAGCGTTTTCTAGCGCCATTGAAACTAACTAGTTATAACATGCAGACTGACGGACTATCCTTTTAGACGGGGTGGAAACGGAGATAAAAGAAAAAAATGTGACGGTCGGAACACGTGTTTGAATCTAAAGTCTAGAAGACGCAATTTGTAGTTTTTTTTAAAGAAAAAATTACGCCACTAGTTGACACAATGTAAGGAAATGGACAAAAAACGACATTAGCTCTTGTCAGAAACTGACGTATCTTGGACGTTCTACGGTAATTAGTCGTTTTAGTTTGAATATAACGGCAAAACGCCGTGAACGAAGGTACAAAAACAAATTTCAAAACTAACCTTGAAAAAGTAGGTTTTTTTCTTAATAATAAGTTTAGGAGAATAAAAAATAGCTAGTTTGATAGCCCATCTTTCCCAGAGAAATAATATACTTTTAATTACGAAGACGGACAGATAACACTGAAGATATTGACGAAAGACTGTATTGTTCAATACAGACTAGCCGACAGTTATTTGTGCATACTTCTCACAAAAATCACTTTTGACGCGTCCTTGAGCCTAACGCATAAAAGCAAACTGCAGTTGGACAAGAGGCAAAAAAGGGAGGGTAGAGGCTAAAAATAACTTTGTCTCGAAATCGTATAAGTAAGTGAGGAAAAATTTGTGTAGTTTTTTTGTAGTTTCGTCTAGAAACAAGTGTAATTTTGGGAAAAACCAAGTTAGGACGGACAGACTGACAGAAAAATACTACACACTAGACAGAAACTGGACCTAAAATTTGACATTTGTAGTTTAAATATTTGAATCGTAGTGGGGAAGTCCGCTGATTGGACAGAAGCTTTTATATTGTAGAAAAAACAGTAGAAGCAATTGCCATTTTGTATAAGACTGTCCAGATGCACAGTTCGTTAATGCTAGAAGAGTGATTTCCAGGAGATATTATATATTATCAGTGGGACGCCATAATCTAGCCAGCAGCTCAGCTGAGTTTTGCTAGTACATCGTAACTGTGTTTTCAATTTGGAATTGTGGTAAGGGGAAAAAATTCATTAACCCTTTTATTTAATATTTAATATTTTGATTGATTGATACTGCCATGTCATGAAAAATGATTACGACAAATGAGTGCTTATTCTAGGTCCCCAGCGACAGTTCAGGGCCTAGAGGCAAACAAATAATATAGGAAAACATATCCAAGACTACAGAAGACAGATCTATATTTGAGATCAGTGGGAACATATCACCCACCTTATTGGATGGAAGAGGAGACTAATGAACATATTTCGGATGCAATGCAGTCATGGGAAACTGGTACTATTTGATACCACCTGGGTGAGATGTGTTGAGTTGGTCAGAGAGATCTGACCCGATCTTTGTAAATTTTGCTTTGCTTTGTTGTGTGTAAAAAATGGTGCAGTAGGCAGTGTGTTGACACATGGCACAAATTTTGGTTTCAGAGTTTCTGGTCTGGCACTACGCTAGTGCCAGATGCTTGAAGAGGTCCAAGAGTGGATGCCTAAGAAGCCTATCATTTTCCTCCAGCACTTGTGAGGAATGGGCCACCTGAATTCTTTACTGCATCGTCACAGGCCAGATAAGTTGAATACCTGGCCTGCTGTAGATTCATCAAACTGTTCCACAAATAAATAAATAAACCAAATCCTGGTGGATAAAAACTATACTTCAGTTCCATGTTTCAAAGACAATGAACATTCTAAACAGAGATCGGGTATGATGACACCACCCCGACTAAACATCCAGTGCTAGTTTTCCAAAGACACAGTAATTAGTGTTAATATTATTTAATGTAACCATATATCTATGTACAAAAACTTCATTTTGATTATGCAATATATATATATGCACTTTTATTGATAAATACATATTGTTTCATATGTCCTGACCAGAAGAAAATTTGGTTCAGGACTAAATAAATTCAAAAAATTATAAAATTTAACTTCTAAAAGCCAGTGTTAGTTGATTTGATCATAGAGCTTATTATTATTATTAGACTTAGTGTTTACATGTGTGTGTCTGTGTATTTAATTACCTACACATCACATTTTATTACCCTAGACATTAAACGTAGCTAACATACATAATAGCAGAATAAGTCTGTTTGAGGTCGTAAGTGGTAGCAGAAAGGCATTCTGTAACTCACATAAACTTTTATCTTCAGGAGCCTTCACAGCTGACCTCATCCAGTACACTAGGTAACATAGCAACCACACAATAACATCAGAAACAACTACAAATATTGGGGGCTCTTCCGGGATTTAGATTTAACAAAGATATTAGGGTGTCCTTGTCCGGGAATTAAACTATTGGGGACATAAGTTGTATAAATTTAACAGTGTCCCTAAAATTAAAAGTGGAAAGTAAAAGTTGATGAATCGTCACAGCCAGTGGTAATTAAATAATTAATATATTACCTTACTAATTAGATTGTATAATTTACCTTAGTCATTGTTAAATTGTGTGATATAGTATGGCAGATCTAGCCAAATTCAGATCGGCTGCTGTGCTGACGGCTAAGGAAATGAACATGGATGGTCAGGTTTTAATTCAGTATGTGACGTCAGAATGTGACAAGTATATTGAAAGGGAAGATAGGAGGTTAGCTGAAGAGAAGAGGGTACAAATTGAGGCTGACAAAGAACTTAAGAGGCTGCAGATTGAGGCTGACAAGGAGGCTAGGGCATTGGAGGCAGAAGAAAAACGACAGCAAAGGGAGGCAGAAGAAAAGAGATTGACTGCCGAAAGGGAGGCAGAAGAAAAGAGATTGACTGCCGAAAGTGAAGCAGAAGAAAGGAGATTGCAAAGGAAGCACGAGTTACGACTAAGGGAGTTGGAATTACAAGACCATGCTCCGGAAAAAGTTGCCAGCCCTTTTGCCTCAGATGCCACGCCTAGTCAGGGAGCCTCAACCTCAGCTATGGGGTTTCATTTATACCATTTTGTTGAGAAAGACGATGACATAGAGGGGTACCTAATTAGATTTGAACTATTGGCTACTACGTATGGGTTAGAGAGAGAGAGGGGTGGAGTCTTAAGTTATCCCAGGGGCTTAGAGGTACTTCTTATGAAGTTTTTGCTAAAATGAATAGAGACGACCAAGACAATTATGACATGCTAAAGCAGGCTCTGTTATTGAGATATGAAAAGAATGGTGAATTTTATCGTAAGAAGTTTAGAAATGCCAAACGGTTGTCTGGGGAGACATACCACCAATTCTCTGCAAGACTGGAAACCTATTTGGAAAAATGGACTGCTCTGGGGAAGACCAAAGATCTCAAAGAAATGATCATGATAGAGCAATTAAGAGAGTCCATGGCTCCAGACCTGAGAAAATTTCTCATGGAACAATGTGCAGAGAGGTTGGGGAGGTTTTGAATGTCGCTGAGAGGTATCAAGCAGCCCAGGCAGAGGTAGTTGGCTATAAAAAGAAACAGATAGGAAATTTTAAAGCCCCATAGCACTTTAATAAATGTGATACCAGAGAACAAGTTAATAAAAGTAGGACAAACTTTGATAGGCCACGAAATGATTATCGTGATAGAAACTCACAGTTCAATGACCAAAAATATAATGAAAAAAAACCTTTTAACCAAGGAAAGAGGTGGTGTAAATGGTGTAAGAAGGACAACCATAACACCGAATTTTGTAGAAGAAAACCTTCAAACATTGCTGCAATGAAATCGGGGAACCAGAGATTAAAGGTTAATCCTAATGGACAGCAGGAACCTTATCACCCCCCAGTTTGTGAGGATGTTATTTGTAATGGGGTCACCATAAGGTGCCTATATGATACAGGTTTGGATTATGATTCAGTTGTGAAGTCTAGCCTAGTGGACCCAAGTCAGTATACCACCGAAACAGTGGAAATACAAGGGGCGACTAAGGACATACCACTCATGACACTTCCCATCGCAAGGATAACAGTGAAAACTCGCTATGTGGAAGGAGAAATCAGAGCAGCAGTGATAGATGAACCAATCTACCCTCTGATATTGGGGTGTAGATACGTCTTCTTGGGGAATCCCGAGAGACCTGTGATCATGGCGACAGTGCAGACCAGGTCACAGAAAAGGAGGAAGAAGGTGAACCTATAAATGCTCATCCAGAAGAGATGAGGAAGGCGCAGGCTGAGGATAGGACACTCAAGCCATGTTTTAAAAAATTGCCCAAATGCCACACACCTCCAAGCAAGGGAGAGTATTTTATGAAGAACAAATTGCTATACAGGAAGGCCGGAACTGGAACAAATGGTCACAACCAGCTGGTTCTTCCCACTTCATATCGGGAGAAAGTGATGGAACTAGGGCATGCGATTCCCTTCAGTGGTCACATGGGGATCAGCGCCACAGGACAGCGTATAGCTTGTCATTACTTATGGCCAGGGATAACGGAAGATATAAAAAGATATGTCAAATCCTGTCCAGAATGTCAAAGGGTAGCTCCAAAGCATTGGACTGCTCAAGCAACTCTAGGGGAAATGCCCATAGTGGGAACACCTTTTGAGAGGGTAGCAGTGGATATGGTGGGACCTCTCACTCGGACCAAGAGGAGGAACAGTTACATCCTTACTCTGGTGGACACTTGTTCTATGTGGGGAGAGGCGGTAGCCCTACCATCAATTGATTCGAAACATGTGGTAGAAGCACTACTTACAATATTCACAAGATTAGGATTCCCGCATCAAATCTTGACTGATAATGGCTCACAGTTCAAGGGGAAACTAACGGAAGAAGTTTTTAAGCTATTTCAAGCCAGACACTTTCATTGTAGTCCGTACCATCCACAAGGGAACGGCCAGGTAGAGAGGTTCAGTGGGACTCTCATTTCTATCCTGAGGAAGCTGGCACATGAGAAACCTGATATGTGGGATCAATTTTTGCCCGCTGCGTTGTTTGCGTACCGGGAAGTACAACATAAATCAACTGGGATGGCACCCGTAACCCTGTTATTTGGGAGGCCAATAAAAGGTCCATTAGAAGCATTGTTAAGGACCTGGACAGATGAGAAAGCAGAAGAGACTGTTACCTCATCATATCAATATGTGAACGAGCTGACCACTCGTCTGAAAGCTGGATGGAAACTGGCAAATGATAATTTGAGACAAGCCAGGAAGAAACATGCAGCTTATTTTAATAGGAAAGCAAAGGACAGAGAATTAGCTGTGGAAGAGAAAGTGCTTCTTCTACTACCCGGCAGCCAGAATAAGTTGCAAATTGGATGGCAAGGTCCATATACGGTTCTAGAGAAGGTGTCTAGAACAAACTATAAAATTGACAAAAAGGGGAAGGAGAAAATATATCGTGTGAACCTTTTAAAGAAGTATCTGGAAAGACAAATCCAGGAAGGCACCCCCTTACTGACCTTGGCTATCGCAACTGAAATGAGAAAGGAACCACTCACCTCACATGAATACCCATTACACCCCTGTGAGACAGCCGCACGGGTAAAAGTCAGTAAGCACCTGACTAAAAATCAGAGGGAGGGAGTTCAACAGGTTCTGGAGAAACATACGGATGTATTAACAGATAAACCAGGACATACAAATTCGCTACAGTATGACATGAGGCTGGTTGACTCAAACCCAATCTGTATGAGAGTCTATTCTGTTCAGTTTGCTAAGGAGAAGGCATTGAAAGAGAAGATAGAGTATTTGTTGAAAGAAGGAATTATTTCTCACAGTAAATCTTCTTTTAGCTCCAGTGTAGTTTTGTTGAGGAAACCGTCTGGGGAACATAGACTGTGCATAGATTACAGGAAACTGAATGCTGTCACAGAAGTTCAAGTCGATCCATTACCGGACACAAAACAGTTATTTGCCAGATTGAACAAGGCAAAATACTTTTCGAAGGTGGATCTTAGCAAAGGCTATTACCAGATTCCAGTGAAGCCTGAAGTTAGACCTTATTTAGCTTTTAGCACCTCGGAAGGACATTTTGAATTCAACATGTTACCATTCGGATTGAAAAATGCTCCGAGTGCATTTTCTAGGATGATGCGCAAATTGTTGGATCCCTTGAATAATCCATGTATCACAAATTTCATGGATGATATTCTCATCGCCACAGAAACATTTGAAGAACACATTAACTCTCTGAATATGTTATTTGATAGGCTCAGAGAAGCGAACTTAACGGCTAGACCAACAAAATGTTGTATTGGATGCAAAGAGTTGGAATTCTTGGGGCATACTGTATATCAGGGTAACATGACCCCTGACCCCAAGAACTTGGAAAAACTGCAGAGAGCACCTAGACCGCAAACAAAAAAAGACGTGCCATCATTCGTGTCGTTATGTGGGTTTTACCAAAAATATATCAAAAATTTTAACTCTATATGTGCTCCTCTGACTGATCTGACTCGCAAGGGAAATCCAGATAAAATTGTTTGGTCAGCGCAATGTGAATTGGCATTTCAAGAGTTAAAGGAAAAACTCACTAGCAAGCCTATTCTCAAATTGCTTGATTTGACTCAGGACTTTGTGGTGAGAACAGACGCAAGCAATGTAGGCCTGGGGGCTACTCTGTTGCAAAGGTCCTCTTCACCCAATGGGGAACTGAACCCAGTCGCTTATGCAAGCCGCAAGTTGAACAAAGCGGAACAAGGATATTCCACAAGCGAAAAAGAATGTTTAGCGTTAATCTGGGCAATAAAAAAGTTCCAAATCTATCTGTATGGTAGGACTTTTGTGGTCCAGACAGATCACCAGCCTCTCGTGTTCTTATCTCAGGCCAAGCATGAAAATGCAAGATTGTTAAGATGGTCTTTATTGTTGCAACCATATCAGTTTAATATTGAATATATCCTGGGGTCACAGAATGTCGGTGCAGATTTCCTCAGTAGGCACCCCTGTGATCAAAATTAGAGTAGTTGGCAGGCGTGAGGAGTTAATTTTATCTATGTGTATCACTGGTTTTGGAACTTGCATTAGTGCATGTTCTTAAGTGGGGAGATGTGAGGTGAAATTACAGTGATGCAACGTTAAAATTCCTCCATTTATAAAGATAACAGGTAAAATAACATGTAGGGATAAAAATATTGGTAAGATATGCTGATACATTCTCGCCCACGCCAGCGTTTTCTAGCGCCATTGAAACTAACTAGTTATAACATGCAGACTGACGGACTATCCTTTTAGACGGGGTGGAAACGGAGATAAAAGAAAAAAATGTGACGGTCGGAACACGTGTTTGAATCTAAAGTCTAGAAGACGCAATTTGTAGTTTTTTTAAAGAAAAAATTACGCCACTAGTTGACACAATGTAAGGAAATGGACAAAAAACGACCTTAGCTCTTGTCAGAAACAGACGTATCTTGGACGTTCTACGGTAATTAGTCATTTTAGTTTGAATATAACGGCAAAACGCCGTGAACGAAGGTACAAAAACAAATTTCAAAACTAACCTTGAAAAAGTAGGTTTTTTCTTAATAATAAGTTTAGGAGAATAAAAAATAGCTAGTTTGATAGCCCATCTTTCCCAGAGAAATAATATACTTTTAATTACGAAGACGGACAGATAACACTGAAAATATTGACGAAAGACTGTATTGTTAAATACAGACTAGCCGACAGTTATTTGTGCATACTTCTCACAAAAATCACTTTTGACGCGTCCTTGAGCCTAACGCATAAAAACAAACTGCAGGTGGACAAGAGGCAAAAAAGGGAGGGTAGAAGCTAAAAATAACTTTGTCTCGAAATCGTATAAGTAAGTGAGGAAAAATTTGTGTAGTTTTTTTGTAGTTTCGTATAGAAACAAGTGTAATTTTGGGAAAAACCAAGTTAGGACGGACAGACCGACAGAAAAATACTACACACTAGACAGAAACTGGACCTAAAATTTGACATTTGTAGTTTAAATATTTGAATCGTAGTGGGGAAGTCCGCTGATTGGACAGAAGCTTTTATATTGTAGAAAAAACAGTAGAAGCAATTGCCATTTTGTATAAGACTGTCCAGATGCACAGTTCGTTAATGCTAGAAGAGTGATTTCCAGGAGATATTATATATTATCAGTGGGACGCAATAATCTAGCCAGCAGCTCAGCTGAGTTTTGCTAGTACAACGTAACTGTGTTTTCAATATCGAATCGTGGTAAGGGAAAAAATTCATTAACCCTTTTATTTAATATTTAATATTTTGAGTGATTGATACTGCCATGTCATGAAAAATGATTACGACAAGTGAGTGCTTATTCTAGGTCCCCAGCGACAGTTCAGGGCCTAGAGGCAAACAAATAATATAGGAAAGCATATCCAAGACTATAGACGACAGATCTATATTTGAGATCAGTGGGAACATATCACCCACCTTAATGGATGGAAGAGGAGACTAATGAACATATTTCGGATGCAATGCAGTCATGGGAAACTGGTACTATTTGATACCACATGGGTGAGATGTGTTGAGTTGGTCAGAGAGATCTGACCCGATCTTTGTAAATTTTGCTTTGCTTTGTTGTGTGTAAAAAATGGTGCAGTAGGCAGTGTGTTGACACATGGCACAAATTTTGGTTTCAGAGTTTCTGGTCTGGCACTACGCTAGTGCCAGATGCTTGAAGAGGTCCAAGAGTGGATGCCTAAGAAGCCTATCACTTTACTCCAGCACTTGTGAGGAGTGGGCCACCTGAATTCTTTACTGCATCGTCACAGGCCAGATAAGTTGAATACCTGGCCTGCTGTAGATTCATCAAACTGTTCCACAAATAAATAAATAAACCAAATCCTGGTGGATAAAAACTATACTTCAGTTCCATATTTCAAAGACAATGAACATTCTAAACAGAGATCGGGTATGATGACACCACCCCGACTAAACATCCAGTGCTAGTTTTCCAAAGACACAGTAATTAGTGTTAATATTAACCAATGTAACCATATATCTATGTACAAAAACTTCATTTTGATTATGCAATATATATATATATGCACTTTTATTGATAAATACATATTGTTTCATATGTCCTGACCAGAAGAAAATTTGGTTCAGGACTAAATAAATTCAAAAAATTATAAAATTTAACTTCTAAAAGCCAGTATTAGTTGATTTGATCATAGAGCTTATTATTATTATTAGACTTAGTGTTTACATGTGTGTGTCTGTGTATTTAATTACCTACACATCACATTTTATTACCCTAGACATTAAACGTAGCTAACATACATAATAGCAGAATAAGTCTGTTTGCGGTCGTAAGTGGTAGCAGAAAGGCATTCTGTAACTCACATAAACTTTTATCTTCAGGATCCTTCACAGCTGACCTCATCCAGTACACTAGGTAACATAGCAACCACACAATAACATCAAAAACCACTACAAACACCGAGATGCGAAATCGTTTCAGGGACCACTACTGTCTTTGATAGCATGCCGCCCGTCCTTCCTGAGATTCCCCCCCCCCCCCCAGTGTCTTTCTTCTGACCGCTCTGGTCCATCTTGCGAGCGGTTTAGTGTTCGCGCGGAGATGATAAATACCTGCGAGAAACTAGCTTCTCTGCTCGGGGATCGTCTCAGTGTCTTTAGATCGCATGCCGCCTACTAAATGAGTCCCGGTGGAATCGGTTCGCTCTGGCGAAACCAAAAAGTTACAACAAATGTTCAGGGGTTCTAATGTTGTGAAAAGCTTAAGTCCCTTTAATCATCCATCAAATCAGGGAAAATTCACTTGTCGAACTAGACTTTTAGACATGAAAACATTTTTCATGTTTCCTTCTTGACAATGGAGGTGACCTGATTGGTGACTTTAGGATGAGTGGTATCTTCAGTTTGCTCTTCTTCCTCTGTAGACCAGTTTCTACTCAGGAAATCAGCCCCGACATTCTGTCTTCCCGGAATATATTCCACTTTGAATGAATAAACAGATAACAATAAGGCCCATCGCATGATCCTAGCGTTGAATTCCTTATTGGCACCAAGAAATGCTAACGGAGCGTGGTCTGTTTGCACTGTGAAAGATGTACCATAGAGAAACTCATGATGGCGTCTGATACCGTCAATCAGAGCGAGGCATTCTCTTTCGACTACGCTGTAGTTCCGTTCAGCTTTATTTAATTTCCGACTGCCATAGGCAACTGAAAATAGCATGTTTGGGTCACTGTCATCGGCTTGAAGCAGTGTTGACCCGATGCCCTGACCTGACGCGTCGACCCGTAATACAAAAGGTTTCTTGAGGTCAGGCAACCTCAAAATGGGGTATGCAGACAACTGTCCTTTCAAAGTGCTGTATGCGTGTTCGCACTTTTGATCCCACATGACCTTATCCGGACGCCCTTTCTTAGTGAGGTCAGTCAGAGGTGCTGTCAGTCCGTTGAAGTTCTGGATGTATTTCTGATAATATGCACATAGTGATATGAAGGAACGTACGTCTTTCTTCGTTCGGGGTCTTTTTGCTGCCACTATTTTCTCCACGTTCTTCTTAATAGGCCAACTGCATCCGTGAGAAATAGTATGCCCCAGGAAGTCTAACTGTTCAAACCCGATGAGACATTTGCTAAGTCTGGCTGTGAGACCAGTTTCCTCTAGTCTCCTGAGGAGCATAGCAACCGTAGCAATATGTTCTTCGTAGGTTTCCGATGCAATTAATATGTCATCCATGAAATTATGGATATGGGGACTTTGCAAAGGTTCTAGAAGCTTCCTTGTGGGTTGCAATGGATACTCCATGCAACCATCATCATCTTCCTCGTCTTCCGTTGCTATGGCGACAGCCAAGAGATGCTCGGAGGATGGCACCGGTCTCTCCAGATATTTCTTAAGTAGATTTACGTGGAAGACCTTCTCCTTTCCTTTGATGGAGATCTTGTAATTGGTACGTGAGATCTTTTTAAGGACGGTAAACGGCCCTTGCCATCCGATGCGAAGTTTATTGCTTCCGGTTGGAAGTAGCAACAAAACTTTCTCCCCTGGTTGTAGTTCTCTCTCTTTTGCAGCTTTGTTGTATCTTTTAGCATGTTTAGCGCGGGCTTTCTTAAGGTTGTTAGTAGTCTTAAGGTTGGTAGTAGCTAGATCCCATCCTAGCTTTAGCCTTTCCTTGAGCTCAGATACATACTTGCTTGCAGAGACGACTGTCTCGTCAGCCTTTTGGTCTGTCAGTTACCGAAGTAAGGCTTCTAGTGGCCCCTTAATAGGTCTGCCAAATAAAAGTGTAGCTGGCGCGAATCCCGTAGACGCTTGGGGAACCTCTCGGTAGGCGAATAAGGCAGCCGATATATATATAGGTCCCAGTCTTCCGGTTTCTCCTGACCCAGCTTACGTAACATGGTGGTGAGGGTGCCGTTTTAAAAACAGGATGAACCTGTGCCTTCTTTTGGTCCTTTCCAGGGATCCAATGATGTCGACAGCAACCCGTTCAAATGGAGTACCCACTATTGGCATCCATCAAATCAGGGAAAATTCACTTGTCGAACTAGACGTACGTCACAGTAATTTTGTCGTTGTTGCTATAAACAAGTTACGTATTAAAAACAAAATTATTTGCACATAGAAAAATGAATTATCAGATGCTTGCAAGGTATATTGATAGTGTTTACTTGTATTCAAATGTGGATTTACACTGAGCAATGACGGGTTTGAATATATATATATATATATATATATATATATATATATATATATATATATATATATATATATATATATATATATATATATATATATATATATATCTCAATACAGATCTGCTACAATTAAAATCCGCGTGGAAAAATTAGTTCCATTATTATTGCATAGTTAAAAACAAAACGGAAGAGCTACATACAACTGGGCTTGTTTTTTATTTCCCCTTAAATTAAAAATGTATAGTTAATAATTTTTAACTAATTTGTAAAATACAGAAAGTTATGGCAGTTATTACAGAAAAAAAGAAAATAATTTTTCCATTTGTATTACTTGCCTTGATTGCTCTTGAATATATCTTTCCCCTGGGAGGTATAAATGTTATCGGAATACTTTAAATAATTTTTTCTGTCATAATTACAATATTAAAATATTAAATAACACTGACAAACAACATTTTTCTTTCTTATATAAGAATAAGTGGTCTTAGGTTAGTTTCTTGCGCTGATTTCAAATTTGAAATCCGTTTATCTCTATCACATCGGGTTCTTAAAATATTTGTGAATAAATATATTTTTGGGAATTCGTTATTTGCTCCGTTTCATTTTTACTATATAGCTTATTAAAAATTAATAAAATGCAAAATAATTCTACTTTTTATACTGCTAAAAGATGCATGACATATGTTACGCTATTTTTCAAATAGTTACTGTATTTTGAAATAATTCTGAGCGAAATATGGCTTCTAGAAGTTGTAGAAGTTCGGCTGATCTGTTCTGTTACGTGTGCGGATATTTTACCAGTCGTGTTCACCAGAAAAACTTTACACCATTACTAAAGAAAGCATATGAACTTTATTACGATTCTAAAGTTGATGATGCAAATAAATCTTGGAAGTCAAATGCAGTTTGTTCGACTTGTGCAAATACATTGGCAGGTTGGTTACGAAAATCGCCGAAGCATAAGTCGATGCCTTTTGGAGTGCCAGTAATATGGCGTGAACTGACAAATCATGCTACTGATTGTTACTTCTGCTTGACAAATATCCATGGTTTCACTTTTAAAACTAGAAAGTCTGTGTTTTATCCAAATATTAAATCGGTTTCGAAACCAGTGCCTCATGATCCAATCACGTGTCCGATCCCAGTTCCACCAGAACAATATCCGTTGGACGTGAATGAACCATCAGAAAGTGATAGTTTACCTGCTTTAGAAACTAATTCTGACTCCGATTATATACCGGTGAATGATGGTGTTCACTTAATTAACCATTCAGATCTTTCAGATCTAATACATGATCTCGCTCTTACCAAAGGACAAGCGGAATTACTCGGTTCGCGACTCAAAGAATGGAATTTTTTAGCGCCCAATACTCCAATATCTAAATTTCATCATAGACACAGAGAACTTGTTCTATACTTTGAGATGGATGATGACATTTGCTATTGCAAAGATGTAAACGGTCTAATGGTGCACCTCGGTCATGAGCACATAGTCAACGAATGGCGACTTTTCATCGACTCCTCCAAGACTAGTCTAAAAGCCGTGTTATTGCATAACGGAAATTTATTTTCATCAATTCCAGTCGCCTACTCTGTTCATATGAAAGAAACTTATGACAATATGGCTATACTTTTGGCAAAAATAAAGTACAATGACTACCAATGGCGCATTTGTGGAGAACTAAAGGTCATTGCAATTCTCACGGGCATGCAGACTGGGTATACTAAATTCTTTCTGGGAAATCACAAATCTGTCGACTATGTGCATATTGTTAAGCAGTGCATAGATGCATACAGAATTAGGGGCTGTAACATGTCCCTCAAAATCCATTTGCTCGATTTGCATCTTGACTTTTTCCATGACAACCTTGGCGAAGTCAGAGATGAACATTGAGAACGATTCCATCAAGATATCGCCGTAATGGAGCCACGTTATTAAGGACGGTGGAGTGTGACCATGCTTGCCGATTATTGTTGGATGCTTCATCGCGATGTACCACATGCCATTTACCGACGAAAGTCGACTGCAAAGAAATTCAAGCCTACATTAAAATTGACCAGAAAAAACATAGAAATGTTAGAGAAAGAAAAAAATTTTTTTTTGTTGTTAGCCAGTGTAATCTGATGGCGTTACACCGAGGTCCCAAGGAGCAAGTCTACCAAATTCATTACGTAATAATAAGGCACGCGGAATTGTATACGATACATACAAGGATTTTCATATATATATATATATATATATATATATATATATATATATATATATATATATATATATATATATATATATATATATATATATATATATGTACACACACACACACACACACCGTGAGGCAAAGAAATCCATGCCTTTGAAATATTTTTAAAAACTCAGGCGAAAATGACCCGATAATTTCAAATTTCACTCAACGAATTTTACGCCTTGCAGGTGGCACTGCATACAACTGTAATTCCTGTGCTGCAAAATAGCGTTCTCTGAAGAAGAAAAAACGGCAATCAAATTTCTTCGACAAAACAAAAATTATGGTGCGAAACGACTTCTTAAGGAGTTTCCAAACAAAGGATGGACTTAATGAGGACTGACATATCTTTTGCAAAAGATAGACCAAACCGGCTCTGTTGAACACGCAAAGGCACTGGCCGAACACGCACTGCGCTCACCGATGACAACATCAATGCTGTTAACTAGCTTGTGCAAAATCAAGAAGGACGTACGCAAACATATCTTTCCCAACGTCAAATTGCTCGTTAGATTGGCGCTTCTCAAAGATCCGTGGGCAGAATCATCAAAAAGAAACTTAGGTTAAAATGTTTGAAGAAACATCGGACGACAGAGTTGACTGAACGCAACAAAGAGTCACGTCTTTCTCTGGGCCAACATCTTTTGCGTCGCTTCCCAGAGCATAAAGTGAGTTTCATATTTTTCACGGATGAAACTACCAATAGTCAGAACGATCGGGTGTATGCACCGGTTGTCACCAGAAAAAGAAACATATCTGCTAATCAGTTGCTGCGAGCAAAACCAACGTTCAGCAAATCAGTAATGGTTTCCATTGGTGTCTCATCATTGGGCCGCACTGGAATTCATTTTGTTCAACCTGGTATCAAGATAGATGGCGATTACTACCGCAACGAACTGTTGATGAAGTGCATTCTTCCTGACATGAGGGAAATGTCAGAATTCTTCATCTTCCAGCAAGACTAGCCTGCTCATCGTGCTAGGGATACAGTTGCGCTGCTCACTCAGGAGACACCTGAATTCATCGAACCGAATATTTGGCCACGAAATAGTCCAGATCTTAACCCCGTGGATTATGTGATTTGGGGCGTTTTGCAAGAGAATGTCTACCGAAAGAAAATTGGCAACGTGGATGAGCTAAGAGCGGATAAAGCAGGCATGAGATGAGCTAGAACAGCCCACAATTGACGCGTTAGTGAAAATGTGGCACACCCGACTTCGCGCATGTGTTGCAGCTGCCGGCGGACATTTTGAGCACCAACTGAAATAGGCAAAATGTAGGTAAAAATTTTCTCACCATTTCTACCAAATTTCTTAATAATCTGGTCATTTTCGGCCGAGTTTTAAAAATATTCAAAGGTCATGGGTTTCTTAGCCTCATGGTTAATATATATATACTGGGATTAATTTAAATGCTCAGAGAGGGTGAAGTTCTGAGGCAGATGAGGTGGTGGAATAAAAATAAAATTGGGGGAGGGGGGCACCTGATTTTGTGTCAGGAAACTCAATACTCAGGATGGTTTATGTTTCTCTCTTATTTCATGATACTAATCGGTGGTACAAATTGGTGGTGCTATCTGTGGAACAAGTGAGAGGTATAAGTAGCCAGCAGTCAAAGCTAGACACCTACAGCAGACGGATCTTAACAGGTGCTGGACCATCTTCGTAATTACCCCACGATGCTACGAGGGACGTGTTGCGACCACCAGACTTGACCAGTGACGAGTGAACTAGTCCATAACCTGCAAAGAACAAGCATCGACTGGAGCAGAAACCAACCTACATCTGATTCAAAGCTGCGAAGTGAACTCTCTACTAATGAACTTTTTTCAAATCAGACTATCAGCTGTGAGAAAATTTTAAAGACTATCTAAATTCACCCCACCCTTATTTATTTTACATTTGTTAGCGATAATTGATTATTAAATTTGTTATCTGTAAATACACAATATTAAAGTCAATTTAGTCATTTTTAGTGAACTGTACCCCTTTTTGTGTCAGTCATTTTAAATACTTATAACAGAGCTATTTAAGTAATATTTTACTGAGTTAAATTAGTTGGAGGCTCATCAGAACGAGCAAAATCCTAACTCATAGAAGGTCAGAAAAGATAAAAAGTTTACACGACCTGGATCCTATCGGCCGTAGTACTTGATTTCTTAATATTCCTATGAGGCTCCCTAGAATTGAAACACCATTCTTCAATTCACGTCTCTGCCAAAAACAATCTTGAGAGAAAAGTAGACACCTTTGAAGACCCTCAGTAGATTCTCTGAATTTTAGCCACTTTTGGGCCATCACTGGGGAGCAAGGAGAGTAAGTCCCGTGACAAGGTGTTCCAATGATGCGAGCAAACTGGCTCCAAAGTTAATCCCAACAAGCCCTGTGTGATGTGGTGCTCATTAAACAACATCATTGTCGAAACAGACATCCAGGTATTACTCTCAATGGACAGAAAATTGAAACGGAAGAAAAGCTGAAATACCTTGGAGTTACATTCGATCGCGTGCTATCGTATAAGTACCATGTGGATCACATCATACAGAAATGCAGGAAAATTTCGGCCCCCCCCCCTTCCCCTCCCCTCCTGAAAATAATGGCCGCATCGCATTTGAAGCAGAGATTACTATTTCTTCTTTCTCATCAGCTAGTCATATCGGTCATTGAGTATGGGTTGGGAATACTCACGCTGTCAGCAACCCAGTGTGAACGACTAGAACGCATTCGAAATGAAGAGATGCGAGATACCCACTGTTACGCACAGATCATTTGTTGTCCAAAGTCTTTGTATAATCATTTTTTTTTCGTAAAAAAATCTTTGTATGATCATTTTCTTGACTGAAATGTGTACGATATTATTTTACAGTCAAAGTGACATAACTCGAGATTTTGAGACTACTATTTTTTATGAGTTTACCTCCTCTTGGTTTGAGACTCGTTCGGTCTATAATTTCTTAAACGAAGCGTGACCATATCTCCTTATTTGGTAGTATCAGTCAAGTGTTGTAGATGTCTGAAACCTGTCTTAAGGTTTTCGATTCATGACCATAAAGGGAGCGATAGTGAATGTCTCTTATCTCGTATGTTCTTAGAATCGTCTTGTGTGAATTGATACTCACGTAGATGGGTTCTGCGCATGTCTAGACTTGGAGAGTTCGATTGTGGTTTCCGCCCAGGTCAGAGAGTTACAAAATGGTTTAAGCAGCGAGTGGACGCAAATCTGCGTCTTGTGATTTCTCTGAGGGAAATACATTGTCTTGTGAGTTAGTTTAGCTAACTAGACTATTTCCCAGTGTTATTCAAGCCGCCTGGAGGCATATGTTTTGTGGTTGATTCCGAATAAAGGTAATTCCTCTTTATTTGAACTTTTCGATGTCATCTAAAAGTTCGACATTTTTTGCTGCTCTTTGCTCGCTTGTGTGATTCAAAATGGATTAGGTTTCGCCACCGGTATCTTTATACCTGAACTAGTTATATATATATATATATGGGTCGCTCTAGACCAAACAAGGCTATTGTCTGTGTTCCAGGATTCGTTATATCAGAGATCACATCCAAGTCAGATGGTTAGACTTAGGAACGTTATAAAGGTTGGCTTGACCTGTATTCCCAGTATGCTATTCACGTGCAGAGGATAAATGGACTTATTGTACACATCTGATCTGCTAGCATCAGGAAGGGAGTATTTATTATTATCTATGAACAGTGATGAGATGCAGCTGACACTGTTGCAGAATTTATATGTATGAACTTTAGGTACCCAGATTTGGGCTATATATTATGTATACAGCTTCACGAACCAGAACTTTATGTTATCGAATATGTGGAAGCTATTTGTTTACACTATGAATATTGGATTCTACATGACTATCAGCTGGCACTAATATTATTTTGAATGCTGAATTGCTTGGACTATGTTGGTGATGACATATATATCATGACTGTTTTGTGGCGTGCAATAAATGGTAGAAAACGTAAAGCGAAGTTACCATTTCTATGACTTTACACATCATGTTGCCTGTGTTGTACGCTGTGAATTATTCTACTACAATATACACAGCAACATCATAAACCAGAGAAGACACCTACATCTTGCACTTTAATACCTGGTGTCGATAGGGGTGGTGAATTTGACGTCAGCCTAAATCCACCCTTATCACCCACATTGTGACAATGAGGCACTAACTTGGAGTGATGTCGATTCAGATTTCTCCAGATATATGCGATGACTTAAGCAAAAGCTTATATGCGAGTAACCACAGACAAACGGCACCGATTGCTCGGAAACTTAGCTGACATTAAGGGAGCAAGAATAAAGGAGGGATGTCATGGATGGCACAGGCAGAGACAACGATGAAGCAGGTGACCACAGTTGAAAATATATTCAAAGGGGAAGAGTCGAGTAAGTTAGATGAGAACTGGATTAGTTATAACAGCGTCATCATCAGCCTTGGCATAGAGTGTAGAACTTGGACTATGGGAAAGCAGAACTGGAAATTAATCAACTAATACATGATCATGCCGAGGATAATGATGCTATTGTATATACAGATGGGTCTGTGATACGTGGTGAGAAATCAGGTTGGGGCTTCTCTGCTAGGGTAAAGGGCAGAATCGTCGCCGAACATAGCGGGGCTTACAAGATAACAACGTCCAGCACGAGAATGGAGGATGAGGCAGATACTGCAGCCTTCAGGTGGCTGACTGAAAATTCTTCATTAACAAAGGCAATCATTGTCCTTGCTTCGAAAGTTTCAAAATGATTGGCTACGGCATGAATGGAAAGCATTCATAGAAGCTTCAAATATGCAAGCGATGGTGTGGATCTACTGTCTTGGTCATGCAGAGGTACGCAATAATGAGAGAGCTGACAGACTAGCATCAAGAGCACCAACAGTGGGGACACTGGATATGGATAAGGCAGAGATACTGAGAACAATTAATGATCGCATGTTAGAGAATGACACTGCAATGGATGAATCATCAAGGTTAAGACTGTTGTAATTTGGCATCAAACGTAAGGCTAGCTGAGATGCACGTATGAGAGGATGCATTCGTCGTGTATACAAACAGCAAGCTAAGGAACAGTTATCATTCACACTCTTCGACATATACTGAGGGAGATTGGGCACCTATGGGTTTGCCCAAAGTGTAATGATGTCGATTCTATTCAACAATGACAAGATTACTTTGTTACATTAACATTCATAAAATTGTGTGAAGGGAAGAATCTATGAATAAACTAACGCTTAACAAATAGAAGCTATAAAAAGTAGTATTTCGCAAATTAGCTATGAGTTTAAGCGCAAAAAGAAATCACTAATAATGAAAAAGAAAAATAATTATTAATGCGTTTTTAAATTCATCTACCTTTCTTTTCCTTCGCAAAAATCCTTAAGAGCACATTTAGACTTAAATTTCACGGGAATGAAATTATAATCTAAACTGGAGCGAACTAGTGGAACAGGCTAAGACTTAGAGCTTCCACGCAAGCACTGCGAATGTTTGAGAACGTTCTGACTTCTCTCGAACCTGTCGTTATATTTCCTGATGACCAATATTTGATAATTCTTAAAGGTTTTTATAGATCCACTAATTCGCCTTCTACTTTGCCATGCCACATCTGCATGCTCGCTTGTGAGTTCAGAGCCCGTCAATCTCTAAAAGTGGGTGAGCTCTTGTAACAAACTCTTCGGTTCCATGCTGGATGTCCCGGGATAAGAAAATCTGTGGCTTGTGATTGGCCGACCGATAAGAGAGATTATGTAATTCTTGTCATCAAAGTTACTTTTATTTGTGTCCCGACTTGCTTCCCCATGCCGAGACAAGTTGACGGCCCCATCTATTGTCTCATTTTTGTCTGGCGGCTCCCTTTAATGTCTCTGCGATGTTCTTATAAAAGATGTGTTAATTAGTCACGTTTGCTTTTTTTTTTTACTTCTTTTCTTTTCTTGGCTTCACACTGGGTTGTTATCACGTCTTCCGATGTCATTTTTGACTGTTGCACAATAGCTTCATTACCAATGCATTCAGATAACTACAAAGATCCAGTGAAGGTGAAATGGAATGGAAAGTAATGAAATTATCACAGGAGAAATAGTACCGTATCTGGAGATGAAGCAGAAAGTGCACATAATAATGCATTTCCGTTATTATTTGGTTAGTTACTTGCTCGTTTATGCATATTCTACATTTAGCTGACGTTATTTCTTTCTTCTTTCATTTAACTAAGATTTGCTGCATAACATGATTTTGATTTTTTGAAAGATACCTTGTTTTAGCAAACCTAATCTTCACATGTCAGACGCATCTTTCATTTGATGTTATCAACGTTACATGTATTTAAATTTATTTACTTGTTTCAAAACTTTCATTTATTTTAATTTTGCATTCTGGAGAAGTCCCTTTCTTTGATGACAGTTACTTATGTCTTTTTGCTATTAAGGTCAGTGCCTTTATTTTTCCTTTCTCTCACTACTGTATCAATAATGTCTTACAAGTCATTGTTAGGTACCTCTTTTTTCGTAACAGTTCTCTCACTTATGCTCTAGTTCTCTGGGGTTTTTTTCCTGACTAAATTAACATACAATTAACATCAATTGTTACTACGAGTTTTGCCTCGCTTTGGCGAAACTTGCCTCGTTCAACATAATGCCCGTTGTTACATTCGGGATTGTGGCGTAATATTAATATATATATATATATATATATATATATATATATATATATATATATATATATATATATATATATATATATATATATATATATATATATATATATATATATATATATATTATAATAATAATAAATTCTTTAAGCACCAAACACGGCGCATAAAACAGAAACCAGTGCTCTCCAGGTTGTCCGTTGTGACGCCACTCCTCTTAGCTCTTGCACATTATTTAGGCCCAACGTTCTTCCTTCTCTTATTATTGTTCTTCTGAGTGTTTCTTTTGGTCTTCCTTTTTTCCTCTTACCCTCAGGAACCCAAGTGAGCGCCTGTAGTGGTATTCTGTTGTTTTGCATTCGTAGGACATGACCGATATATGACCATCGTCTTTTCCTTATATAGTCGGAGACATATTTCTGCCTAGAGTCTTCTCTTATTTGTCGATTAGTCTTGAATTCTTTCCAACTGATGTTCATGAGTTTTCTAAGACATTTGTTCTCGAATGTATTCAGCTTGTTCTCCAATGATTTTGTTATTTTCCAACTCTCAGAGCCGTATGTTAACACTGAGATAACATTTGAATTAAACAGACGAAGCTTGGTATGTATATTCAATGATCGTAATTTCCAAATGTTAGATAATCTATTGAAGGCGCTAGCTGCCAAAGCAATTCTAGTATGGATTTCTCTTGTTGTGTCACCATCCTGAGTCATTTTACTGCCTAAATAATTGAAACTTTCAACTTTCTGTAGTTTTTCCCCGTTCAAGATGATATCAAAGGTCTCGTTAGAAAAGTTCATAGCTTTAGTTTTAGAGGCATTTATTTGGAGACCTATTTTAACCGAGAGATGACACAAATTATTTATTGCTTCTTGGGATTGTCTTGGTGTTGAACTTAAGAATGCTATATCATCTGCGAAATCCAGGTCCCCCAGGAATTTTCCATTTGTCCATTTTATACCCAATTGTTCATTGTGGGTATAGTTTCTCATAACCCAATCAATAGCTATTCAAAAAGTAGTGGTGACATAATACAGCCTTGTTTCACCCCTGTTTCTACTGTAAACCATTCTGTATTCCCTTTATTTGTTCTAACACAACATCTTGCATTGTCATATAGCGCTTTGCTTATATTCACATATTTTGTTGGAAAACCATAGATTGTAAGTATCTTCCACAATGATGGGCGGTGTAGACTATCAAAGGCTTTTACATCATGCAACATAATAATTTTCCAGGTAACGATAATAGAGATATACCACGCCAGTTATTACAGTCTGATAGATCACCTTTCTTCGGTAACTTTACAATAATACTGTCTTTCCATTGTTGTGGTGGTTGTTCTTCTCTCCATACTTCATTTATAATATCTAAAATTCTCAAGAGGTTGTTGTCATTAACTGCTTTAATCATTTCTCCTGAAATTTCGTCAACTCCAGCAGCTTTAATATTTTTTAATCTTTTAACGGCTTGTTTGATCTCGTCCAGCGTGAATTCATCGCAAGTTATTGGCAAGGTGGTTGTGGGTGTTTCCTTATTAAAATCAAGTGTTACTGTTGGTGGTGGTCTGTTTAGCACCTCCATGAAGTGCTCAGCCCATCTCTTCATTTGTTCTTTTTCTGTTGGTATTGAATTCCCTAATTTACCTTTAACAGGTGTTTCCATAGCAGTAGGCTGGTGTGTCGTGAGAAATTCTAATCCACATATATAAATTAAAACGTAAAGGTAAAGCCTAACAAATAAATTTAATAAAAGGAAAGAAGAATGGTAAAGAACAGTGCGGTCACAATGACTGTACTCGAATCCCCCCTTGTTTTCTACTTCGTCTGCGAATTGTAACGTTTCACGTTGATAGTAAAAGCCTACTACATCTCTACACGCTTTCTTCAATGAAACGTGTACTGCCTTTCTAAGAAAACCTTGAGATACGCAAGTTGACCTAGATTTAAAATTCCATTCATGTCATTTTATACACTATGGTACCAAAAACGAAAGACAGATGGACTAAAGATAGATAGAAAGAAAGGGAGGGGCAAAAGCCAGAACACTTGCAACACTAAACACGCGTCGCGATACACAATTACTACCATCACGCGTGTAAGGCCACAAGCACTAGCTTTTTTTCAAATCGTCAGTGAAAAAAAAAACACTACCCATAAAGAGAGTTATGTTTAAAAACCTGAAAAACGCTTATTAGGAAACATGACATTATATCGGTTTACGTTTGAAAACATTACAGTACCCAGACACCACATCGTATTCGAAGTAAACAGGAGGTAGAAGAAAATACATATTTTGAACGCAGCCACTTAGCCCCATAAAATTTATATATTTGGGTTCCTTGTGACTTGCTGACAAAGAATATGTTAAGTGTTATGCAAATAGTCTAGGAATTAACAAGTTATAGCCAAAATAAAATGGGGGTGCTGTCAGACAACACCAAAAATCAGAATCGCTCAGTGACAGATTTTCACACCACCATTGTACGGGAAATGGGCTGACATGTTACCTCCTATTTGATTGTGTAGAAATAAATGTAAGGCTAAACACGATTAGTCGGACTATAAATACTACTTTTCGTTGCTAGGGGAGACGGATGGAAGGGTACTGTTTTTTTCAAACGCTTGGGTAAACATGGCATGATTGGTTAGACTCGTCGATATAGTCACTTAGACGCGTCAGTTCCACACCAGATTTTCAAAAATACTTTCTAAAGCAACAGTGCGTTGAGCATCAGCTTATATTTTTATAAATAAAAGCCTGAGACAGAGGCAGCTCGGAATTTGTGCCATAAGTTGTGCCATTATTCTTCACCAGTCAACGTATCTGTTTATTATTATTCCATGAATTGTGGTAAGCTTGAAATATTTGATATCTTTTAATGAAAATTGAATGTAAATTAATAATTTATGTCTGTATATGTGCGTGGTTCAGTAGCGAACCGGAGGCAAGGTATATATATATATAAGTTGCTCCAACCTGAACAGAAGGTGTCAGAGGAAAGTAAAACTACATGGAATTGCCAAACAGTACACTGACACCTATCTTATTGACTAGAAAGAAATAATGCTGGAATTGCAGAGGCGTAGTAACCATTAGGGAGGAGTATACTGTTGAAAATTATTATAGATGAAGCTGACAGTTGGCCTACCGCTCTGAACTCAGTGTTTGTTATGTATTGTGGTCAGTCTGGAAGGGTATTATAAATTAGTTCTGAAGTAGGAGGTACAACCTTCTTGTTTCAGGGACCGTGGTCCTAAAGTTATTGAGCAGCACCTGGTCAGAGCTTTGCTGAATCCAGAGGCGGACCGCATACTCCTTGGTCCATGTAGCAATCAGTGTGGTGTCTCCAGAACACAGGGAGGCTATCGAGCAGAGGAGTCTTTTCCTGCCGCCATCACGACAGATAAGAATCTGTGGCCAGCGGAGCTCAACATTATGCCCCTCTAAAACTGACAGTATATAAACTAAGAGGGGAAATAAATTGTTTTAATGTCAGGAACTGAGAACATCTCCAATACTAGTTCCAACAGAAACAAACACTTGAAGTCATGATGACAAATAACAACTTAGATTGACATATAAAACCAGTATTACCTCATAGAACTACTACACAACTGACCCACATATTATAATATTAATAAAATATGTCACTACAAGATTCATATTTATAAAGTATGTACATATAAATTGTGATTACAATATATTATGATTCCTGGTTCACTGTGTAATTGAATCAGGATCTCCATTGGTAACAGTACTTAATACATGAATATTTGAAAATTTATCAGTGACTTATTTAAGATAGTCTCATAGAGTGTTATATGTATGTGAGTGTCAAACTGTTGTCAAGTGTGGTGGAATAAATTAAAGTGTTTATCTGTCTGTTATTGTTGTGACTTACACTTCATCATTTACAAAACCCTAGACATTCAACGTAGTCATCACAATATTCCAGAATAATTCTGACTGAGATATAAATATGTGGTAGCAAGTAAGGTCACCTGTATTACACTACACTTATTAGATACAGATACCTTCACAGCTGATCTCAGTCAGTACACTAAGTCCCTATAAATATTTATAACATCCCACTTTACCACATATATTGGGGTCCGGTCCGGGATATTGAACTTTCTCCTGTTATATATATTGGGAATTAATAATATTTAAAAGGTATCCTTGGGTGAAAATAAATAAGGTTGAGCTCTCAGTGCCTGTGTGTCCTAAGTTAATTAGTCATACATAAAATTGTGTAGTTAGATATTTTAGACATTTATCAGTTAGAAAATGGCGGACCTGGCCAAATTTCGATCTGCTGCTGTACAGACTGCGAAAGAGTTAGGAATGGACGGGCAAATTATGATTGCGTATGTCACTGCTGAATGTGACAAATATATTGAACAGGAAGAAAGAAGATTAGAAAAAGAGGCCGAAAGAAAATTAGAATCTGAAAGGTTGGCCGAAGAAAGAAAGTTAGAGGCTGAGACTAAGAGGTTACAGATTGAGGCTGAGGCTAAGAAATTGGAAGCAGAGGAAAAGAGACAAGCTGCAGAAAGAGAAGAGAAGAGATTAGCTGCAGAGAGGGAAACCGAGGAAAGAAGATTAGCTGCAGAGAGGGAAGCAGAAAAGGAGGATAAAAGATTACAAAGGGAACATAAGTTACGACTAAGGGAGTTTGAGTTTCAAGGCCATGCTCCTGAAAATGGTGCCAGTCCCTTTACCTCTGATGCCACTGCTAGTCAGGGAGCCTCAACCTCAGCTATGAACTTTCATTTAGATCATTTTGTTGAGAAAGACGATGATATTGAGAGCTATCTAAATATGTATGAACTATTAGCTACCACATATGGGTTAGAGAGAGAAAGGTGGAGCTTAAAGTTATCTCAAGGTCTTCGTGGGGCAGCTTATGAAGTTTTTGCCAAAATGAGCAGAGGTGATCAGGAAAATTATGACATGCTAAAGCAGGCTCTTTTGTTAAGATATGAAAAGAACGCAGAGTTTTATAGGAAGAAATTTAGGAATGCTAAACTACTATCAGGTGAAACCTATCACCAGTTCTCTGCACGGATAGAGACATACTTGGAGAAATGGACTTCTCTGGGGAAAACCCAAGATCTTCAGGAAATGGTCCTTATAGAACAATTAAGAGAGTCCATGGCTCCAGACCTGAGAAAGTTTCTCATGGAACAAGGTGCAGAGAGGCTGGGTGAGTTGCTAAATGTTGCAGAAAGGTATCAAGCAGCTCAGGCAGAGGTATCAGGTAACAAAAAGAAACAGGTGGATAATTTTAGGGCACCACAGAACTTTAATAAATTTGATCCTAGAGATCAAAACAAAGGTAAGCACCAATTTGATAGGCCACGGTATGACAATAAAAATAAAATCCCACAGTTCAAAGAAAGGAAATATGATGAAAGAAAATCTTACAACCTAGGAAAAAGGTGGTGTAAAAATTGTAAGATGGACAATCATGACACTGACCGTTGTAGAAGGAAACCTGTGTATATGGCCACCCTTCAGGTCAGGTCGACCTCAAGAAAGGAGGAGGATATTCTGTTAGATACCACTCCAGAAGAGATGAGGAAGGCACAGGCTGGGGATAAGACCCTCAAGCCTTGTTTTAGGAAATTGTCAACTTGTCATACAACTCCAAGCAAGGGAGAATTTTACATGAAAAACAAGTTGATGTATAGGAAGACTGGAGCTAGATCCAAAGGTCAGGGACAGCTGGTACTTCCTAAAAGATATAGGGCAGAATTAATAAGGAGCCTACATGTGAAACCAGATGGGGACCATGATAAAATTGGTACCATCATCCAAAAGGTGGCTCACAATTATTATTGGCCCAAGGCAAGATGGGACATTGAGAATTTTGTACAAAGGTGTAGCATAGCACATGAGGGAACACCCACAAGTGGGAACATTGATCAGGACCTAGACACGCCAAGGGGCAAAATTAGGCCTGACCATAAAAAGAAATATAAATTTAATAAAGTGGACCAAATGAAATGGGAAGCCCCTTTTCACGGACAAGCTTCACTTAACTGTTTTACAATGGCCACTATGCGGAGAGTGCAAAAAGATGTCTTACCCCAGGATAAGCCGAAAAGCCCTCAATCGGACTTAAACAAACTGGAGGAAGAGGATGTAGAGAGGAAATCTCTCATCAAGAATTTTAAGTGGGGAGACAGCCCCAAGAAAAGAATTGGTAGCGGTCGTTTTGTGCATGAAAATTCTGGGAAGAAAAATCATCACTATAGAGCTTCGAGTGGAAGAGACCATACCGGTGCATGGACAAAGACGTCCACCAAATTAAAGGTCCATATGTAACTCTGTTAAGAACGTGGACGGATGAAAAGGCAGAGGAAAATATTACATCCTCATACCAATATGTGAATGAGCTGACCACTCGTTTAAAAACTGGCTGGAAACTTGCCAATGAAAATTTGAAACAAGCCAGGAAGAAACATGCTGCCTATTTTAACAGGAAAGCTAAAGACAGAGATTTGGCTGTGGGAGAGAAGGTACTGCTTCCTCTACCCGGTAGCCAGAATAAGTTACAAATTGGATGGCAAGGTCCATATACAGTTCTAGAGAAGGTGTCTAGAACCAATTATAAGATAGATAAGAAGGGGAAAGAAAAAATCTATCATGTGAATCTCCTGAAGAAATATTTGGAAAGAGAACATCAGGAAGAGACACACTTGTTAACCTTGTCCATCGCCATGGAGAAGAAAAAGGAACCACTTTCATCATATGAATATCCATTACATCCCTGTGAGACAGCGGCACAGGTGAAAATCAGTACACATTTAACGAAAAATCAGAAAGAGAGAGTGCAACAGGTTCTAGAAAATCATACAGAGGTGTTAACGGACCGACCGGGGCATACAACTTTATTGGAATATGATATGAAACTGATAGACCCCACACCTGTCTGTATGAAACCCTATTCGATTCCTTTTGCTAAGGAGAAAGCTTTGAAGGAAGAGATAGACTATTTGTTGAAGGAAGGAATTATTTCACACAGTGAATCTTCGTATAGTTCCGGTGTGGTACTCCTAAGGAAACCCTCTGGAGAACATAGACTCTGTATAGATTACAGGAGACTGAATGCTATTACAGAAGGACAGGTGGATCCATTGCCGGATACAAATCAGTTGTTTGCCAGGCTAAATAAAGCTAAATATTTCTCAAAAGTGGATCTGAGTAAAGGATACTATCAGATTCCAGTAAAGCCTGAGGTTAGACCATACCTAGCTTTTAGTACATCAGAAGGACACTATGAGTTTAACAGATTGCCATTTGGATTGAAGAATGCACCTAGTGTCTTCTCTAGAATGATGAGAAAATTATTGGACCCTCTGAATAATCCATGTATCACAAATTTTATGGATGATATCCTAATAGCAACAGAAACATTTGAGGAACACATTGACTCTCTGAACATGCTGTTTAATCGACTTAGAGAAGCGAATTTAACAGCCCGACCAACCAAATGTTGCGTTGGATGTAAAGAATTAGAATTCCTGGGACACTCAGTTTATCAGGGAAACATGACCCCTGACCCAAAGAATTTAGAGAAACTAAAGAAAGCCCCGAGACCACAAACCAAGAAAGACGTGAGATCCTTTGTCTCATTATGTGGATTTTACCAAAAGTATATCAAAAATTTTAATTCCATATGTGCACCGTTAACTGATTTGACACGTAAAGGAAACCCAGATCGAATTACATGGACACCACAATGTGAAATGGCTTACCAAGAATTGAAGGAAAAGCTCACAAGTAAACCTATTTTGAAATTACCTGACTTAAGTCAAGAATTCATAGTAAGAACGGATGCCAGTAATATTGGGTTAGGTGCAACTCTGCTACAGAAATCAGATGCATTGGATGGGGAACTAAGCCCAGTGGCATATGCTAGCAGAAAGTTGAATAAAGCTGAAACCAACTACTCAACTAGCGAAAAAGAATGTCTTGCAGTAATATGGGCGATAAAGAAATTCAATATTTATCTGTATGGGAAGGCATTTAAGTTGCAAACGGATCACAAACCTTTGTCGTTTCTAGCACAGGCTAGACATGAAAATTCTAGATTACTCCGTTGGTCTTTATTGATCCAGCCATATGAGTTTTGCATAGAGTATATAAGTGGGAAAACAAATCTGGGAGCGGATTTTTTAAGCCGCCATCCGTGTGATGAGAATCACCCTAAAACCCAGGAATAATAATAAATTTCTCTATGTGTATATAGAATTATAGACTGACATATAACGTCTGTTTTAAGTGGGGAGGATTTGTCGTGAGAAATTCTAATCCACATATATAAATTAAAACGTAAAGGTAAAGCCTAACAAATAAATTTAATAAAAGGAAAGAAGAATGGTAAAGAACAGTGCGGTCACAATGACTATACTCGAATCCCCCCTTGTTTTCTACTTCGTCTGCGAATTGTAACGTTTCACGTTGATAGTAAAAGCCTACTACATCTCTACACGCTTTCTTCAATGAAACGTGTACTGCCTTTCTAAGAAAACCTTGAGATACGCAAGTTGACCTAGATTTAAAATTCCATTCATGTCATTTTATACACTATGGTACCAAAAACGAAAGACAGATGGACTAAAGATAGATAGAAAGAAAGGGAGGGGCAAAAGCCAGAACACTTGCAACACTAAACACGCGTCGCGATACACAATTACTACCATCACGCGTGTAAGGCCACAAGCACTAGCTTTTTTTTCAAATCGTCAGTGAAAAAAAAACACTACCCATAAAGAGAGTTATGTTTAAAAACCTGAAAAACGCTTATTAGGAAACATGACATTATATCGGTTTACGTTTGAAAACATTACAGTACCCAGACACCACATCGTATTCGAAGTAAACAGGAGGTAGAAGAAAATACATATTTTGAACGCAGCCACTTAGCCCCATAAAATTTATATATTTGGGTTCCTTGTGACTTGCTGACAAAGAATATGTTAAGTGTTATGCAAATAGTCTAGGAATTAACAAGTTATAGCCAAAATAAAATGGGGGTGCTGTCAGACAACACCAAAAATCAGAATCGCTCAGTGACAGATTTTCACACCACCATTGTACGGGAAATGGGCTGACATGTTACCTCCTATTTGATTGTGTAGAAATAAATGTAAGGCTAAACACGATTAGTCGGACTATAAATACTACTTTTCGTTGCTAGGGGAGACGGATGGAAGGGTACTGTTTTTTCAAACGCTTGGGTAAACATGGCATGATTGGTTAGACTCGTCGATATAGTCACTTAGACGCGTCAGTTCCACACCAGATTTTCAAAAATACTTTCTAAAGCAACAGTGCGTTGAGCATCAGCTTATATTTTTATAAATAAAAGCCTGAGACAGAGGCAGCTCGGAATTTGTGCCATAAGTTGTGCCATTATTCTTCACCAGTCAACGTATCTGTTTATTATTATTCCATGAATTGTGGTAAGCTTGAAATATTTGATATCTTTTAATGAAAATTGAATGTAAATTAATAATTTATGTCTGTATATGTGCGTGGTTCAGTAGCGAACCGGAGGCAAGGTATATATATATATATAAGTTGCTCCAACCTGAACAGAAGGTGTCAGAGGAAAGTAAAACTACATGGAATTGCCAAACAGTACACTGACACCTATCTTATTGACTAGAAAGAAATAATGCTGGAATTGCAGAGGCGTAGTAACCATTAGGGAGGAGTATACTGTTGAAAATTATTATAGATGAAGCTGACAGTTGGCCTACCGCTCTGAACTCAGTGTTTGTTATGTATTGTGGTCAGTCTGGAAGGGTATTATAAATTAGTTCTGAAGTAGGAGGTACAACCTTCTTGTTTCAGGGACCGTGGTCCTAAAGTTATTGAGCAGCACCTGGTCAGAGCTTTGCTGAATCCAGAGGCGGACCGCATACTCCTTGGTCCATGTAGCAATCAGTGTGGTGTCTCCAGAACACAGGGAGGCTATCGAGCAGAGGAGTCTTTTCCTGCCGCCATCACGACAGATAAGAATCTGTGGCCAGCGGAGCTCAACATTATGCCCCTCTAAAACTGACAGTATATAAACTAAGAGGGGAAATAAATTGTTTTAATGTCAGGAACTGAGAACATCTCCAATACTAGTTCCAACAGAAACAAACACTTGAAGTCATGATGACAAATAACAACTTAGATTGACATATAAAACCAGTATTACCTCATAGAACTACTACACAACTGACCCACATATTATAATATTAATAAAATATGTCACTACAAGATTCATATTTATAAAGTATGTACATATAAATTGTGATTACAATATATTATGATTCCTGGTTCACTGTGTAATTGAATCAGGATCTCCATTGGTAACAGTACTTAATACATGAATATTTGAAAATTTATCAGTGACTTATTTAAGATAGTCTCATAGAGTGTTATATGTATGTGAGTGTCAAACTGTTGTCAAGTGTGGTGGAATAAATTAAAGTGTTTATCTGTCTGTTATTGTTGTGACTTACACTTCATCATTTACAAAACCCTAGACATTCAACGTAGTCATCACAATATTCCAGAATAATTCTGACTGAGATATAAATATGTGGTAGCAAGTAAGGTCACCTGTATTACACTACACTTATTAGATACAGATACCTTCACAGCTGATCTCAGTCAGTACACTAAGTCCCCTATAAATATTTATAACATCCCACTTTACCACATGGTGACATAGTTGTTTTGTAATTTGATAAAGGCACCTATTATTACCAGTTCTTGCAGCATTTTCAGCTTCAACGGCCAGTTCATTGATGAAATGTCTTTTATCTCTTCGAGTTTTTGTCTTCACTTCTTTATTTAACAAGTTATAAGTTAGTTTGCAAGATTCAACTGCATTATGTGTACTTGCCGCTAGTAGTTTAAGTTTTGCTGTTTTCCTTTCTTGTATTTTATCCCAAGTATCTTCTCTCATCCATTTTTTCTTTTTATGTACTACGTATCCGGTGGTCGCTTTTGCTGCTTCTGTCATTGCTGTTCTCAGTTGTTCCCATTTAGTATCGATTGTCTTGGTGGTGATATCGTTGTCAATTTTGCCTAAAGCATCGAAATAGTTGTTCATTTTGACATTATATTCCTCCTTATATCATTTGATTGCAGTCTGTGTACATCTATTCTTCTATTTTTATTCTGTTGGTATAACTTCTTCAGTTTAATTCTCAATTTAGCTATGCAGAGGTTATGATCGCTTCCGATCTCTGCACCTCTGTATGCTCTGACGTCTTAAACTGATGAGCGAAATTTAGCGCTTATGCAGAAGTGATCTATCTGGTTCTTAGTTCTGCCATCAAGTGAATTCCATGTTATCTTGTGGATATTCTTATGTGGAAAGATGGTGTCTGCCACAACGAGGTTTGATATTTCACAAAGTTCTAGAAGTCTTTCGCCATTTTGATTCATACAGCCTATGCCATGAGTACCGAGATATCTTTGTACTCCATCGTTGTTGTCACCTACTTTGGCGTTAAAATCACCCATGACTGCTATTATGTCATGCTTGGGTATTGTGTTGATGGTACTTAGAAGTGCTTCATAGAAGTCATCTTTTGTGGTATCAAGAGCGTCGTTAGTTGGTGCATAACATTGTACAATTGAGAGCTTGAAAAATCGTGTCTGAAATCTAGCTAATATTAACCTCTCATTGATAGGTACCCAGCTGATAAGCGATGCTGCTGCTTTCTGTGTCATTAGGATGGCTACTGCCTCTGTGTGACGATTATCATTACTACCAGAGTATATAATTTGCTTTTTTTCTTCTGAAATATATTTTATGCCCTTCCCCGTCCATCTACACTCGCTGACACCCAATAAGTCCAACTTATAATTATCCATTTCTTTAATTACTTCTTCCAATTTTCCGTCTTGATACATAGTTCTTACATTCCAGTATCCAATTTTAAAAATCTCCTTAGCCCCCAAGATATTAGAGTGAGTCATGTTTACTGTCGAGCCTGGTTCTGTTTCGGTAACAATAGCTTGTTTTACGATAGTGAATTGTTAACTCACTGATCAACCCTCCGATCCAACCGACCGATTCGAGGGTTTCGAGGTCAGTTATAGGAAAATATCTACACCACTAGATACTCTGGTGTATCTTTTATTCTATAATTTAACATAACATGGTACTATCCATCGAAATATACACATTCCTGATGTTTTTCTTTCGGCGTCTAAGGTGAGAAACGAATTTCACCTCCATCTTGATTTTTTGAAAGATACCTTGTTTTCATTTGTCGTTATATTCATATTATAATAATAATAATAAATTCTTTAAGCGCCAAACACGGCGCATAAGGCAGAAACCAGTGCTCTCCAGGTTGTTCGTTGTGACGCCACTCCTCTTAGCTCTTGCACATTATTTAGGCCCAACGTTCTTCCTTCTCTTATTATTGTTCTTCTGAGTGTTTCTTTTGGTCTTCCTTTTTTCCGCTTACCCTCAGGAACCCAAGTGAGCGCCTGTAGTGGTATTCTGTTGTTTTGCATTCGTAGGACATGACCGATATATGACCATCGTCTTTTCCTTATATAGTCGGAGACATATTTCTGCCTAGAGTCTTCTCTTATTTGTCGATTAGTCTTGAATTCTTTCCAACTGATGTTCATGAGTTTTCTAAGACATTTGTTCTCGAATGTATTCAGCTTGTTCTCCAATGATTTTGTTATTTTCCAACTCTCACAGCCGTATGTTAACACTGAGATAACATTTGAATTAAACAGACGAAGCTTGGTATGTATATTCAATGATCGTAATTTCCAAATGTTAGATAATCTATTGAAGGCGCTAGCTGCCAAAGCAATTCTAGTATGGATTTCTCTTGTTGTGTCACCATCCTGAGTCATTTTACTGCCTAAATAATTGAAACTTTCAACTTTCTGTAGTTTTTCCCGCTTTTTTCTTCTGAAATATATTTTATGCCCTTCCCCGTCCATCTACACTCGCTGACACCCAATAAGTCCAACTTATAATTATCCATTTCTTTAATTACTTCTTCCAATTTTCCGTCTTGATACATAGTTCTTACATTCCAGTATCCAATTTTAGAAATCTCCTTAGCCCCCAAGATATTAGAGTGAGTCATGTTTACTGTCGAGCCTGGTTCTGTTTCGGTAACAATAGCTTGTTTTACGATAGTGAATTGTTAACTCACTGATCAACCCTCCGATCCAACCGACCGATTCAAGGGTTTCGAGGTCAGTTATAGGAAAATATCTACACCACTAGATACTCTGGTGTATCTCTTATTCTATAATTTAACATAACATGGTGATATCCATCGAAATATACACATTCCTGATGTTTTTCTTTCGGCGTCTAAGGTGAGAAACGAATTTCACCTCCATCTTGGAAGGGTAGATAACTCATATTATATTCATACGTTATTATATATTTATATTTATATGTGTGTGTGTCATGATATACATGACGTGTATACATGTGTGTGGGTAGAGAATGGTGTAACCTGTTTAGAGTGTATTATTATTGAAGTACGCAAGCTTGGGATGTTACATTTAAAAGTTCAGTTAGAAGCACGTAGCATGGTTGAAGAATACTCACGGTTTGAATCGAGGTTTATGGGCACATGTGAAAAGCGTGCGGAGTGAATGTAGTTAGCATACTTGTCACAGAAGAATACTGAGATGTTGGTGGGGAGTATGTGGCCATCCGTCGTCGGAGACGGTCGGTGTTTTGTAGAGTATGTGAATAGTGTCTGTGGTTTTGATTATGACAAATTGGATGTTCCGCGTAATGTGCATTTACAAGGCTTTTATAATTTGTTGTTTACCAGCGCGTTGTGTCCTGTCCCGCGCTTGGAAGTGGATGGATTATGAGGCGCGTCGTTTTCCCGTGCCAGAAGGAGGTCTCTGGTAAGACCATTATACGTTATTGTTTGAAGGCGTCGTTGTTTGCTTTCACGTGCCAAGAGGAGGTCCACGTTATAAGACCCTGGCTCTTCCAGTGTTTGGAAGCCTAACATGAGCTTTGATAACAAGCCTGTGTGTATCGACACTATAAGCGCGTTGTGGTTTTCCCGCGCTGTGAAGTTCTGGAGGAACTTGAATGTCTGTTGATAAGACCATAGAGATATATGTGCGAAGAGTGAATGCCGCACTTCATTCTTCAGCAACGCTTCAGGTCATACTGATTGAACTGACCGTGCCATTTGAATCCAGATTAGACGAGCAACATTCGTTCAAAGCGGCCAAGTATAGTGATCTGGCCGCGGATCTGAGACACGATGGGTTCACTGCAAGGGTCATGGCTGTTGAAGTGGGCGCAAGAGGACTTGTGGCTGCATCAGTGTATGATCTATTGAAACTGTTGGGGCTGAAGAGACAGTCGAGAACAAGGGCACTGAAGAGGCTTAGTGAAACTGCCGAAAAGGCATCAGACTGGCTGTGGAACAACCGCAATGAGCAATGGAAATCGTGACAATAAACGCTGCGGTACAGAAAACACCAGGAATTTTTCTAAGTCCACAATACGCTGAGTTTTTAGGCGTACTAGTGAAAGGGCTGTGGCTGAGTGGCGACAGGCGATGTATACTATAAGGGGTGTCAGGAAGAATTTCAGTGGCGAGCGCGCAGTGTCAAGTCTCGTCGGTTTCGCGCAGGTGACTCAGTGTGTGTCCGTAGTTGTGATGTGGTACGGAGCGAACGGAATAATTTGTCTTCTCTTTGTTACTTTCACAATTGCCTCCACGGCTGGCGGAGTTGTGGATTAAAGTTGCTACCATAAGTGAAATGGGTTTTTTTTTTCGATACAAGACAACAGGAGGCTGAGACGCTTGGGAGTCATGATCCAAGTGGGCCGGCCTCCCTTAGAGTGTAAAGGAGTATGTAGGGCCGAAACGCTTGTTGGACAGGGGGACTGCTTCTGATGATCAGATTGCTTCCTGTTGTATCGCTCTGTACAGAGTTTCCTATCATCAATGCAGTGGCTACCAGTACGTTAGAATGACTGTACCACATATTGTATTGATGCAAGTATTTTGCACCATTGTTACTGATGTCCAGGACTATGCTGTGAAGATTATATGTATGGAACTGTGACCCAGACTTCTGTCAAGTTATTTATATGCCTACGTACTGTCTTGAGTGTCCGTCTAATTTATACACCAAATATTAGACAGTAAGATGCTTTACGAAATCTAGCTCATTATACTGGGAAAAGTTCCGTAACTATCTATCTATCTATCTATCTATCTATATATATATGTGTATATATATATATATATATATATATATATATATATATATATATATATATATATATATATATATATATATATATATATATATCTTGTAGTTTTATAAAATAAAAGAATGTTTTCAGTCTGCCCTGTTTGCACATGATTCTGAGCTTTATAATTTTTGCACGTTTAAATGCCGTCTCAAAATTTGTTTATCATAAATTTGTGATTTAAAAACTAAAAAACCAGGATCATGCGGAGAAGCAAACAAGTATGAAAGTAAAGGTAGTCCCATAGCAGATACTGTCGTAGGGGATTAAAGTGTTAGAGACTTCACCATACTAGGTCCAGGATCGAGAGATGGGGTGACCCGTTCCCTTCCTCTATGACTTTTCCTTCCCTACCTCAGTCAGGTACCCATTTACAGCTGGGTATACTGGAACGTTTTGGTACCGTGATTCGAACCCAGCACCGTTGCCGCGAAAGACCAGCACTCTAACGACCCTGTCGATCGGATGCAAACAAGTATGCATATTTTAAATCGAGATCTTCTTCTTCGTACAGTTTCAGACGTCAAGTTGAATAAGTTACAGAAAGCAGTGTTCAGCCTGAGGTTCTTGGTATCTCCATTGAGTTTGTCCAGCAGTGGTACTGATAACGGCCACATGTGCTTTCTCTGTTCTTCATATGTTGAGCACGTTTGCAGCAGATTTTCAGCTGTCCTTTTATCGGTGCTACAGCTATACTCACTGGTATAGTTCCTATATTTAGCTTGTTCAATAGAGGGTGTCTCAACCTGCTTGAGTCTGGAGATAACCACTTGTTCACTTCTGTTATGCTGGTAAAAATGCATCATTCTTTAAAGTGGCCTGGATGTTCTGCTTCCCATTTGTTTGATGTAGATAGATATGCATATTTTACCTATTTATCTAATTCGGGATACTCAAAGTCATGTAGATTTTCATTTCTACGATAGCAGTTTGGTTCCACTTTCTCATTTTATTTCTCTCTCCTGCATGTTACAACAGGTGATTAATGCAGGGTAGGTGTGGCAGAGAGATTTATGATTAATATTCTTTATTCTACACTTGTCTTTTCCTTTAATTCCGCTCTTTTACCTTTCTTTCGCTCTTTTACCTTTCTTTTTGCATACGCTAGATTGTTAGCAATTCGTACCTTTGTCTTTTCCTTGCTAAATTAGCAACGCATTTTATTGCTGTTAAGCTAAGTTCTTTGATGAGACCGAATCGTGTAAGATGGTGCAACAGAGAAAGGTGGCAACGTATTTTTCGATCAAGGGGAAACAAGATGAGCAATTTTATTGCCTCCCTTGTTAACCAGCTCGCTAGAAAAGTAATTAAAACATGGTGAGCATAGCCATATCAAAGACTTTGCTAGCCCGATTTTAAGCAGTCTGTACGCTGCCAGAGGGCGAGACAGAGCGGTAAGGGTGTGTAGAATTCGTTTCATTTGTAGAATGAGCAAGGCAATATGTAAATCCGGACGAAGGTGCTACATATGGCAAACGAGTCTGGTTTTCGGATTTTAGACGTAATATTTTTCCTTTGATTTCAGAGAGATATATACTCGGGAAATCTAACTTTAATTCATTCAGTACTCCTCAGTTAGAAGACAGCTTCCTTCGTTCTGAATACCTTGTAGAGTGAAGTTCTTAGTTTCTCGACATAGCCGAGTTCTAGACTACCTGTATAAAGGATAGTTCTCAGTTTCGTGGTGATAGCCTGTAGTTCTGTTTTGGAGGTAAATAATATTGATAGTATTTGTGAGTGATTTAAGTGGTAAATCGCCTATTATATCTTCACTAGATTTATGTGTAGAGTGATTAAATGAAAGTCAGTTAATTTTCTCTAAGTTCATTGTGTTACAGTGGATAGCAAAATAATTATAATTTCTAGCTAAAACTCATTCGGCTATTAATAAATTTAATTAAATTGCTAGTAACCAGTCCGAGAATATTTTAACTAACTAGTACATGCGCTGATTCATCATTGTGTATTGACGAGATACTTACGTATTTCTAATTCACGATGACTGACTCTTTTAATTACTAGAGTTTATTTCACGGAAGTATAAACGATGAGACAAGCGGTAAGCTTATAGTCTCTAACTTAAAGTTAATAACCGAAGTGAATATTATATTTTACGCGAGGGTAGGATAGGATGTGTGTATAATATTATGGTTAAGTATTTTGTACTTTTCTCTTCCCTTATACAGTATTTGGGTCGGGAGCCGCGCTGGTGTAATGGCTTCGGCGTTGCACTGGCGACCAGGTGTTCATGGTTCAAACCCGGGCGTCGGCGTTTGAAGAAATGTTTACGGCCGGAAATTTGACTGAATAGCCTGAACGGCTCCTGTGATAAACCCTCTGTGGATGGGAAGGAGCGAAGCTCCTGCCCGGGTTGGAAGGAAAGTCCTCAGGTTCCCCAGCCTCGCAATGACATGTCATTGGGCCGAAGGGCTGAAAGCCCAAGTGCCGCTGGTTAAGGAAAAAAAAAAAAAAAAAAAAAAATACAGTATTTGGGTCAGCCCAACCTCTACCAGCGGTTTTATTTCAGTATATGAGAAAACCATAGAAGAAACATTTTGTAATTGAAATAAGTGAGTTTCCAAGTTACAACCTGTCTGACATGGTGTTTGCATCCAGAAAGAGACAGAGTACTCATCTCACTAACTTTAAAACTAAATGCAATAACTGGGCCTAATGAGCCAGATTATAATTCTTCCTAACAATCGCATTGTACATTCAGCCCTGTGGCGAGAGAAATTACCAACAATAACATTTCCGACGTTTTTTTTAAAACTAATTGTGGTGTGACCAAGAATTTTACCTTTGATCGAAGTTACCAACCTGCCTTTTTCTTAAGTACGGGAAACCCCGAGATTCTGACCTTGTGAGCCGTTTAACATTTCTTACCTCAACCTGATTCAAGTGACCTTACTAGTAATCTGAAAATATAGCATAAAGCAAATGCTCCCCGGAACATCGGAAGAAACCTGTATCTGCAGAGCTGGGATTCGTTTTATCAAAAGAATACATATTCACTGTAGAGAAGTGTCCTGAAGTTTGCGCCTGAAGGCGAAAAACAGCACGTGTGTAGGTAAGAATGTATGTAAGGGGCCCCTGCTGAATGAACAGAGAGAAAGCAGAACGAGTGATTCTTTCATTTTTTATTCATGCACCCACTTTGAAATTTCTTTATGCAATTTGTGTTGCAAATGCTGATTTCCTCTTAGGATAGATTAATATATCAACTCTGTTCTTAAACTATAGAGGAGAAATCATAGAACATAGCGTATATATCTGTGACTCTTTGGAGGCTATAACTTTTCTGCTAACGGGATCGTGGGCTCTACATAGAGGGAAAGGATTACACCTATCGGTCTATTATTCTTTTAGTAATTCATTAATCTATGTGTATTTATATGTGCTTGATAAGCAAACTTATTTGTTGTGGACAATTGTCTTATGTTAATAAAATTTACATAAACTTATACCAGTGTGTCAGTCAGCTCGTCCCAAATATCTATATTCCATTGTTATAGTTTTTTCACGTCTGTGCGTCTAACTGTCGTCACTTATGTGTGTGTATGTGAGTTGTATATATATATACATTAATATATATATTCTAATAGACTGTCTGACTCCTTTAGATCTGTTGTAGAAGATAGGTTGAAAGAGAGAAGATTCTCGATTTCAGGGACAGACTCTATTAATTTCTACCATCTCACTCGTGAAAATCTATTTCTATTATCATCTCTCACTGAGCTATCACTTGTTCTATTTCTATTCAGAAGGGACCAACCAATGTCTTAATTCCCCTATCAAAAAATCTGCGACAAATGCGGGCTCGTTTTTCCGGGAATTGAACTCAAATCCTGAGCAAGTAGTCAGAATTTCTTGTCTAACGGGATTTTGAACTTAGAATAGGAAGACGAGACGGCAAATATCAGCTCGTCTGTAGGATTTATTTTCTTTATTCTGAAATAGAGTAAGAGTGTGATGTCTCTTGAGTCTTTATATCTTTAAAAATAATATATCCCCTAGACTACCGATCTGTTTATGGGCTTGCTGTCCACACTAATAGTAATTTTTTTTTCTTTCCACAGCATTATTGAGTATTATACATTTGATTTACAGGTTGATTTTGTCGGACGTTATGTTATATGTTGATTTTGTAATACTAAGCCGCTGGTAGAATTTGTGATTGCGTAACAATCACAGAGTAGTGAAGCAGAAGGTGTTTTGAACTAAGTTAAGGAGTGCGTTCGGACTATGTTTTTCGTTCTGTTAATTGCCTCTCTTACCCTAACTGACTTCAGGGTGAACTTGTAGTGGATTTAAAATTAAGGGAATTTTTTTTCTCCAAATTTTTTTTGCAATAAATGTTTTGTTTCCACTGTAGCAACTTAATTTTGTTAGTGATTAATCTATACTACCATTTATTTGGCATAGTCGCTTGCATTTAGAGCTTAATTGCCAATTAATAGCAGCGATAGTTAGATAACTATTTAGGAGGAAGTATCCCAGTTAAAATATATCATCTTTTGTTAGTATTTTCTCGTAAGTGGTTAAGGAACCAGTGTATCATTTTTCTTACTTCCTTCTCGATTAACACTCAGTCAGTTCTTTACAATGGCCGAGAGGGCGAAGCTTAGACAGATGCTCAGAGAGGAAGCGAGAGAAGAGGGATTGCAGGGAGAAGTAGCGAAAGCTTTTGTCAGGGACGAACTTGACAGATATGATGCGGAGCAGGAGGAAAAAGCAGCCGAAGCTAGGGAACAGAAGAAGATGGATGAAGAAATGGAAATTCGCAGGGAGAGAGAGAAGGAGAGACAGCACGAGGAAAGAGAGAAAGAGAGACAACTCGTGCGAGTTGGCGCTCAAAGCTCTTGAATTCCAAAGTCGTGGTGCTGCCTCTACCTCCAGCAATGGAGAGTCTTCTCATTTTTTTTTAAACTGATCAATCCAACACTCATTCTCCTCAACTCACTGCTATGTCTTTTATGCTAGAATATTTCCCTTGTCCTAATGAGAAAATTGACACGTGGCTAAAAAAATTTGAGAAAATTGCAATTCTGTACGGTTTAGAGAGGTCGCGTTGGTGTATGAAACTTTCCCAGGCCCTAAAAGGTTCTGCTTATGATGTGTACTCTAAACTGGAAAGTAGCCAACAAGACAACTACGACGTGTTGAAGAAAGCTTTGTTTGAGCGCTTTGAAATGAATGCGCGAAAACTTTTGCAACTGTTTCGCTACAGCAGAAAGGAGAATTCTGAAACTTTTCAGCAGTTCTCGACTCGTCTAAAGGGATACTTGACAAAGTGCCTCGAGCTGTCACAGCTCGCTTCTACCTATGAAGGTCTTGAGGAGTTCGTTATATGCGAACAGATAAGGAACACTTTGTCTGCTAACACCCGGAGATTTTTAGCTGAGCAGGGTGCAGAAAAGCTTGAAGACATTTTGGAAAAGTCTGAGCGATATCATAATGCGCTAGCCGAACTGCGGGCCACAAAACGTAAACAGACAGAAGAGCCTTTTCGAAAGAATAATCTAGACCAATCTTCTCATGCTTCTCATGCTTCTCACCAAAATAACCACAGAGAAAGTGGACCCCAAAACCCCCCTCCTGAAAATTCTAAGTTCTACAAAAACAAGTACCTTAACAACAAACAGTCTGATCAACCCAACCGTCCTACATGGCAGCACGGTCAGAAAGGACAAGGTGGCAAAGGGAAAACCCCTGAGCACGGGACATATGATCAGAGCGAGCACACCGAGTCTAAACGCATCGGATGCTTGCTAACAGTCTCGCAAGGTAGAATTAATGTCAGTGATTCTCAACCTGAGGGAGAGAGACCCTCAACGCAAGGTACTGTTATTTTGAACGGTTCTTCAACTTTTTGTTTATTTGACACGGGGCTTTCTTATGATTGCATTGTCGCCAGGCACCTGGTCAAACTCGGTCAAGAGACAGGAAAAACCGTCCAACTTTGCGGAGTTTCTAAGAGTGATGCACCTACAGCGCTTCCCATCGCATTGGTTGAGATACACTCTGATTTTGTCAGAGGTGTAATCAAAGCGGCTGTTATGGATGACCCGATCTACCCAGTCATACTTGGCGGTAGATACGTGTTTATTTGGAAACCGGAAGAGCCAATTGAGGCAGCAGCAACTACAAGAGGGCAAACCAAGAAGGAACGGGAGCCTGCGCCAAATTTGTTACCTAAGGAACTTAAAGAGGCGCAACAAAAGGACCCTACCTTTGCACCCTGCTTTAGGAAACTGCCCATGGCTAAGGACCCTAGACAGAACGGGGACATTTTTTTCTAAGGATGGCGTACATTATCGCAGAACGGGCAAGCCTGACCAAGGTTACAATCAGCTCCTAGTACCGAAACAGTACAGAGGCCAAATCCTAGAAATGGGGCACTCTCTTCCCTTCAGCGGACATATGGGACAGAACGCCACAAACCAACGGATAACTACTCATTATTGGTGGCCAGGAATGAATACTGATATGATCAGATATGTGAAATCCTGTGCCCAGTGCCAACGGGTGCCACCCAAGCAACGGACACCGCCAGTCTCTCTGAGTGAAATGCCAATAATGGGAACTTCATTTGAACGGGTAGTGATCGACATTTTAGGGCCCTTAGAAAGGACTAAAAGAAGGAACAGGTTTATCCTGACCTTAGTTGACACATGCACTTTATGGGCAGAAGCTGTACCGCTTACATGTGCGGATGCCAAGCATGTCGCAGAAGCCCTCGTGCAGATTTTTCTCGGTTGGGATTCCCTCAATAAGTGTTGACGGATAACGGATCTCCATACCGAAACCTGTTAATGGATGAGATCGTTAAGATCTTGAGGAACCAGCACATCCACATAAAGCCTTATAATCCAGACGGAAGTGGGTTAGTAGAGCGTGCCAACGGAAACTTCAACATGATGTTAAGTAAACTGGGACAAGTGAAACCTGAAGATTGGGACCTTTGTATACCTGCAGCTTTATTTGCTTACAGGGAAGCCCCAAATCCTTCCACAGGATTTCCTCCAGCGACTCTTTTATTCGGCAGACCTATTAAGGGGCCGCTTGAAGCCTTACTTCAGTCGCTGACAGACCAGAAGACTGATGAGACAGTTGTCTCAGCCAGTAAATATGTGTCGGATTTAAAGGAAAGGTTAAAACTAGGATGGGACCTAGCAACGACCAACTTTAAGCGAGCACGCGCAAAGCACGCTAACCGATACAGGAAAGTCGCGAAATAGAGAGAACTACAACCAGGAGAGAAAGTTTTGTTGTTACTGCCAACCGGAAGCAACAAACTACCAATCGGATGGTAGGGCCGTTTACCGTCCTTAAAAAGATTTCTATGGCTAACTACCAGATCTCTCTTAAAGGAAAGGAGAAGGTCTACCACGTAAATCTGTTAAAGAAATACGTAGAAAGACCAGTGCCAATCTCCGAACATCTCCTGGTGATCGCTAAAATTGACGAAGATGACGATAGAGGCAGGGAATGGGAATTTCCACTGCACACACACGAAATCTTCCAACGATGTCAAAACCGGCGACACTCTTGCAAGCGCGCACGGAAGACATTGCAGAGAAAGAAAATTTTGGGAGCAGTCATGAGTAAGAATTGGACAGAGACGGAGGGGGGAGACGATAGTGTAGATAACACGCACCCATAAGCTACTGATATCGGAAATTTATTTCCATATAGTAGACATGGAATGGTTCCATATCTTAAAGGGGGGACATCTGTGGCAGAGAGATTTATTATTAATAAATTTCAGATATCTATTCTTTATTCTACACTTGTCTTTTCCTTTAATTCCGCTCTTTTACCTTTCTTTCGCTCTTTTACCTTTCTTTTTGCATACGCTAGATTGTTAGCAATTCGTACCTTTGTCTTTTCCTTGCTAAATTAGCAACGCATTTTATTGCTGTTAAGCTAAGTTCTTTGATGAGACCGAATCGTGTAAGATGGTGCAACAGAGAAAGGTGGCAACGTATTTTTCGATCAAGGGGAAACAAGATGAGCAATTTTATTGCCTCCCTTGTTAACCAGCTCGCTAGAAAAGTAATTAAAACATGGTGAGCATAGCCATATCAAAGACTTTGCTAGCCCGATTTTAAGCAGTCTGTACGCTGCCAGAGGGCGAGACAGAGCGGTAAGGGTGTGAAGAATTCGTTTCATTTGTAGAATGAGCAAGGCAATATGTAATCCGGACGAAGGTGCTACATATGGCAAGCGAGTCTGGTTTTCGGATTTTAGACGTAATATTTTTTCCTTTGATTTCAGAGAGATTTATATACTCGGGAAATCTAACTTTAATTCATTCAGTACTCCTCAGTTGGAAGACAGCCTCCTTCGTTCTGAATACCTTGTAGAGTGAAGTTCTTAGTTTCTCGACATAGCCGAGTTCTAGACTACCTGTATAGAGGATAGTTCTCAGTTTCGCGGTGATAGCCTGTAGTTCGGTTTTGGAGGTAAATAATATTGATAGTATTTGGGGGTGATTTAAGTGGTAAATGGCCTATTATATCTTCACTAGATTTATGTGTAGAGTGATTAAATGAAAGTCAGTTAATTTTCTCTAAGTTCATTGTGTTACAGTCGATAGCAAAATAATTATAATTTCTAGCTAAAACTCATTCGGCTATTAATAAATTTAATTAAATTGCTAGTAACCAGTCCGAGAATATTTTAACTAACTAGTACAATTCAGCCCTGTGGCGAGAGAAATTACCAACAATAACATTTTCCTGAAGTTTGCGCCTGAAGTCGAATAGCATAAAGCAAATGCTCCCCGGAACATGGGAAGAAACCTGTATCTGCAGAGCTGGGAAATATTCACTGTAGAGAAGTGTCCTGAAGTTTGCGCCTGAAGTCGAAAAACAGCACGTGTGTAGGTAAGAATGTATGTCAGGGACCCCTGCTGAATGAACAGAGAAAAAGCAGAACGAGTGATTCTTTCATTTTTTTATTCATGCACCCACTTTGAAATCTCTTTAGGCAGTTTTTGTTGCAAATGCTGATTTCCTCTTAGGATAGATTAATATATCAACTCTGTTCTTAAACTATAGAGGAGAAATCATAGAACATAGCGTATATATCTGTGACTCTTTGGAGGCTATAGCTTTTCTGCTAACGGGATCGTGGGCTCTACATAGAGGGAAAAGATTACACCTATGGGTCTATCATTCTTTAGTAATTCATTAATCTATGTGTATTTGTATGTGCTTGATAAGCAAACTTATTTGTTGCGGACAATTGTCTTATGTTAATAAAATTTACATAAACTTATACCAGTGTGTCAGTCAGCTCGTCCCAAATATCGGCACTCCTGCGAATAGCGGTCCCAAATGAATCGATACGTTTTGTGTTAGAAAATATCTCTTACAGGGCCTCATTTGGTAATGCCGGTTCAGGGGCGACATGAAATGGAAAAAAAAGGTAAAGGATCCCGTTACACGCCCATTGAAGCATAGGCCTATTGGGAATATGGTGTTAGATCATATTTTCTTGACCATCGGCACACTAGGGGTGATGTGTTCAGCATCACGCCGGCCGCCTTAACCTTCCCAGAGTTGCTCTGGTGCCCTATTGGGGCTGGGTCGACCCAGGAGCCGTTTACTAAAAATTCATATTTATACTGCTGTGAATATTTTCATAAATAATGAACATTGAAAGTTCAGCCCAGGTTATAAACACCTGTCATTGTGTAGCCACGTGAATGTAGTAGACCTAATAAGGGGAGAAAAAAAAATCTAAAATTACAAGTTTTTTCCCGCTGTAACATTATCATTTCGATATTCCGATACAGTAAGTGAAGTCGACCATTTCTTTTCTTCCAAAGTTGTGAATAAATTGATATGATGATAGGAAACTCTTTACAGAGCGATACAACTGGAGGCAATCTGATCATCAGAAGTAGTCCCCCCCCCATCCGACAAGTGTTTCGGCCCAGTATACTCCTTTACACTCTAAGGAAGGCGGGCCCACTTGGGTCATGACTCCCAAGCGTCTCAGCCTCCTGTTGTCTTGTATCGAAAATGAACCCATTTCACTTATGGTAGCAACTTTAATCCACAACTCCGCCAGCCGTGGAGGCAATTGTGAAAGTAACAAAAAGAAGACAAATTATTCCGTTCGACCCAGCTGTAAATGGGTACCTGACTTCTCACTTGAGTTAGGGAAGGAAAAGGCAGCAAGGAAAGGTACTGGTCATCCCACCTCTCTATGCGTGACCTAGTATAGTGAGGTCTCTAACACTTCACTCCCCTACGGCAGTATCTGCTATGGGACTACACTTTTACTCTCCCACTGAAGCAAATGACTATTTATCGATTCAGACATTACCATCTAACCCGTACAGTCAAGTACTAAATACACGTAACTGGCTATGGAACTCTAGACGGCAAAATGTTTTCAACACAAGGGTTACTTTCACAATTGCCTCCAGGTGGCAGAAAATAAATTCAAACTGTCTGCTCAACTATAACTCTATCAATACATTGATCAGATTGGCAATTTCTGGGTTTCAAGAGTAGTTTCCCATTCATTTCTACTCGTATATATATATTTTTTTAATTATATGTCAAAATGAGGCCCTGTGAGGGAAATTTTCTAACACAAAACGTATCGATTCATTTGGGACCGCTATTCGGAGGAGTGCCACGGGATCCTTTACCTTTTTTTTTTCCATTTCATGTCGCCCCTGAACCAGCATTACCAAATGAGGCCCTGTAAGGGATATTTTCTAACACAAAACGCATCGATTCATTTGGGACCGCTATTCGGAGGAGTGCCCAATTATCTATATTCCATTGTTATAGTTTTTTCACATCTGTGCGTCTAACTGTCGTCACTTATGTGTATGTGTATATGAGTGGTATATATATATATATATATATATATATATATATATATATATATATATATATATATATATATATATATATATATATATATATATATTCTAATAGACATTCTGACTCCTCTAGATCTGTTGAAGAAGATAGGCTGAAAGAGAGAAGATTCTCGATTTCAGGGACAGACTCTATTAATTTCTACCATCTCACTCGTGAAAATCTATTTCTATTATCATCTCTCACTGAGCTATCACTTGTTCTATTTCTATTCAGAAGGGACCAACCAATGTCTTAATTCCCCTATCAAAAATCTACGACAGTAGGGCAGGAAGAAATGGGGCAGCAATTGAACAAAACTATAAATTTATTCTTGGAGTCAAAAATCCTAAAAGAATGCAACTGCAATAGATGAATCATCAAGGGTAAGACTGTTGGAATTCGGCATCAAACACAAGGCTAGCAGAGATGGACGTATGAGAGGATGCATCCGTTGTGTATATAACCAGCGAGCTACAGGAACAGTTATCATTCACAGTCTTCACGTATTCAAGGAACTGAAGGAGACTGAACACCTATGGGTTTGCACGGAGTGCAATGATATCGATTCTGTTCAACAATTTAAAAAAACCAACACCCTAAGTATTCATTCCTGAATTGGTTTGTAATATTTAGTTCTCAATTTTCTCATGCAAAATAGATAAATTTAAATATATGCTGTGAAAAGCAGGAGCAGTGTGCTCAGTCTTCGAAGACATACCAAAGTGTGGTGAAATAAGACAGTATCCGGTGAAATGGGACATTGCTAAGGCAGAAATGGGACAGTCGCAGGTGAAATGAGACAAACATGAAAATACAATAGTAATCTGATTAAATTTCAAGTGTGCAATAAAACAAACATCATTTACTTTAAATAACTTTTCAATTAATGCTGTACTTTTGATTAATGACTCACAGTGATAAACTTTTACTTGTCTCAAGCAATAGAAGATGCCTTCCAGGAGAAGAAAAAGGTCCTAACGATCTGGGTCGACTTCAAGCAGGCCTTTGACAAGGTGTGGAAAGATGGCCTCATTGCAAAACTTAGGAGAAGTGGAATCCAAGGCAACATGATGAAATGGATCCAGTCATACTTGCATAACAGGAGAACTAGAGTCACTCTTGACGGTCTGCAGAGCAGAAAAGTGTTGCTCCATCAGGGGGTACCTCAAGGAGGAGTAATTTCCCCAACACTCTTCCTTGTTTACATCAATGACCTGGTGAAAGATCTCCCTGCAGGAGTTAAAGCTGCCTTATATGCAGATGACCTAGTACTCTGGTGCGCTGATGAAAATGTCACCACAGCAAATTATAGAATGCAGCGGGCAGCAGACATGCTAGTGTCATGGGCAGAGAAATGGCTTATCACAATAAACACAGACAAAACCTCCACAACACTGTTCTCCCTCGCCCCCAAGGACAAATCAGCTAACATACACCTAGGGACAACCGTGATCAAGGAAGAAAGCTACCCCACCTATCTTGGGGTGACATTTGACCAAAGGCTTACATGGAATAAGCATATTGAAAATGCAGAAGGAAAGGCCCGAAGACGACTAGGCATACTCAGAAAATTAGCAGGTACCAACTGGGGAGCAAATGAACGAAATCTAAAGAAGATTTATAATGGAGTAATAAGACCACACTTAGAGTTTAGCTCAGCAGCATGGTCATCAGCTGCTAACTCACATCTGCAGTCTTTGGACAAGGTGCAAAATCAAGCTCTCAGGCTCATTACAGGAGCCATGAAAACTACACCAATAACAGAGATGCAGAAGGTTGCTGGATTACAGACATTGTCCCATAGAAGAGACACAAAAACCATGATCCAGATGGAAAAGTACAACAGTATGCCAATGCACCCAATGAAGGCTAGACTAGATGATCTGGCTTTGGGACGTCTAAAGCGTAGCAGCTTTGTGCATCGGGGAAAAGACTTATAAGACAGCATCAAGAAGACCTATCCATGAAGACAACACCACTGAAGCCCACCCTATACCCTGTACCATGGGAGCAGGCCAGCAGTGCCCTCCAAATTAATACATCAGTCAGTGGTCTCACAAGTGGATGTGAGTATAATGATCTGCAAAAACGAACTGCTACATTGAGTATGATCCAAGAAAGCTATCCCGATCAATCATGGATACATGCCTATACAGATGGATCAGCAACTAATGCTGTTAGGAATGGAGGTGCCGGTATCTTTATCTCATATCCTGACAACCACTATGAGACTAGGCACATTCCCACTGGTAAATTCTGTTCCAACTATACAGCTGAGGTTCAAGCTCTAGAGCAAGCTGCAAATATGATTTATAACACCAACTCTGACTGCCACCAGGTAGTCACCCTCACAGATGCACTGTCTGTCCTGCAAGCTCTCAAGGGTGGTAAACTCCCGCATCTGAGAAATGAACTAAACAAGGTAGCTGCCAAAAAAGAGAACCATACTTCAGTGGGTACCATCTCATTGTGGTGTACCCGGAAATGAAAAGGCAGATAAACTTGCAAAAAAGGGAGGAGAATGTGAACAAGAAGATAATGAAGTCACATACTTTGAGAAAAAGAGAGCTATCCAGACTATCAGAAGAGAACAGAACCAACCCAAAGACGACTATCACACTCTCGACCGGCAGGGACAGATAACTATTTTTCGACTCAGGACAGGGCATAACAAACTGAATAAACACATGCACAAGCTACGATTGTCTGCTTCACCACTGTGCACATGTGGATTAAACGATATACTGGCCCAATAACTCAACACTAAACTCAAAGCTATATGGAGTTAAAGAGGAACTTCAAACAACAGTCGAATTCATCATGAGAACTCGTCTGACGGTGTAATCATCAAAGATGCGAACGCAAGAAGAAGAAGAAGTGATAAACTTTAAGCTTCAAAATGTGCTCATATGTTTCATATAGATAAGACTAAAAGGAAGGAAAAGAGATCAATGTTAAATTATTAAATGCTCTGTTTCCGCATTGTAGTTCCAACACGTGTTGGTGCTGGTACAATATATTTGACTTCAGATGTGGGGGATGAAGAAATATCTTCAACCCTTGGCTGAAAGATATTATCTGATTTGTAAATTTTTTTTCTGAGAAACACAACCTCAAGTTTTCAATCCTGTTTAGCTTCATTCAAAACTAGTTTCACTTATTCAAGGAACTTTCTTTGTTTTATAAATTCACATAAAAAGTTACGGAACACAAAAGGTACATTATCAAATCCAGTATCAAAAGGTACATTATCAAATTCAATATCATTTAACTGAATTTTCTTATCACCAGCACCAAGGAGCGTAAAATGATAATACTAATAATAATGCTGATGAATATGATGATAAGGAGGAGGAGTAATATTTGTCATTAGGACAGTGGAAAATGTTATTAATTTTACTATACTCATCAGGTAAAATTTGGCTGTCACAAGTGCGCTGCAACGGACATGAAGAAAGATTAGACGAATGCCCATCTCAGTACTATGATGAGACTACTCATTACAAGTGTCCAGGTAAGTATCGATCTGCTGGAGCCGTCTGTAGTGCAGCAGTACCGACAATGACTTCTAAGACGTCACCTGCGGAGAAAGAAATAACTAGGACTGAAAAATCGACGGCTGGAGCGAATGAAGCCGCACAACCATTAGCACCACTGACAACAACAGAAAATATGCTGCAGGAGTGGAGTGAAATGAAAACTATGGACGCCATAAAAAAACAAACAAAACCAATACCTGAAAATGCAATATCTCCAACAGTAAATCAATACACAGAGACGTCAGAATATGCTACAGAAGCAGCACAAAATATATCTGCAAATACAACACATATTTTTCTTGCAATAGCAGCTACAGTTTCAAATTTACAGGCTCCAACGTATGAGTCAGTAGTGCACGAAAATTCGAGTAATCTGTTAAATATGACTGAAAAAAACACATATGTTGACAGTTCGGAGAAAGTAGGTCTTCAAGACAGTATAGCAAATAAGGTTATCAACAAGGAAGATTATACTAATGATAACAGCTCATCATACATTTCACTTCAAGAAGCTGATGTTGCTTTACAATTACCTTGCAACATGGCGAGTCAGGATACAAGCTCGGAAGGATGTGAGGCTTTTTTTGCTGACGAGCCACGAATTGAGGTTTGTGTTCTTTAAGTTAATTTTATGTTCCAGTGATTCGTTGCTGTTGTCAGTCATTAATTATTTCATCAACTGAATGAGTGACTCAATAATTTACTCACTCACTCACTGGCAGGCTTACTCACATACTACTTTAGTTTGAGCAAAATGTATCTATAGCATCGGTAAATGGATAAAGGGAGAAGAAAATACAGTTGAACAAACCGAATTTATAAAACGATCAGGTGACAAGAAGTTGTAGAAAGCAATATTTATTTATCATCAGTGAAACAGCAGACTGGCATAAACATGCAGTTTTAAAAAGTAACGGTGGACACTCGATTAACGAACACAGTTGGTTTCAAATAGTCAAACGTTAACTGAAAATCCCGTTAATTATATTATTTCAAATGAATATTGGGGCTTTGGTTTCAACTCATATTTCACTTTGAGCTAATTAAGTAAAGCATTTTTATGCTTTCTAAAGTTGAATCGCCTTCCCTAATAATAAGGTAAAGGACCCCGTTACACGCCCATTGAGGCATATTGGGAATATAGTGTTAGGCTCATATTTTCTTGACCATCGGCACACTAGGGGTGATGTGGTCAGTATCACGCCGGCCTTCTTAACCTTCCCAGAGTTGCCCTGGTACCCAATTCATGAGGCTTGGTCGACCGCGGAGCCGTATGAGGTCTAAAAAATCCCACCTCAACTTGGGATCGAGCCATGGACCACAGAGCTAGGAAGCCAGTGCACTAACCACTGCGCTCCCTAATGATGCCTACGAAATTGCAGATTTATTTATTGAGCCAAAACTACACTGCATATTATCAATGTTAATTGTTACGCAAAGCCTACTCCAAGCTTTCTGGTTTTATTAAGGTCTTTCTCTTGCCAATAAAATGTGTTGTCATTTTCGCTCACGGCTTCCAGAGCCTGCCAGGCGCATTTCCTGAAGTGCTATATTTCCACATTGAATCTTTCAAGTTCATCGTTGATTACGGTTGTTTTCCTTGCATCATTTATATCTTGTAGGTTTTCGGATAATTCAGTCAGTATAATGCGAAGGTTCCAACATCCCAATTAGATAACGGGTTTCTTTTTATTACGTCTTAATGTCTTGGTTTTGCCTAGTACAATATGTTCTACCCCCAATTCAGGTTTGACTCTAGTCCCCGTGCACCCAATAATGAAAGCGGAGAGGCACCTAACTGGCTGAGGCTGCCCAGCTTGAAGCGGACGGTAGCTGTCCAACGATATTATATAATCTTTCCCACTATCGAAGGTAGCTCCTGGCGCCATGCCGTACTTCAGCTAGGCAAGATGTTTGTAATCGTCAACTACTACTTCCCGAGTTATTCCGATACCATAGGCTAAAGCTGGATTGTCCTCTCCAGAGCGCAAGCTTAGGTACAGTAATATGGAGATCGAGCTGTTGCAGCATGTTCCCCCTCTCCACGTAGCCAAAAGAGCGGCTGTAGCCGATACAGTTTGGTACCAGCGACGTCGCAGGAGTTGCTAGAATAGTGATGAATTAACATTAGACTGCCTAGGGACTTTGACTCCGGTTCTATTTTCAGAGTTTACCGCCGAAGCCTTTACTCTATAAGAATATTCCAGCAAGATTTGAAATCAGAACTTACCTTTTTCTAGATATGCAACCGACCAAAGATTACGAGTCTTATCTGCCCGAAGCTGCTGGTTTTAAGGCGCCAGTTGGGCGCCTTCACCCCTTCATTTGTCAGTAGAAACAGGACAACCGGACTCAAATTGAGCCGCACGTGGAGGCCAGGAGATCGACTTTGCTGTAAGAGGTTATTTGAGACGCAAGTATTAATCTGTAGTGGGAGCGTATCACTATTCCTGGCTATGACAACGTTTGCTCCCAGTATCTTTCGTAAATAAATACTGTAATCCAAAAGTTTAGAGCACATTTCATCTGTTACTCCAACAGAATTATCTAATATATGTGTCTTTTTGAGAACAGAATCTTGAAATACGACTGAAAGGTGGTCGTTATAGATGGGAAGGACACTTGCAAGTTAGAATCAATGACGGTTCATGGGGCACAATCTGCAGTGACTATTGGACTTTGAGAGAGGCAATGGTGGCATGCAATCAACTCGGCGAATATGGAAAGGCAAAACAAGCGCTTGTGGTATGTATTGTTTGCTGTTCGTTCCATTATTCTATTATACTGATCTTGTCAAGTAAGGATTTGACCGCAATTTTTTTTGTTTTTGGTTTTGAGGATTATTTTCATTGTACACGGACTACTCCAACAGCGCTCCGATCTCCTCCCTTTGAACACACACGGAGGATCTCAGCACAGTGCAGGTACTCCGTAGCACTGGCGAGAATCCCAATGTGTATATATAGGAATCACACATTCTATAAATATTTTTTTGGTGGGTAGGTTTCTAATTTTTAAATTTTGCCAGAACAGCGGCCTGATAGGCCTACTCTTTACGATTTCCAACTGCCGTGGGATTTTTAACGTGCGCAATTTTCACACGGGACTTCCTATTTTTTCGCCCTTATCCGAGAAGGCTAGGCATCCGATCTCACTACCCAGGAGACCAGGGGGAAGCATGACATCATCAGGACCACTCATTCTGAAAAAAAAATTCCATAAATTATAATCCCTCAACTGGGAATCGAACCCGGTCCCTCTAGAACTCGAGGCGGACGCCATACCTCTTAGCCACTCCGACCCCTTGACCGCTATTAGTTATGCCTTAAATTAAAGATCTTACAGATAAATGCGGAGTCAAAAGTGAAAACTGATTAACATCATATATTATAAAGCTCTGGCCATTGTTATTGTTGATCATAACAGACGTCATTGCACTCCGGGATAACCCATAGATGCTCAGTCTCTCTCAATAAATGTCGAAGGGTATGAATGCTAATTGTTCCTGTTGCGCGCTGGTTGTATACACGTCGGATGCATCCTCTCTTTCGTCCATCCCTGCTGGTCTTACGTTTGATGCCAAAGTCCAGCAACCTTAGCCTTTTTGATTCATCAATTGCAGTATCATTCTCTAATAGGCTGTGACAGAGTTATGTAAATATATTATATATATCAACACGTTTTGCTTCCATCTGGTTTCCACCTTGCTTGCTTATTAATATTCACGTTTTGTTAACGCAGAAGGCATGCGCTTCAATGTATGTCGAACTCATACTTTAGCCACGCCTATTTTCTTTCTCTATTGTCTTACAGACGCTAGGAATGTTTACAATCAGACCCATTAGCGAGTCCAGAGCCGTTAACTGAATTATAATGCGAACGATTGGACAACCGTTGTATAGGACAGGCCAGACTGTTTCACGTGTAGAGAGAGAGGGGACGGGTCGCATATTTGTAGAACCAAGAGCGATAATTCATGAGTGCACTTTCTCAGAGGGAATTAATCTGAGGAAATGGGAGATAATCACTACATTTGCCTGCGCGAAGTTAGTCTATTTTGCAATTCGCAAGTAGGGGTGGCAGGAAGAAAATTGTGTCTGTGCGGGGTTAGTCTATTATGCATTTCGCAAGTAGGGGTGGCAGCAGGGCCGGATTATATAACATAACATTTTAATACAAATGTATTAAGCATAAAGAAAATATTTTACACGGGGACGTGTAGTTCTCGAAATTGTCTTGGTAAGATGATTGTCAATTAAATTTTTTGGGGGGATGGGGGGGGGGGGGGGAACAACAAGACTATTCATCATCATCAGACATATCAATATCTTAGATCGGCTGCAATGGATCTCCGGCGTCTTCTGCCTTTTCTCTTGATATTGTGATGGACTCTTTCTTGTCCATCTCTTGATGTTACATTTCCACTAATAGCGCTGTCTTCCCCTTACACGTTTGCCTTTAACTCCGCCTTCTATTATGATCTTTAGTAAGGTGCTGTGTCTTTTTACAAGGCCAACATATTTTTTACTGTCTAATGTTAACCTCCGTCATTAATTATCTTTTCATCCATTGGTTGTCTGTGACCTCTTTATTTGTTTTCCTCTCTTTCCATGAGACACACCCCACTCTTCTATATATCCCTATCTCAAATGCCTCAATTCTTTCCTCTAACTGCTTGTTCATTGTTCATGTTTCTAAACTACACAATGATGAAGAATATATGTAGCACTTGATGATTCTCTAGGGTATTACCAGGCTACAACGTCTTGTATACTTTGACATGCATCCTAATATTAGCGGGTCTGAATGCAGACAGGGAAACTTTTGTCAAAGTTTAATGGTGAGCGCCTTATCAAAGCTAGTCAAACTTTATTTAACATGGATAATTAAAAAATGAGTAAAATGGAGAAAGAATTAAACTAATAAAAAACAAAACTCAAAGAAAAGTAAAACGAGACAGGAGAGACAGAGTGAACACATTAAAAAAAAAAGCGATGTATGACAAATTTCAAAATGTTGAACGGGTGACTAGAGCCGTGGTTCCCAAACCGTGGTCAGCAGACAACTTATGGTCCGCGGCAAATTTTCAAGTGGTTCGCAGCTGCGTTATCAATTTGGTATTAAGTGCTTTGATTTTGCTGTGATCCTCCCTATGTTTTTAGTGCTATAAAAACAAAAGACAGAAACCGTTTGCAAGCAGGGCCGGATTAAGCTAGTACGGGGCCTGTAGCATATGTTAAGAAAGGGGCCCTATATTTAAAAAAAAACAATAAAACAACACAAATATATTTGAACACATACATTTTTAATTTGCATAGTAATTATCATTATCAAAAGTAACAACACAGTCAACATTATTGTTTAAATATTAATGTTTCTGCATTTAGCATGAGCAAATTTGTTGATGATATAGGATGTATCAATTTCACGCAGAAGTTTATGTTCATTGCTCATTAGTGTGAGATTATTCAATCTCTTTTGACCCATGGTGCTCCTTAGTTCATTTTTAATAAGTTTCAGTTTTGAAAATGATCGTTCTCCACTGCAGTTGGTTACCATGCGCAAGGTGATTTCTACATTTGGAAAACAAGACTCCAAAGAATTGTCAATTATCAAACGGTAAAACTGTAACTCTACAAGAACTAGAGTAGTACCAATATGAGAAGCAAGATCAGTTTTCAACAGTTCTGTAAACTGAACAAGTTCTTCACAAAGACTTTCTTCCAGATCTTCCGGATATGATTTAATAAGATTCGATGATCTCGTTACCACCTCTTCAGGTGTAAACGACTGTAACTGACGAAGGAATCCAAATACATCATTCAACTTTTGATAAGCTTTCTGGCGTTTTGACAAGGCAGAGAGCAAGCTATCAATAAGGACAAGAAATGTTCGGCTTTTAAACTGCTGAGAAGGCGTTTGAGATTCATCAAGTGTGCTGGAACCACTGAAATCATCATACTCTCGATTTCGTTAATGTTTTCTTCGAGTTTGTTCTTGATAATGTTCACACTCAGTCAGATCCTTGGCCTTTTGCTCTATGTCTGCAAAAGTAGACCGCATAGCTTGAATATACCCCCGCAGGGATTCATAGAGTGCACAAGCTGTATTCAGATCTTGGTCAGAAGATTGCAAAGAAGCATTGGTCATTTGAAAACGCTGTAATACTTGATCCCACAGTATGATCATTATTCCTGTTTCTAACTTCATCATGGTTGAAAGTAGACCACGAGCCTGTTGACGACACTCTGTCTTCTGATCAAGGTTATCTGAAATATCATCCAAGACTTGTTTTATTGCAGAAAAGCTATGTAAAAGTGCTTTTGTTGCATCTGCCCGAGCGGACCACCTGGTATCTGATAGTCTTTTCACAAAGGACAAATGAGACTTATTATGAGTACCACTAGCACATAATGCAGTAGGAAGGAGACCCCCCACCGGTAGGTAGAAACAGAAAAGAAAGTGTACAGGCTTTCAACAAATCCAAAGAAAATGACTGCTTCCGTCCGCAAACAGTTAAGATAAAAATAATGAAGAGTCACACTAAGTCACCCTCCTATGCTCTTTCTCTCACAATTTTGTGACACCAAATGAAAAGGCGCTAAAGATGGCATAAATCACAAGATCATTGGTTTAACGCTCGTATTAGAAGATGACCAAAAAATTATGTACATATTTATTGGCGCGGGGCACCTAAAAGCGTGGAGCTCTTGGCATATGCTACTTTTGCTACTACGTTAATCCGCTCTGATTGTGTCAATATTTGACAAGGATCAGTGCGTAGCGAGGGGACCCCCTCCCCACCCAGCCCTCTCCACCCAGCCCTCCCCACCCAGCGGCGAAAACAAATAAAGGATCAGTGCGTAGCGATTTCTTGCCAGGATACAGTTTTGTTGGTTTTGTGGGCCCTAAAAAGGACTGTGGTGGGTGCAGTTTTGTTGGTTTTCTGGGCCATAAAAAGGACCGTGGTGCAGTTTTGTGGGTTTTGTGGGCCCTAAACAGGCACGTGGTGGTGAAGTCTGTAACACTTCACTCCCCTGCATCATAAAGCTGGTATTACTGTAGTGAAGTCTCTAACACTTGACTTCAATGCATCATAAAGATGGTCTTACTGTAGTGAAGTCTGTAACACTTCACTCCCCTGACAACTCCAAGAGATTCATCTTCCACGACCTTGACACGCCGATTGAATCACACGGTGTTAGATTTGCCGCGCGAATTGAAGAAAAAGTATGGTGCTTCGTGTGGCTACTAAATTTTAACAATTATAATCTGTGGGTGATAAAAGACACAAGTACCCCATTATCTAGTACCCACAGAATTTTTCAGAACATCTAGCTTAGATTTCTAGATTCATTGTACCATTGGAATTACTCAGTTTTTCGATTGGAGATCATTTTAAACTTCTGTGTTGCGGTAGATATTATACTAGAAGTTCGAGTGATTTAATTGTGAAGTCCGTCATTAGATTTCACTAAGATTTTCTGTGTTGAGTGATTTAATGGTTAAAGTCCGTCATTATATATTACTAGGATTTTTGGTGTTAATTGGCCTGAAAATTAAATAACATATAGCTAATTTTTCTGGCTGTAACGTAAATTTAATTACTCGCTACCATTCAGAAAAAGAGATAATTTAATTGACTAGCAAAAAGCACTATTCATTATGAGTACTCGCACAGCGGATTGATCAACCGCTTGCTTGTCGCATTGATTACGGAAACAACAATTAATATTCTGTTGTACCAATAAACGCCTTTACGCGTAACGGAACAACGGATAATTTCTTGTTGCCCTAAGACGCCGAAAGGCGGAATGGCCACTGACTGCTTGGTCGGTCTTTGGCTAAGGACGGAAGAAGAAGAAGAAGATTATGAGTACTCACAAAATATATATTTATTTCTAATTCATTACGAGTAATTTCGTAAATGACTAGAATTTATTTCACGGGTTAATAAGAACGATACGACAAGCTATACACTCGTGTTTTCTAATCAAAGTTAATAACCGAGTGGATAAATAAATTATACCGTTACGCGGGTTAGGGTAGAATTGAGATTGTGGTTAATGTTGTATTTTTTTCTTCCTATAAATTAGTACGGGTCACAACCCAAAACCTACCAGCGGCCTGCACCTTAATCTGAGAAAGCCATCTAAGTCTAGTCCAACCAATACAAGAAAAAAACATTCTTATGTAAAATATATCGGGTCTTCGAGGTTGACCCGGTGGGTCTCTTGTTTCACCTAGAGAGAGAGAGAGAGAGAGAGAGAGAGAGAGAGAGAGAGGGAGAGAGAGCGTACCAATATATGACACTAAGAATAACAGTAACTGGACATTTAGCTACCCAGATTTCTTTTCCATTTTCATTTACATTCAGCCCGCTGTGGCGAAGTTATCAATATTAACATTTCCCGATTACCAACCACTGTGTTGTGGCAAGGATTTATCCAGAGAGATTTATCTACCTGACATTCTCTTAAGTATCAAATTTACCAGCTACTGTACACTGTGCACATTTGATCTCAAGTATTTTCCTACCTGGACTAATTGCGGTGACATGAACAGATTCAATAAACAGTAACAAAGCAAGCGTTCCCCAAATAAGAGGATTAATCAGTAAATTTGAGGAACTGGGGCTTGTTTTGCCAAAAACCCAACACTGGATTTGTGCATGTACCAAGGAGTTCTGTTCCAGACGTTGTAAATCAGCAATTAGGTAAGCGAGATTGAAAATGTGGCCACATGTTTGTCAGAGCGAGAGAAAGCAGGAATGAATAATTCTTATATTGTATAATCAATGTACTCACTTTGTTTTTTTCTTCTTATGTTTGCTAATACTGTTCATTTCAGAATAGATTAAATTAGAAACTCTGTTCTTGACAGTATATTCAAATCCTATACCATAGTGCTAATCTTTTGACCTTTTGGGGGTTAATTAACTTCTTCTTGTGGGATCTTGTCTCAACAGAGGGGATTGCACTTATGTGTATTTCTTTATTAATTCTGTAACATATGATTTTATACTTTGATATTTGATATTAAAATGTTGTGAAGTTCTTTTCTTTATGATAAATAAACTTAAAATAAAACTTAATTACCTGTGTCTGTCAGCTCGTCCCAATATCCCTACTCCATTAATATAGTTTCACGTTTGTGCGTCTAATTGTCGTCACTTATCTGTGTGTGTGTATGTGAGTGGTTATAGTGTAAAGGTTAATATATACAGAGAGGTATACTGTCTGATCAACAAATCTCAGTCGTAAATGATAGGCTGGATCTTCACAATCCAGGGACGGACTCTACCTTTCACCATTTCACTCGTGAAAATCTATTTCTTTACCTTATCTCTCACTGAGGCACCACCTGTTCTGGTTCCATTCAGACGGGACCAGAATCGATCATAATTACCTATCAAAAATCTACGACATAGGCGATTATTATACTGTTCAAAAAAGAAACGCAACATTATTGCAGTGGTAATGGACACCAAATTTCAAACTTGTACCAAAATTTTATTTTACGGAATTAATGTTTCAATCTTGGCATGAAGAAACATTCAGACTTTAACAATGAAATGATGTTCATTAAATTTTGTTTGGACTTTTATTCTTTGCGACTGAGGCCTCCGTTTTAGTAAGGTGTATGGCCTCCTCTGGCCTCTATCAGAGAACGACATCTCCTTGACATGGATCCGATTAGTCGTTGGATCTGTTGTTGTGGGATAACTGCACACTCTTCCCGCAGTGCAAGAGACAACTGTCGGAGATTGGCTGGAGCCACGTCTCGCTGGCGGAGTCGACTGTCGAGTTCATCCCATAAGTGTTCTATGGGGTTCATGTCTGATGACATGGCTGGCCACGGAATGGTCTAGACGTTGTTGTCAGCGAGGAACTGGGTGGTGAGTTGTGCCACATGAGGTCGAGCGTTATCCTGCTGAAAAATCGACCCTCGTGCAGCCAGAAGTGGAAGGACGTGAAGACGAAGAATTTCAGCGACGTATCGTTGGGCATTCAGGCGTCCTTCAATTTTCACCAGGTCACTTCTTACCATGAAGTTGATCGCCCCCCACATCAGTACACCTCCACCACCATGTGGAGGAGCCTCATCAACGCTGTTCTGGGCGTAGCGCTCATGGACTCTGCGGTAAACTCTTCTCCGTCTATCGTGTCACTGGAGCACAAAAAATGATTCATCACTAAACCAAACCCGTCTCCAGTCATTCCCAACGGTCCATTGATGATGCTGGTTCGCCCACTGCAGTCGGTTCTGGCGATGCCGGTCCGTAAGAACAGAACCTCTGTAGGGTCTTCTAGCCCAAAGACCAGAGTCGTGCAGCCGGTTCCTGACCGTTTGATCTGACATTGACTGGACTGTGGAGGACGTAGATGCAAGTCGATTTCTGAGGTGATGCAGCTGTATGGGTCTTCCACTGCGCGGCCGGTCTGCCACTGAGCCAGTTTCTTGAAATCGCCTCCAAAGGCGACTAATGGTGCTTCTAACCACATTAAATTGTCTGGCCACTACACTTTGTGACTGTCCAGTCTGTAAACATCCAATGATGATGAGTCGTTGTTCTGTAGTGAGATGAGCCATACTCGCGCATTGAATTTTCAACTGAATTTATTCGAGGAGCGTCAATCTTTTATAGGCATTCAATAATATGGTCAGAGAGTTTTGTGTTCAGTAAGTTTCACGGGATTCTCATGAACATGTCACGAGTTATTGTCAAAAATGTTGTTTTGACCTTGACCGCTTTCATGACCTCACGAATCATGAGGTGAGTACAATTCAGGTAACCACGAGAAGTTAATGACCAGGGGGACACAGTCGATAGGTTGACTGATGTCCAATCAGCGAATATCTTTTATAAAAGTAACACCAAAAAAGTTGCGTTTCTTTTTTTGAGCAGTATATAATTTCCCTCAGTATCTCCCTGTTACCACCAACAGTTTGGGGCATAAGAAGAGAACGTAATATTGTCCTGCTGCTGGGTAAATGTCTGTGGTGGTAGCAGACCACTGTGGGCGTTGAATGTGTTTCGGGGTGGTGTGTGTGTAATGTGTATATCCATGAGTGCGAATGTCGTAAGTTCTAAGATTAAGTATCCATAGCAATCACACACACCATAGCCACATTGGGTCAGGAAACAGTGGAACTCGTTCTGACTCGTACATAGTTTATTAACACCACAACACAGTCACGTTGACATTGTAGAAACACAGTTCATAGCAAATCATGAAGCATCAAGTAAGTAAAAATCCATAAATCCCATAGCAATCACCGTAATACATCCATCAAAAAACAGATGTGCACACCACAACTCTCATTAGGCTGTAGAACGCAGTACCTCATAGTTTAACTGCTTATAATCAATATCCAAAGGTTGAGTTACAGTTACAAAAATCCAAAGTGCAAAGGCTGCAGAACACAGCAGCTCATGTTACATAATAATACAGCAAAAATATCCATCAAAAGGACTGCATACATCGCAGTTCACAGCAGCTCTCCATACAGTATTATAACAGTAAATCCATGCAATAACTATTCATCAAACGGTTGCACACCGCAACTCTGAGCACAATATATCTATTCCAATCACAAGGGAAAAATCCATCATAGGAAATATGAATCATAATAATAATGGCCGGTACAATCCATGGCCTCAAAGATATCTTCAATATCAAATTCTCCCTTTACAAAAAAATATCCACTGGAACACACTAGCGAGATAGATAACGACCATCCCGAAGCTCTGCCAGGAACGCACTGTCGAGATCACCGACCCTCAGTTCAACTCCCCGTGAGAATTACTCATCACGGACTCACCGCTTGAGAACCCAGCTCAAAACTCAACCGCATCTCCCCCCCCCCCCCCACCTATCATTAAGAACCTTCAAACACTTTCTTTATCATATGTTTTTTTAAAAAGACTGACACAGACTCAGATTGAGCTATGTTCAAAAATTACAGAGCACACAAAAATCATCTCATCACTAAAAGCGTGCTTACTAGCGTGTGTAACAAAAATCCGACCCGTCCATATGAGTCTTTAACACTTACTTACTTACTTAGTCGTTCCCCTTCTACCGTGAGGTGTAGAGGTTTGGAAGAGAGAGCGCCAGACTATCCTATCGGCTGTCTTCCTCCTGGCCTGGTTCCATTCTAGTCCTCGATCCTTCAAAGATTGTCTAATGTTGTCCTCCCAGCGGACTCTGGGTCGTCCTCGGGGTCTGGATCCTTGGCTCTTTGTTTCCCATGCTTGTCGTGGTATCCGATCTTCTCCCATTCTGCAGACATGTCCAAACCATCTTAATTTGGACTTTTCTACTTGGGTCTGCAGGGGGTAGGATTTAAGGCCTTGACGTATCGTCTGGTTGCGTACCATGTCTCTTCTTGTTACTTCAACCACCTTCCTCAGATACCTCATTTCTGAGGTTTGGATCTGACTTTTATGGGTTGTAGTCATTGCCCATGACTCGCATCCGTATGTCAAGACTGGGACATAGGTGGAGCGGTATACAGCCATCTTCGTTTTCTTACCAACCTCTCTCTTGCTGAGGAATCCTCGATTTATGGCCTGAAAAAGTCTCCCAGCTGCTGCTTTTCGAGTGGCCAACTCTTCTTTGATGCCTCCCTTTCGGTCTATAATAGCTCCGAGGTATTTAAAGTGGTCGACATGCTCCAGGACCTGTTTCCCAGCTTAATCTTATGTTTTCTTTCTTCTCGTGATATCACCATGGATTTTATTTTAGAGCTGCTTATGACCATCCCTCTCTTCTCCAGCTCTTCCTTCCAGACTTGCAGGTTGGATTGGACATGTGCCTCTGATTTAGCAATCAGGGCAACATCATCAGCAAATGCCAGCTCCGAAATATAGACCTGTCTCATCTTCCAGTACCCCACTGAATACTTTCTTGTTCTCTCCTTACATGCCTTGATGACATCGTCCATAAGGAGTATGAAGAGGTAAGGTGATAGGATATCCCCTTGTCTTACACCAGTGGTGGTCCTGAACTCTTCCGACTTATGGTTTGCTGTCCTCACATAATTTCTGCAAGACTTGTAGAAGCTCTGTATAGCATGAATCAGAGGTGCTGGAATATTCTTCCTTGCCAAACAGTCCCAAAGTTTGCTCCAGGGGACCCTGTCAAACGCCTTTTCCAGATCTATGAAACAAAGATGCATCTCACTCTTATACTCAAGGGCCTTTTCACTCAGCTGTCTGAGTGTGAAGATTAGGTCTTGAGTACTTCGGTTTGCTCGGAATCCGCACTGGACCTCATCCAATTGTGGCTCAGCTAGGTGTAGGAGTCTCTGCTCTAGGATTCTAGAGTAGATTTTACCAGGGACACTGAGAAGGGATATGCCTCTATGGTTTCCACACTGTCGATTGTCACCCTTTTTGAAAATTGGTGTTATGATGGCAATCTCCCAATCCTTTGGTATGGTCTTGTTGTACCACGCTGCCTGTAAAACCCTTAAGAGTAATAGGTCGCCTGATGCCCCCATGAACTTAACCATTTCTGGTGTTATACCATCATGCCCTGCTGCTTTGCCCATCTTGATTTTCTCCAGTGCTGCCTTCAGTTCTTCCATCTTTATGTCATCTTCACCATCATTGGTTTTCTCTTCTGCACTAGTGTTTATCATTTCTGATGCTTCACCATGCTCACCATCCAGGAGTTCTGAGAAATATTCTTTCCATCTTCCCATTACTTCCTTCGGGGCAGTAAGCAATTTGCCTTGCTTGTCCTTTATAAATTTGAGAGGGCATTGTTTTTCCTTCCTCGTGTTCTTTAGGGTCTTATAGAACAATTTCTGGTTTTCTTGTGCATCTTTTTCTAGCTTTTCTCCAAATTCTTCCCAGGACTTCTGTTTTGCTGCTAGCACTTTGTTCTTTGCTTCTGTTCTGAGTGTCACATATTCTCTATATTTTTTCCATTTGTCCTGTTGTGTTTTTAGCTCCTAAGTATTGTTTCCATGCCATTTTCTTCTCTCTTATTTTCTCTTTGACTTCCTCTGTCCACCAAGGTGTCCTCTTTCTCTTGTTCCCAAGTCGGACTTCACCGCATGCTTCTGCAGCAGCTGACTTTATGATATCCTTGAATTTAATCCAGAGGGTTTCCAAGTCATCAGGTCGTTCTTCTGTGTTGCTCACCGCTTTAGCAATAAGCTCCTGATATCTGGTCTTAATTTCTGGCTCTCTCAGCTTGTAGGTCCTAATGCTCATTTCTCCTGCTCGTTTACTTGGTTTCTTGCGTGATGTTGGACAATTCCTAGGCTGAGCAACTCTTTCAGTTGTTCTTTTGATTGTTAGCAGGTAGTGATCACTTCCAATCTCTGGCCCCCTCCAGACTCTAGCATCTCGGACATATTTGAATGAGCTTCTCCGAACAATGGCATAGTCGATCACTGACTTCTCATTCTTTGTTGGTTCACATCTAGTGTATGCATGTATGCGCTTATGGGGGAACTTTGTGTTTGTAATGATCAGATTCTGCTCACTGCAGAATCTAAGGAGTCGCTTTCCATTGTCATTGAGAGTATCTTCTCCATATCTTCCGATAACTCCACCCCATCTAGCATGGTCATTTCCAACTATGATAACTTCATCTAGGCAGTCATCCACTGTCCTTTGAAGCAGCTCGAAGAATTCCTCCTTGACCTCTGCTCTCTCATCCTCATTTGGCCCATACACTATGACCAGGTTGACTATGGTTTCTCCTTCTTTTAGTTTAACAACCATAATGCGCTCCGAGACAAAGTCTTTAACACTTAACTCCCATTAATAAAAATATGACTTAACACTCCCCTTTACCCATATCCAATGCACCTTCTATGGGTGCTCTTGAAGCTAGTCTGATAGCTCTTTCATTACCGCGTTCTCCTGCATGACCAGGACAGTAGATTCATACCAGTTCCTGAAAATTCGAAGCTTCTATGGAGGTTTTCCATTCCTGCCTGAGCCATGCACTTTGGACCTACCGAAGCATGGATTGTGAGTCTGCCCTTGTTAATGAAGTTTCAGACAGCCACCGTGAGGGGTGGAGCTACAGTGAAATGCTATTTTCGCTATTCATCATATGATTTCAATGAAAATGCACAGACTTAACCTACATCAATCATAGTTACGCATAATGAAGAGTTTGAAGGTATTGTATCCATTGGTTGCCACGGAAACGGCGGTCATGTTCCATTCTATTGCTCTATTTCAACTTGCAAAGGTTTTTTTTTATTTTTTATTTATTTATAAATACCAAATTTAAACAGAATGTTTAGCATTATATTTTAAAACTTTTATCAGATTGGATTTTTGATAACTTACATAGATTTTGAGATACAGTTTGTATCTAAAAATAGTAACCATTTTTTTTTCTTCAAAATTTTACAATTTTATTTGCAATAGGTCAAAATGTTAGTGAGGTATCAAAAATCGGATCTGAAAAAAGTTGTATTATGCTATGGAAAGTATTTTTGCCAAATGTCAAATTGATTGAATAAAAAAATGTGCAAGTTATGAGATCATTAAAAACATGAGAAAAGATTATGAGAAAATATAGATTTTCTTCAAAGGAAAAGCACATTTCTGAAGAAAATACTATTTACAAAATCAAAATAGACCAGCTTAGAATGTGTTCTAACAAATGATTGTCACAGATTTAGTTTCAGGGGAATATAAATTATCCGAATATAGACTAATCCTAATTTTCTTCTTTGTGCTGTTTTGACTTAAAATTCACTGTACCACCTCCACCCCTTAAGGCTTCAGTAGCTACCTTTTCCTCAGGTCTCATGCTGGATGTTGTTATCATGTAAGCCCCGCTATTTACAGCGACGATTCTGCCCTTTACTCTAGCAAAGAAGCCCTACCCTGATTTCTCACCACGGATTACAGATACATCAGTATACACAATGGCATCATCTTCCCCAGCATGGTCATTTATCAACTGATCAATTTCCAACTCTGCCCTCAAATTGGCCCACGTTCTGCACTCTCTACAAAGGCTGATGATGACGTGCTGGTAGGTGGTCCAGTTCTCACTTTACTTCTCCACTAATTCTCCCTTGAATGTATTTTCAACTGTGGTGACTTGTCTAATAGTTGCTTCTGCCTGCGCCATCCATGACATCCCTCTCTTTACTTTTTCTCCTTTGATGTTACCATGCATTAAATGCTTTTTGTCTGTAGTTAGTCAGTTAGTCATATATAAGCTTTTGCCTGGGCCATCGCATATTTGAATCTAACTGACAGCAATCCAATGATGTTCTGCATCGTCACAATGGAAGTATATCGCTGTATTCATGTACAAATCAAATGGCACAAGAAGCGCCAGAAGATGGAGTCCAATCTGATGTGGATTTAGCGACATGACGGAATATATCATCAATATTAGAAACTGGTTTAGAATCAATGATTAGGCGCAGAAATAGGGGAAATGGTGGACATCAGTATTTATTTATTATTAGACATTGAAAGCTAAAACGTAGGCATATTGCAACGAGTATCAAACATTATTTTATTTGTGCAAAATATATATTTAAAGTTTTTGCCGCTCGAAGCCCGATCTCGCTCGCAGTTTTCCTCCCCTCTCCCATTTTTCAAAAGAAAATATGGTCCTGTTTTATTTAATTGCGTCATTCTTTTGTCCGTTTCAAGTCACTTCTTTTTTTATTCTGGTTTTGAACATTGTGTTATATTTCTTTCTGTGTCCAAAATGATTTTACCACTTTCGATCGTTTTCAGTAATACCCTTGCTTTTCATATCAACGGTGTTTGTTTCTCTATTTTTGTGTTCATAGATACGCCCCATTTCTCTTTATTCACATTTCGCCACTCTACAGTAATGACGAATATATATAACGTATATAAGAATTTATTTAATTATACATTTGTTTGTTATTTTTATTTATTTATTTTCATTATTATTACAATTATTTTGTCATTATATTTGTCAAGGATGATTCTGTTTAATGTTTTTTTTCTCTCCCGGATAGTAACAAAATTCCTCTGTAATTTGTGCACACTTGTCGATCTTATGCACAGTAACCAGATATCCTTCTTTTCTTTCCGCTGGTATTTCCCAGACTTTACCAAGTAATGTGTATGCTATCTCTGTAGTGGTGTAAATATCTGCTTTGATGGAATGCCGCTTTTCCATCTCTTAGAAGCTTTATACGGCAGAGTGATTAGAGCGCTGGTCTCTCGCGGCAAAGGTGCTGGGTTCGATTCACGGTATCATCATGCTCCAGTCTACTCAGTTGTAAATAGGTACCTGACTTTGCTCTTGAGTTAGGGAAGGAAAAGGCTGCGAGGAAGAGAACTGGTCACCCCACCTCTCGATACTGGTCCTAGTATAGTGAAGTCTCTAACACTTCACTCCCCTACGGCAGTATCTGCTATGGGGGGAACTACCTTTACCTTTGACTAGAAGGTTTATGACCTTCATTATTTATTCCGTGGTTGGTCTTTCACAGTTGACTTGTAGCTCCTCTTTAGTTGGCTGCAAGTCTCGGGGATTTTGTGGAGCTGGTGTATTGGGAAGTTCCTTAAAATGTTCTGTCCACCTCTTCACTTGCTCATGCATATTGCCAAGCAAAGTTTTTTTTCATTCTTATCTTTGATGAGGCCTTATCTGGCTTGTATTTCCCTGTTAGCTTCTTTGTTCTGTGTTACAAGTCTCACATATTTCCTTTGGCTGCAGCTTTCTCTGCCTCTCTTGCATGCTCCTCAATATATTTCCTCCTGTCTCTTTTGATGTTTCTTCTTACCTCTGTGTTCTCTTCCGTGAACTCTTCTTGAGCTTTGGCTTTGGAATTTCTGGCTTTGCTTCTGTTTAAATCTGTTTCTTGTTCTTTGTCCGGTCCTTTACCTTATTGATGGTTTCTGTTGCTATGCATGCTTTGTGCTGACGTTTTTTTTTTTTTTTCACAGTATTTCTCCGAATGTCACATTCCGTGTAGTTTTTATCTGTTGCCAGTGATCTTCTGTATTCGCTTCATATTCCGGCTGTTGGAGCACTTGGTTGGATATTGTGCCCGTAGTTTTGTCTCTTGTTTCTTGCTTTCGTAATTAACCTACATTACACTGTTGTAATTAGTTATGCACTGTTGTATATCTCTTGAGTTTATTCTTTATTTTTGCTAACAGAAGATGGTAGTATGATGCCACATCTGCTTGCTTTCACACCTTAAAAAAAAATGTTTTTTTCCTTGAAAACTGTTTGCATCCAGCAAATCAATATACTATAGCAGCCTCCTCCAGTCGTAACTTACTATGGGGATGATGTGCTCTTTGTGTTTTGCCTGGTGTTTTTTTTTCTGCTCATTGTAAGAGCTTCTTTTCGCTCACTCTGAGACGGCACCGAAGGGAGCATCTCCCTTTGGTGCAATCAGCAGCTTAGCCCTTCCAGGATGCAGGATTTATGTTTAGGGCTTTCATGTCTCTCGTGCACACAAAATTGAACATCAGCTGCTGTCGCCTTACAAGAACCAACGGAGAAAAAACCAGACGGATCTTAAAGGCGAAGAACTGGCACGCATTACGGAACACGGAATTTTAGAAGTAAATAGGAAAGAGGAGGTGCTAATGGAGGAGATTGTCGTAGATTTTGATAGGGGAATTAAGATCAATTATGGTCCCGTCTGGATAGAACTAGAACAGGTGATATCTCAGTGGGAGATAAGGTAAAGAAATAGATTTTCACGAGTGAAATGGCGAAAGGTAAAGTCTGTCCCTGGATTTGAGATATAATCTATTAGAGATAATCTAATCCAGCCTATCGGTTACGACTGAGATACTTAGATCAGACAGTTTCCCTAAATATATATATATATATATATATATATATATATATATATATATATATATATATATATATATATATATATATATATATATATATATATATATATATATATATTCAACCACTCGCATCTACACACACACAGATACGTGACGACAATTAGACGCATCGACATGAAAAACTATATCTATGGAATAGGGATCTTTTGGGACGAGCTGACCAACACACGTAAATAAAGTTTATGTAAATTTTATTTATCATAAAGAACTCCACAACAGCAATATTTTGAATATCAAATCAAATACAATAAACATAAGTAATCCTCCCTCCCTCTGTTGAGACAAGATCCCAATACACGAAAGTTATTAACCCCAAAGAGTCAAAGATTTATACGCTATAGTATAGTATTTCCCTCTACAGTAAAGAACAGAGTTACACGTGTTAATCTCTTCTGAAAGGGACAGCATGAGCAAAACTTGCATAGAAAAAAAATACACAAAGTGAGTACAAGCATTCTACAAGATATATATGAGAATTATTCATTCATTCTTCCCCTCTTCTCAGACGACCGTGGCCACGAGCATTCTTTCCTACCTAAATACTTGTGTTGTATCTTCTGGAACAATCTTTAGGACACACACACACAGCAAATCCAGTGTTATTTTTGGCAAAGGGAACCCCAGCTCCTCAAAAGACAGATTTAAGTCCACTTCTCTAGGGAGCGTTCCCTTTGGTATTATTATTTAGGATTACTGTTTATGTCACATTTAATTTGTCCAGGTAAGAAATGTAACAGCGCTCACAGTGTCAATAGCTTGAGATTTCCAGTACATAGAAATGACAGGTTGGTAACTTCTCTCAGTATAAAATTCTTGGTCACACCACAACTGGTCAAATGTCGGGAAATGGTAATGTTTGTTAAGTCACCGCAACGGCTGACTGTAAATGAAATTTGCAAAGAAATCTGGATCTATATGCCCAGTTACAAAATCACTCTTAATGTTCTTTGGGTGGTATTCTGTCTCTTTCTGGGTGTAAACACAACCTCAGACAGTTTTACTTTGAAAAGACCCAGATACTAATTAAAGTGTTCTTTTGTATGGTTACTCTCAGATTTATATGGAAGCCGCTGGTAAGGTTTAGGGTTTGACCCAATACTGTGTAAAGGAGAAAAAATACAAATACTTAACCCGCGTAAAATAGAATATATTTATCCACTTCGGTTATTTAACTTAAATTGAAACTACAAGCTCAGAGCTTGCTTCATCGTTTAAAAACTCCCGTGAAATAAATTCTAGTCATTTAAAAAAACTTAATCATCATGAATTAGAAATAAACACATATTTCGTCAATACTGTAGTGGGTTTGATGGTATTGTATGATGGTGATATTACTAAATGTAATGTATGAGGCCAGCTGTGAAGGCTCCTGAGATAAAATGTAGTTGTGAATTGTCAGAAGGCCTTTCTTGCTACCACTACGACCTCACACTTAATTTTTTTTCTTAATGAATGTAGCTATGTAAAATGTCTAGGGTAATGATATGTAATGTGGTGTGATAGTTATGGATACACCCACAGATATTTAAGCAGACTAATAATATTTAACAAATATTATAATACACTGAACTAACTCAAGAGTGTAAAATTTTTGATAGAATTATATTACATTTATTTGTTCTGGATCAAGTTTTATGTTGACCAGAACTTTTTTTTTAAAAAAAGGATTTAAAAATTATGAAAGAAATGCATGGAATGTTACATAATAAATGCAAGAGTGTACATATATAAGTACTAGACTAGTTAGTTTTATTAAAATGTTCTAGTAGTCATCTACTTGGGAGGATAGTTAATGCTTGTGCTGTTGGGGTGGCCTCATCACACCTGTCTATATTGACTTCACAGTGTCCAGTAAATTACAGGAATTTTATGGGGTATTAGTAACTAAAAGGCGTTGGTGAACTTCCAGCAGACCAGAGGCTCACTCAACTTGCATATGTAGCTCTGGTGCTGAAATCTGGTGGTCCCACCTCTCCGTGCTGGCGGGCAATAATAGTGGTCTCTGTCACAACGTACTGCACAGATACACTCGAGTAAAATCACCAACTGAATGGACACCGCCTTGTTGACAACTGAAACTCACAGCTCTGCAATCAAAGTATTGGCTATGTGTCAAAATTCTATTCTCTACCCACGTCTGGACACAACACGGACACAACAACCACATCATACAGACAGGTCAGATCTCTCTGACCAAACAGCACATTTACCATGGTGGTTTTACATCAGATAGGTCCTCCCAGACTATAGATTCTGAAAAATATTTATTAGTTTCCTTCCCTAAAGGTGGATAGGTAATATGTTTCATTATTCTCAACACTTGATCTGTCTTTAATAACCCTTGCTGGAGTTTATGTATATTGTTGGTCCCTAGACCCTGACTTGGGCGGGGGGTCTAGAGCAAATCCCTACTTGTTTGTAAGGCTAGATTATGATATGGCAGTATCAAATCACTCGAACATTAAACAATATTCAAAATATACAAAGAAATAATTTCAATCTTACCAGATTATGAATAAAGAACACAGAAATGCTAGCAAAACTCAGCTGAGCTGCTGGCTATAGTATGGCGTCCCTGAACTTATTTCACTTTCTTTCATTTGGAAATCACCACACTTTAAAATACTGTGTCTATCATCGAACAACTATTGAGGAATGGCCCCACTTGCGCGTCTGAGCGCCGATAAAATGATTGTCTGTGGCCAATCACTGCCTAGGTTTATTTCAAATTCAAATTTCCTACCCTAAAGTCATTTCAGTCATGCTTCAGTCAAGTATGGATGTTTATCTGTTAGTCTGTCCGTCTCTACTTGTTTTTTTTTCAAAAACGTACTTGATTTTTGAACCAACCTTTCTCTCCCCTCCAAAATTTTGTCGTTAAAAGTTATATTTAGACACAGCTCCCACCAATGTCCCTTCGCTTCCCTACTAAGTAGATTTGAACACCTGCGTCTCAAAGTCGTGTTTTTTTTGTGCAAATAGCGACACTTTTTATTCCATACAGTCTGTCGCTGATGTGAACAACACTGTCTTTTGTCATTATCTTCAATATTATCTATCCGTCTGTAAAATTAAGAACATATTAGTTCACTGCTCAGAATGGGCCATCCGGCCAGCTAATTTTTATATTCCTAACATTAATATTACGAAAAAGTTACTTTTTAATTTTTGTAATATTCCAAACATCTGCGTTCTGCCGCTGAATTCAAATCAAAGGCTTGGTATCGCAAAAGCGACCAATAAATGACTGTGGCGTAACATATCCAAGGTCCCTTCTGTCGAGTTCCTTACTTTATGTCAACTTGGGAAATGTGACTTTTCTCCGTTTCCCCCCCAATTGCGTCTCCTTAGCATTTCTAGTCTCACGCAATCTTTCCAGTCATATTTTTTCCTTTTTATCCGCCGTTCCCCTCCTGTCTAGCAAGTCAATTTTTATGGAGGGTGATGACCCGCGGTCTGGGCGATCATGTACTATCAGCAGCCTACGCATTATGTTTTTATCCTTACAGGTTATCTTTGGAGGTATTTTACCGTTGTATCTCTGTCAATTTCACTACACATCTCCCCACTTGAAAACATGCCTATGGCAAGTTCCAAAACCAGCGATACACATAGGTAAAATTACTCCTCACGTCTGCCACTACTCTAATTTTGATCACAGGGGTGCCGACTGAGGAAATCTGCACCGACATTCAATTTGCCTGGGATATATTGGATACTGAACTGATAAGGTTGAAGCAATAAAGACCACCTCAGCAATCTTGCGTTTTCATGCTTAGCCTGAGATAAGAATACGAGAGGCTGATGGTCCGTCTCCACCACAAAAGTCCTACCATACAGATAGATTTGAAACTTCTTTATTGCCCAGATTAACGCTAAACATTCTTTTTCGCTTGTGGAGTATCCTTGTTCCGCCTTATTCAATTTACGGCTTGCATAAGCGACTGGTTTCAGTTCCCCATCAGGTGAAGATGATCTTTGCAACAAAGCCCCTCCTAGTCCTACATTACTTGCATCGGTTTTTAAGACAAAGTCCTGTGTCAAATCAGGCAGTTTGAGAATAGGCTTGCTAGTGAGTTTTTCCTTTAACTCTTGGAACGCTAGTTCACATTGTGCAGTCCAAATAATTTTATCTGGAAGTCCCTTGCGAGTCAGATCAGTCAGAGGAGCACAAATAGCGTTAAAATTCTTGATGTATTTCTGATAAAATCCGCATAACGACACAAATGATCGCACGTCCTTTTTTGTTTGCGGCCTAGGTGCTCTCTGCAGTTTTTCCAAGTTCTTAGGATCAGGGGTCATATTACCCTGATATACAGTGTGTCCCAAGAATTCCAACTCTTTGCATCCAATACAACATTTTGTTGGCCTAGCAGTTAAGTTCGCCTCCCGAAGTCTATCAAACAACATCTCCAGAGCTTCAATGTGTTCTTCAAATGTCTCTGTGGCGACGAGAATATCATCCATGAAATTCGTGATACATGGGTTATTCAGGGGATCCAACAATTTGCGCATCATCCTTGAAAACACACTCGGAGCATTTTTCAGTCCGAATGGTAGCATATTGAATTCATAATGTCCATCCGAAGTGCTAAAGGCCAAATAAGGTCTCACTTCAGGCTTCACTGGGATCTGGTAATAGCCTTTACTAAGATCCACCTTTGAAAAGTATTTTGCCTTGTTCAGTCTGGCAAATAACTGTTTTGTGTCTGGTAATGGATCCACTTGTCCTTCTGTGACAGCATTCAGTTTCCTGTAATCTATGCACAGTCTGTGTTCCCCAGACGGTTTTCTCAACAAAACGACACTAGAACTAAAAGATGATTCACTGTGCGAAATAATCCCCTCCTTCAACAAATACTCTATTTCTTCCTTCAATGCCTTCTCCTTCGCGAACGGAATAGAATAGGCTCTCATACAGATTGGGTTTGAGTCTACCAGTTTCATGTCATACTGTAGCAAATTTGTATGGCCTGGTTTATCTGTTAATACATCTGTATGTTCCTCCAGAACCTGTTGAACTCTCTCCCTCTGGTTTTTAGTCAGGTGCTTACTGACTTTTACCTGTGCTGCGGTTTCACAAGGATGTAATGGGTATTCATGTGAGGTGAGTGGTTCTTTTTGCATCTGGGTTGCAATAGCCAAGGTCAATAAGGGGGTGCTTTCCTGGAGTGGTCTGTCCAGATACTTCTTTAACAGGTTTACATGATAAACTTTCTCCTTCCCCTTTTTGTCAATTTTATAGTTTGTTCTAGACACCTTCTCTAGAACCGTATATGGACCTTGCCAACCAATTTGTAATTTATTCTGGCTTCCGGGTAGTAGAAGCAGCACCTTCTCTCCGACTGCCAGTTCCCTGTCCTTTGCCTTCCTATTAAAATATGCTGCATGTTTCTTCCTGGCTTGCTTCAAATTATCATTTGCCAGTTTCCATCCAGCTTTCAAACGAGTGGTCAGTTCGTTCACGTATTGATACGATGAGGTAACAGTCTCTTCCGCCTTCTCATCTGTCCAGGTCCTTAATAAAGCTTCTAAAGGACCTTTTATTGGCCTCCCAAATAGCAGAGTTGCGGGAGCCATCCCGGTTGAACTATGTGGTACCTCCCGGTACGCAAACAATGCGGCGGGCAGGAATTGATCCCACAGATCCGGTTTTTTCGTGTGCCAGCTTTCTCAGGATAGAAATGAGAGTCCCGTTGAACCTCTCTACCTGGCCGTTCCCTTGTGGATGGTACGGACTACAATGAAAGTGTCTGGCTTGAAATAGCTTAAAAACTTCTTCCGTTAGTTTCCCCTTGAACTGAGAACCATTATCCGTCAAGATTTGATGCGGGAATCCTAATCGGGTAAATATTGTAAGTAGTGCCTCTGCTACATGTTTTGAATCAATTGATGGCAGGGCTACCGCCTCTCCCCACATAGAACAAGTGTCCACCAGAGTAAGGATGTAACTGTTCCTCCTCTTGGTCCGAGTGAGAGGTCCTACAATATCCACTGCAACCCTCTCAAAAGGTGTTCCCACTATGGGCATTTCCCCTAGAGTTGCAGGAGCAGTCCAGTGCTTTGGAGCTACCCTTTGACATTCTGGGCAGGATTTGACATATCTTTTTATATCCTCCGTTATCCCTGGCCAGAAGTAATGACAAGCTATACGCTGTCCTGTGGCGCTGATCCCCATGTGACCACTGAAGGGAATCGCATGCCCGAGTTCCATCACTTTATCTCTATATGAAGTGGGAAGAACCAGCTGGTTGTGACCATTTGTTCCAGTTCCGGCCTTCCTGTATAACAGTTTGTTCTTCATGAAATATTCCCCCTTGCTCGGAGGTGTGTGGCATTTGGGCAATTTTTTAAAACAGGGCTTGAGTGTCCTATCCTCAGCCTGCGCCTTCCTCATCTCCTCTGGATGAGCATTTATAGGTTCACCTTCTTCCTCCTTCTTCTGTGACCTGGTCTGCACTGTCGCCATGATCACAGGTTTCTCGGGATTCCCCAAGAAGACGTATCTACACCCCAATATCAGAGGGTAGATTGGTTCATCTATCACTGCTGCTCTGATTTCTCCCTCCACATAGCGAGTTTTCACCGTTATCCTTGCGATGGGAAGTGTCATGAGTGGTATGTCCTTAGTCGCCCCTTGTATTTCCACTGTTTTTTGTGGTATACTGACTTGGGTCCACTAGGCTAGACTTCACAACTGAATCATAATCCAAACCTGTATCATAAAGGCACCTTATGGTGACCCCATTACAAATAACATCCTCACAAACTGGGGGGTGATAAGGTTCCTGTTGTCCATTAGGATTAACCTTTAATCTTCGCATCCCCGACTTCATTGCAGCAATGTTTGAAGGTTTCCTTCTACAAAATTCGGTGTTATGGTTATCCTTCTTGCACCATTTACACCATCTTTTTCCTTGGTTCAACGGTTTTCTTTCATTGAACTTTTGGTCATTGAACTGTGAGTTTCTGTCGCGATAGTCATTTCTTGGCCGCTCAAAGTTTGTCCTACCTTTATTTCCCTGCTCTCTATTATCAAATTTATTAAATTGCTGTGGAGCTTTAAAATTGTCTATGTGCTTCTTTTTAGCACCACTTACCTCTGCCTGAGCTGCCTGATACCTCTCAGCAACATTTAAAATTTCCCCCAACTTCTCTGCACCTTGTTCCATGAGAAATTTTCTCATGTCTGGAGCCATGGACTCTCTCAATTGCTCAATCAAGATCATTTCTTTAAGATCTTGGGTCTTCCCCAGAGCCGTCCATTTCTCCAAATAGGTTTCTAGTCTAGCAGAGAATTGGTGGTATGTCTCCCCAGACAACAGTTTGGCATTTCTAAATTTCTTACGATAAAATTCACCATTCTTCTCGTACCTTAATAACAAAGCCTGCTTTAACATGTCATAATTGTCTTGGTCTTCCCTGTTCATTTTGGCAAATACTTCATAAGAAGTACCTCTCAATCCCTGTGATAGCTTTAAACTCCACCTCTCTCTCTCTAACCCATATGTAGTAGCTAATAACTCAAAACGTCCTAGGTACCCCTCTATGTCATCGTCTTTTTCAACAAAATGGTCTAAATGAAACCCCATAGCTGAGTTTGAGGCTCCCAGACTGGGCGTAGCATCTGAGGCAAAAGGGCTGGCACCATTTTCAGGAGCCGGGCCTTGTAATTCCAGCTCCCTTAGTCGTAATTCGTGCTCCCTTTGCAACCTTCTATCTTCTGCCTCCCTTTCGGCAGTCAACCTTTTTTCTTCTGCCTCCCTTTCGGCAGTCAACCTTTTTTCTTCTGCCTCCCTTTGCTGTCGTTTTTCTTCTGCCTCCCTTTGCTGTCGTTTTTCTTCTGCCTCAATCTGCAGCCTCTTAATTTCTCTATCAGCCTCAATTTGTAACCTCTTCTCTTCAGCTACCTTTCTATCTTCCCTTTCAATATATTTATCACATTCAGCCGTTACATATTGAATTAAAATCTGACCATCCATTCCCATCTCCTTTGCGGTCAGCACAGCAGCTGATCGGAATTTTGCTAGCTCCGCCATACTTTTCAGACAATATAATAATATACAAGCTAAATCTCTAACCAGTAAATACACTAAGTACTTCTTATGACTATAGTCTAACTAATTCTAACTAACCAGTTAACTAATTAATTATCACTGGCTGTGAAGATTCACCAACTTTTATCTGCAGGGACACTTTTAATTTTAAAGGGAATTTCACAATTTTTTTCCCCTAATTTTATTTCTCCAACCAGGAGATCCTAATATTACTGTTGGGCTAATTATCCCTGGACAAGACCCCAATGTATGTAGTGGGTTTGATGGTATTGTATGATGGTGATATTACTAAATGTAATGTATGAGGCCAGCTGTGAAGGCTCCTGAGATAAAATGTAGTTGTGAATTGTCAGAAGGCCTTTCTTGCTACCACTACGACCTCACACTTAATTTTTTTTTCTTAATGAATGTAGCTATGTAAAATGTCTAGGGTAATGATATGTAATGTGGTGTGATAGTTATGGATACACCCACAGATATTTAAGCAGACTAATAATATTTAACAAATATTATAATACACTGAACTAACTCAAGAGTGTAAAATTTTTGATAGAATTATATTACATTTATTTGTTCTGGATCAAGTTTTATGTTGACCAGAACTTTTTTTTAAAAAAAAAGGATTTAAAAATTATGAAAGAAATGCATGGAATGTTACATAATAAATGCAAGAGTGTACATATATAAGTACTAGACTAGTTAGTTTTATTAAAATGTTCTAGTAGTCATCTACTTGGGAGGATAGTTAATGCTTGTGCTGTTGGGGTGGCCTCATCACACCTGTCTATATTGACTTCACAGTGTCCAGTAAATTACAGGAATTTTATGGGGTATTAGTAACTAAAAGGCGTTGGTGAACTTCCAGCAGACCAGAGGCTCACTCAACTTGCATATGTAGCTCTGGTGCTGAAATCTGGTGGTCCCACCTCTCCGTGCTGGCGGGCAATAATAGTGGTCTCTGTCACAACGTACTGCACAGATACACTCGAGTAAAATCACCAACTGAATGGACACCGCCTTGTTGACAACTGAAACTCACAGCTCTGCAATCAAAGTATTGGCTATGTGTCAAAATTCTATTCTCTACCCACGTCTGGACACAACACGGACACAACAACCACATCATACAGACAAGTCAGATCTCTCTGACCAAACAGCACATTTACCATGGTGGTTTTACATCAGATAGGTCCTCCCAGACTATAGATTCTGAAAAATATTTATTAGTTTCCTTCCCTAAAAGTGGATAGGTAATATGTTTCATTATTCTCAACACTTGATCTGTCTTTCCTAACCCTTGCTGGAGTTTATGTATATTGTTGGTCCCTAGACCCTGACTTGGGCGGGGGGTCTAGAGCAAATCCCTACTTGTTTGTAAGGCTAGATTATGATATGGCAGTATCAAATCACTCGAACATTAAACAATATTCAAAATATACAAAGAAATAATTTCAATCTTACCAGATTATGAATAAAGAACACAGAAATGCTAGCAAAACTCAGCTGAGCTGCTGGCTATAGTATGGCGTCCCTGAACTTATTTCACTTTCTTTCATTTGGAAATCACCACACTTTAAAATACTGTGTCTATCATCGAACAACTATTGAGGAATGGCCCCACTTGCGCGTCTGAGCGCCGATAAAATGATTGTCTGTGGCCAATCACTGCCTATGTTTATTTCAAATTCAAATTTCCTACCCTAAAGTCATTTCAGTCATGCTTCAGTCAAGTATGGATGTTTATCTGTTAGTCTGTCCGTCTCTACTTGTTTTTTTCAAAAACGTACTTGATTTTTGAACCAACCTTTCTCTCCCCTCCAAAATTTTGTCGTTAAAAGTTATATTTAGACACAGCTCCCACCAATGTCCCTTCGCTTCCCTACTAAGTAGATTTGAACACCTGCGTCTCAAAGTCGTGTTTTTTTGTGCAAATAGCGACACTTTTTATTCCATACAGTCTGTCGCTGATGTGAACAACACTGTCTTTTGTCATTATCTTCAATATTATCTATCCGTCTGTAAAATTAAGAACATATTAGTTCACTGCTCAGAATGGGCCATCCGGCCAGCTAATTTTTATATTCCTAACATTAATATTACGAAAAAGTTACTTTTTAATTTTTGTAATATTCCAAACATCTGCGTTCTGCCGCTGAATTCAAATCAAAGGCTTGGTATCGCAAAAGCGACCAATAAATGACTGTGGCGTAACATATCCAAGGTCCCTTCTGTCGAGTTCCTTACTTTATGTCAACTTGGGAAACGTGACTTTTCTCCGTTTCCCCCCCAATTGCGTCTCCTTAGCCTTTCTAGTCTCACGCAATCTTTCCAGTCATATTTTTTCCTTTTTATCCGCCGTTACCCTCCTGTCTAGCAAGTCAATTTTTATGGAGGGTGATGACCCGCGGTCTGGGCGATCATGTACTTTCAGCAGCCTACGCATTATGTTTTTATCCTTACATGTTATCTTTGGAGGTATTTTACCGTTGTATCTCTGTCAATTTCACTACAAATACTAATGATGAACCGTGCATTACTAGTTGGTTAAAATATTCTCTGACTGGTTACTAGCTATTAATTAAATTTACTTAAGCTAGAATAGTTTAGCTAGAAATAATATTTATTTTGCTAGCCAATGTAACACAGTAAAACCTAGAGAAATATAAATGACGGACCTATCTAGTAAATCACCCTGCACAATATCTTATAGAAATAAAATATAAACTAAACTAGCAAATCACTCAAACTTCTAGTATAGTATTTACCACAAGCACAGGAATGAACGATATCCAAATCGAAAAACTAAGTAATTCTACTATTATGAGAGATCTTAGAATCGAAGCTACATGTTCTCTGAAATTCTGGCGGTACTTGATAAATTGAGTTAGAATGCTGGGGTTTATATATCTGAAATCAAAGAGAATATACACTATACACCGAAAACCAGACTCTCTGCCAGATTTAGCACCTACGGGGACATCTTGGGGAATACGTGAAATCAAAGCCATTTTTCACGATAGAGCCGAAATCCAGACTCTCTGTTGCGTATGGACTCGCTTGAGATCCGGCGTAACGTAATTTGCTAATCAGTGCAAATTTTACACGTCTCTGCTCGTATGGCCATTCTAGCGAGCAATGTCTTTGATCTGGCAATTCGCCGTGTTTAATTACATTTCTAGCGACCGGATTTCAAGGAAGGTAATAGAAATTTGCCTCACCTTGGTTCCAAATAATCTGCTCTGATCGCTGTCTAATCTGTTACAACGCTTTTCAATCGCTGGCGTTAATACGAGGGGCGTTCAGAAAGTAATGCACCACATCGTTTTTCTCAGGAGCTGTTTATTCAAAAGACAGGAAATTTATACACAATATACATAGATATGTCATGTAAACATCGGTATTATTCAACATAATCCCTATCAACTTGTACGGCTTTATGCCAGCGCGAAGCAAGTGCATGTATTCCTAGCCCGTACTAGATTTTGTCTTCATCATGTAGCCATTTCTTTGCTGCACGAATCACTCCTTCATCATCTTCAAACCTTGTCCCACCGAGTGCATCCTTAAGTGGACCAAATAGATGAAAATCAGAGGGTGCCAAATCGGGACTATAGGGTGGATGGGGTAGTACAGTCCAACCCAATTTGGTGATTGCTTCCCGTGTTGCCAGACTTGTGTGAGGTCGCGCATTGTCGTGAAGGAGAAGCAGGTCTGTTGGATTCTTGTGCGGCCAAACGCTGCGAAAACGTTGATTGAGTTTTTTTCAATTTCTTAATGTAAGCTTACGAATTGATTGTCTCTCCTCTTGGCATAACGTCCACAAGAATCACTCCTTCAATGTCCCAAAAGACAGTGATCATGACCTTTCCAGCTGAAGGAATTGTCTTGAATTTATTTCTTAGTGGTGATTGCGGATGATGCCACTCCATTGACTGTCTTTTTGTCTCAGGTTCAAAATGATGTGCCCAGGTTTCGTCACCTGTAACGATCTTAGCCAAAAAGTTCTTTCCATCAGCATTGAAACGCTTCAACAATTCAGAAGAAATTGCTTTCCTTTTCAATCGGTGGTCATTTGTGAGACTTGGAGGAACCCATCTTGTGCAAACCTTAGAAAATCCAAGAGTTTTTATAACTGCATTTGCACTACCAATGCTGACTGACAGCTCTACGGCCAATTGTTGAGTAGTGATTCGCCTATCATTAAGAATAATGCCCTAAGCGCATTTCAACATTTCTGCGTTGGTGGCTGTGGCAGGACGTCCACAGCGCGGCCGATCAAGCTGCTCCGTATCTCCACTTCCTGATTCTTTGATTCTCTAAACCCAGCCACTGACTGTACTCCTGTCGACTGCAAAACGTCCATACACAACACATAGACGCTTGTGAATGTTCACAACAGTTTCCTTTTCTGCAACGAGAAATTCTATCACAATTCGTTGCTTATAAAGCAAGTTGCTAACACGCTCCATTTCAACGGTTTAGGGCAGCCGTATTACATGGCGGGTTGCAGTGCAATTTGGTGCACACAATTGGCACATGCCATATTTAAAGTGTGCAAAATGTCATGCTTCTATCTTCATTATTAGCTGAGAAAAACGATGTGGTGCATTACTTTCTGAACGCCCCTCGTAATTACAGCTCAACGTAGCTAATAGGTCTGCTCGTGAACATTCATCAAAGGAAATAGCGAACAGCAATAAAATGTGCGTGCTAAAATAGAAAAAGAGACAGATCTCTGAGTATATGAGGGTTTTATGTTAACGAACAGGCGTAGGTGAAAGATAGGTAAAAGAAAAGTGTAGATAGAGAAATAGATAGATGAAAGCTATTTTCATAATATGTCACAGACGTCCCCGCTTAAAGATATGAAACCATTTCATGTCCAGTTTATGGAAATAGATTTCCTATATCAGTAGCTTCCGGGTGACTGTTATCTTCACTCTAATCTTCCCCCTCCGTCTCTGTCCAATTCCTACTCATGAAGTCTGCTCCAACGTTTTCTTTCTCTGGAATGTATTCCGTGTGCGCTTGAAAGATTGTCGCCGAGTTTGACATTGTTGAAAGATTCCGTGAGTTTGCAGTGGAACTTCCCTGCAAATATCGTCATCTTCGTCACCATCGGTGATCGCCAGGAGATGTTCGGAGGACGGCACCGGTCTTTCCAAGTATTTCTTTAACAGATTTACAAGGTAGACCTTCTCCTGTCCTTCAATAGAGATCTGATAGTTAGCCCTTGAGATCCTTTTAAGGACGGTAAACGGCCCTTGCCATCCGATACGTAGTTTGTTGTTCCTGGTTGGGAGTAGCAACAAAACTTTCTCTCCTGCTTGCAATTCTTTTTCTTTCGCGGCTTTCCTGTATCGGTTAGCGGGCTTTGCGCGTGCTCGCTTAAGGTTGGTCGTTGCTAGGTGCCATCCTAGTTTTAACCTTTCCTTTAATTCCGACACATATTTACTGGCTGAGACGACTGTCTCATCAGCCTTCTAGTCTGTCAGCAACCTGAGTAAGGCTTCAAGCGACCCTTTAATAGGTCTGCCGAATAAAAGTGTAGGTGGGGGAAATCCTGTGGAAGTATGTGGGGCTTCCCTGAAGGCGAATAAAGCTGCAGGTATACAAAGGTTCCAATCTTCAGGTTTCTCTTGTCCCAGTTTGCATAGCATCATGTTGAGGTTTCCGTTGGCACGTTCTACTAACCCACTTCCGGCCGGATTAGAAGGGCTTGTGTAGATGTGCTGATTCCTCAAGATCTTAACGATTTCCTCCATTAACAGGCTACGGTATAGGGATCCGTTATCCGTCAAAACTTGTTGAGGGATTTCCAACCGTGTAAAAATCTGCACGAGGGCTTCTGCGACATGCTTGGAATCCGTGCATGTTAGTGGTATAGCTTCTGTCCATAAAGTGCATGTGTCGACTAAGGTCAGAATGAACCTGTTCCTTCTTTTAGTCCTTTCTAAGGGTCCTAAAATGTCGATCACAACCCGTTCAAATGGTGTCCCCACTACTGGCATTTCACCCATGGAAACTGCGGGTGTCAAATGCTTGAGTGCCACCCGTTGGCACTTGGCACAGGATTTCACGTACCTGATAATATCAGAGTTCATTCCTGGCCACCAATAGTGAGTCTGTATTCGCTGATTTGTGGCGTTCTGTCCCATATGTCCGCTAAAGGGAAGGGAGTGCCCCATTTCTAAGATTTGGCTTTTGTACTGTTTTGGTACTAGGAGCTGATTATAACCTTGTTCAGGCTTGCCCGTTCTACGATAAAGTACGCCATCCTTAGAAAAATTGTCACCGTGGTGTCTAGGGTCCTTAGCCATGGGCAGTTTCCTAAAGCAGGGTGTCACTGTAGGGTCCTTTTGTTGCGCCTCTTTAAGTTCCTGAGGTAACAAATTTGGCGCAGGCTGCCGTTCCTTCTTGGTTTGCCCTCTTGTGGTTACTGCTGCCACAATTGCCTCTTCCGGTTTCCCAATAAACATATATCTACCGCCAAGTATGACTGGGTAGACCGAGTCATCCATAACAGCCGCTTTGATCCCACCTTTGACAAAATCAAAGTGTATTTCCACCAATGCGATGGGAAGCGTTGTTGGTTCATCACTCTTAAAAACTCCACAAAGTTCGACGGTTTCTTCTGTTTCTTGACCAGGTTTGACCAAGTGTCTGGCAACAATGCAATCAAAAGAAATCCCCGTGTCAAAAAGACAATAAGTTGAAGACCCGTTCAAAATAACAGTACCTCGCGTAGAGGGCCTCTCTCCATCAGGTTGAGAATCACTGACATAAATTCTTCCTTGCGAGACTGTTTGCAAGCATCCGATGCGTTTAGGCTCGGTGTGCTCGCTCTGATCATATGTCCCGTTCGCAGGGGTTTTCCCTTTGTCACCTTGTCCATTCTGACCGCGCTGCCATGTAGGACGGTTGGGTTGATCAGACTGTTTGTTGTTGGTGGGGTACTTGTTTTTGTAGAACTTAGATTTTTCAGTAGGGGGATTCTGGGATCCAGTTTCTCTGTGGTTATGCTGCTGAGAAGAATGGGAAGATTGGTCTAGATTATTCTTCCGAGAAGGCTCTTCTGTCGGTTTACGTTTTGTGGCCGGCAGTTCGGCCAGCGCATTATGATATCGCTCAGACTTTTCCAAAATGTCTTCCAGCTTTTCCGCCCCTTGCTCATTCAGAAATCGACGACTGTCACTTGACAGAGTGTTCTTTATTTGTTCGGTTATAACGAACTCCTCAAGTCCTTCATAGGTAGAGGCGAGCTACGAATGCTCCAGGCACTTTGTCAAGTATCCCTTCGGACGAGAAGAGAACTACTGAAAAGTTTCAGAGCTATCCTTTCTGCTGTTACTGAACAGTTGAAAAAATTTGCGAACGTTCATTTCAAACCGTTCAAGTAAAGCTTTCTTCAACACGTCGTAATTGTCTTGTTGGCTGCTTTCCAGTTTTGCATAAGCATCATACGCAGACCCTTTTAAAGCCTGGGAAAGTTTCATACACCAACGCAACCTCTCTAAACCGTACAGATTGGCCATTTTCTCAATTTTTTCTAGATACGTGTCAATCTTCTCATTAGGACATGGGAAAGATTCTAGAGCAAAAGACATAGCGATGAGTTGAGGAGATTGAGTGTTAGAAGGATCAGTTAGCTGAGATTGAGGTAGAGAGTCACCATTGCTGGAGGTAGAGACAGCCCCACGACTTAGGACCTCTAGAATCTTAAGCGCCAACTCGTGCTGTCTCTGTTTCTCTCTTTCCTCATGCTGTCGTCGTTGCTCATTTTGTCTTTCCTCATGCTGTCGTCGTTGCTCATTTTCTCTTTCCTCATGCTGTCTTTCCTTCTCTCTTTCGTTCGCCCTGCGGATTTCCATTTCCTCCTCAATCTTCTTCAGCTCCTTAGCTTCGGCTGCTTTTCCCTTCTCATCCGCATCATATCTGTCAAGTTCGTCCCTGACAAAAGCTTTCGCTTCTTCTCCTTCCTAACCTCTTCCCTTGCTTCCTCTCTGAGCATCTGCCTAAGCTTTGCCCGCTCTGCCATTGCAAATAGCTGACTGAGACTAACCCGAGAAAGAAGTAAGAAAAAGGATACACTGGTTCCCTACCCGTTACGAGAAATTACAACACAAAAAAATTATGATATTTAACTGGTATACCTTCTCCTTATAATTACTTATCTTATTAGCAAAACAGCATAGAAAAAAAAATACACAAAGTGAGTACATGCATTCTACAAGATATGTGTGAGAATTATTTATTCATTCTTCCTCTCTTCTCAGACGACCGTGGCCACGAGCATTCTTTCTTACCTAAATACTTGTGTTGTATCTTCTGAAACAATCTTTAGGACACACACACACACAGCAAAGCCAGTGTTATTTTTAGCAAAGGGAACCCCAGCTCCTCAAAAGACAGATTTAAGTCCACTTCTCCGGGGAGCGTTCCCTTTGGTATTATTATTTAGGATTACTGTTTATGTCACATTTAATTTGTCCAGGTAAGAAATGTAACAGCGCTCACAGTGTCAATAGCTTGAGATTTCCAGTACATAGAAATGACAGGTTGGTAACTTCTCTCAGTATAAAATTTTTGGTCAGATCACAACTGGTCAAATGTTGGGAAATGGTAATGTTTGTTAAGTCACCGCAACGGGCTGACTGTAAATGAAATTTGGAAAAAAATCTGGATCTATATGCCCAGTTACAAAATCACTCTTAATGTTCTTTGGGTGGTATTCTGTCTCTTTCTGGGTGTAAACACAACCTCAGACAGTTTTACTTTGAAAAGACCCAGATACTAATTAAAGTGTTCTTTTGTATGGTTACTCTCAGATTTATATGGAAGGTTTAGGATTTGACCCAATACTGTGTAAAGGAGAAAAAATACAAATACTTAACCATAATATAGTATTCACAATCCTATCCTTAACCCGCGTAAAATAGAATATATTTATCCACTTCGGTTATTTAACTTAAATTGAAACTATAAGCTTAGAGCTTGCCTCATCGTTCAAAAACTCCCGTGAAATAAATTCTAGTCTATTAAAAAAAAACTTAATCATCATGAATAAGAAATAAATACATATTTCGTCAATACTCATGATGAACCGTGCATTACTAGTTGGTTAAAATATTCTCTGACTGGTTACTAGCTATTAATTAAATTTACTTAAGCTGGAATAGTTTAGCTAGAAATAATATTTATTTTGCTAGCCAATGTAACACAGTAAAACCGAGAGAAATATAAATGACGGACCTATCTAGTAAATCACTCTGCACAATATCTTATAGAAATAAAACATTTACTAAACTAGCAAATCACTCAAACTTCTAGTATAGTATTTACCACAAGCACAGAAAATGAACGATCTCCAAATCGAAAAACTAAGTAATTCTACTATTATAAGAGATCTTAGAATCGAAGCTACATGTTCTCTGAAATTCTGGCGGTACTTGATAAATTGAGGTAGAATACTGGGGTTTATATATCTGAAATCAAAGGGAATATACACTATACACCGAAAACCAGACTCTCTGACAGATTTAGCACCTACGGGGAAATCTTGGGGAATACGTGAAATCAAAGCCATTTTTCACGCTAGAGCCGAAATCCAGACTCTCTCTGTTGTGTATGGACTCGCTTGAGATCCGGCGTAACGTAATTTGCTAATCAGTGCAAATATTACACGTCTCTGTTCGTATGGCCATTCTAGCGAGCAATGTCTTTGATCTGGCTATTCGCCGTGTTTAATTACATTTCTAGCGACCGAATTTACAAGGAAGGTAATAGAAATTTGCCTCACCTTGGTTCCAAATAATCTGCTCTGATAGCTGTCTGATCTATTACAACGCTTTTCAATCGCTGGCGTTAATAATTACATCTCAATGTAGCTAAGAGTTCTGCTCAAAGGAAACAGCGAACAGCAATAAAATCTGCGTGCTAAATTAGAAAAAGAGACAGATCTCTGAGTATAGGAGGGTTTTATGTTAACGAACAGGCGTAGGTTAAAGCTAGGTAAAAGAAAAGTGTAGACAGAGAAATAGATAGATGACAGCTATTTTCATAATATGTCACAGAGATGAGGAAAACAAAATTGCAAATCCTGGCTTTGACGGAAAATAAGACAAAAGGGCAAGAGTTGTGGACCTCAATGGCAACATGCTGCTCTGCAGTGGAGTCCCCACAAGCGAAAGATCTAAAGGGGGTGTGGGTTGTATTGTGGCTAAAAGCCAAATAAATAACACCAAAGGATGGAACTTTGTCTCGAAACGCATTACGATTATAAATCCGAAAGAAGGATAAACCATAGTCAACATTATCATTGTGTATGGGCCAAACGAAGATGAGCGATCAGATGCCAAAGAAGAATTTGTCATGGAACGTCTGAACATGCTCTTTTGTGTGATCTCTCACACCTTCAGCCCTCCGGCAGTATCATTTCTTCTTCTTCATTTTTCTCTCCGATCGCTTATTATTTGGCAATTTTTTGCCCTTTCATTCAGTGTTTTGCTCTAGGCTGAATCTAGTAGGATGAAGTCTCTTACACTCCACTCCCCTACGGAAGTATCTGCTATAGGACTATCTTTATCCCGTAAATTTTTGCTTTACCACTCCTCAGAACTATTTACGTTCCGCAAGGTGAACTATAGTATTAACTATTATCGTAACAATACCCGATCATTATCACCGGTCAGCGGTAATACGTTTATCTATTCTCTCAGTCTGACCACCCTTTGAAACGTGTCGGTCCAACATTTGACTCCAGGTGAAAAGCTGATGACGGTGTTTACCCAAGGTGGTAGAGCGCACGAACACGCAAAGAAAGCCGTCTGAAGGATGGATGATAATTAAATTATCGCATCCGCTGGCCCCTGTCTGTATCATTAACACAGATAATTTGTCTGGGTAAACAGTCTTGACGGAAGGCACTTAGACAGGTAATCAGTTCACACGTTTGTTTTTGAGAGTGCACAAAATGTCATCGGAAATATTACGTCTTATTATAAAGAGGTCACGCGAGGGAATATTAAATTTAATATTTTAAACATGCGGAGGAAATTATGAATTTAAACACCCCAACCCACGTAGTGCGAAAAGAGTTTACGATTGGATTCAAGTGAAAGCAGGAATATACAATGAATCTCATTGTCAAGTTTGCCGGGAAGTGCAATCTGTGATTTGAACTGGAAACTGATAATAAAATCTAGCGAACTCAGAGACACAGAACAAACAGCTTCGCAACTTCAAACGAGCAACTCCCAAAAAGCCAGAAAGAGAAGGATCGGACCTAGAATTCCATATTTATAAGTGACAGATCGAAATATTTCGGAAACTTAAAACCTTAAAAAGTAAGCCCGCCTTTATAAATACAGAGACTGAAAAACTTAAGGGACCAGGACTTTAAATACAGAGTCTAGACACGTAAAGAAATTGGATCACCCGTCAGAGAGGAATTATTACAGTTTCCCAGACCAAGTATATTGCAGAACACCCGTCAAAGAGGAATTACTAGTTTCCCAGGCCAAGCGTATCATAGAACACCCGTCATAAGAAGGGATTACTATACTTTCCCAGACCAATTGATTCGAGAGCATATGCACCGAAATTGCTCGTGTCCATCAGAAACCTGTGCAAGGAGATTGTGTATAACCCAAAAATTTCGGGTAAGTTGTGAACATTTCCTTTACAAATGTGAATTAACATGTTTTCTTGCTTAGTGGTTATATATGAGGCTGGCAACCTCAAGATACGAAAATAGTATATTCATAAACCACTACAGCAAGCGCCGCTGGTGATTTCTTCTGGCTAGTCGTGCGGAAAACCCGACTGCAGGGGTGACCCCAGACTCCGACTGGAGCAGTGATGAGTGATGATTACATCACATGTGCCTCAAGGGTATCATATCATTTTGTGATATATATATATGTAGCTTGTTAATGTTAGTTCAGGCACAAATCATTATTTGCGCTGTCCAGACAACCTTTTCCCAGTTAATACCCAAAAGAATATTGGTGAATTTTAATCATCTTTCTTGAGCTACGTTGTGTACTCAAGAATTTAATTCTTCTGAGAGATTAACATTGGTGGGTGGACAACGAGAGGATGCGCCTGTTAAGCTTCCAACTCAGTGTACTTAGCAGAGGCATTTGTCTTTCTATTTTTTCTAAAAGTACGTGGTTACAAGCATCAGACGGTTTGAAGTACTAACGTTACGACGCCGCTAGTATGTGGAGAAGTGCACTCATCACCAAAAAGAAGTGACGGAAACCACGGCGACAGGACTCACCTAGAGTTAAGTTTTCGTGTAAAATAGGCGAAAGCAACGGACTTTGATAAATCCTCACCTACGTCTCAGTGACGAAAACTTGTATTTACAGCAAAATTTCACCAATCTTTCCATATTTATTTTAACTGTTAAAGACTAATTCATTATTAAAATTGTTACATGTTGTTTTAAAACTAAACAATCATAGTCACTTCAGTTTTTATATGTATAAAAGCAAACGTATGAGCCAGAATATTATATATATATACTGTTCAAAAAAGAAACGCATAGCTACTGAAGGCACACACATAGCCATAATTTTGACATTCAATAACTTTTTTAATTTAATGAGTTAATTGTTCAAATTGCACACAAGAATACCTTAGGGTTCAACCAATCAATTCACAGTTGTTTTGCATCTCGGTCACGAGAGTTTTTTGGTGTTCGGGCTTTCCCGTTAGCATGGTGTGTGGCCTCCTCTTGCATCGATCAGCGACTGGCATCTCCTGGTCATGGAAACGATCAGACGTCTGATGTGGACTTGTGGGATGGCTGCCCACTCTTCCTGGAGTGCCTGGAACAGATCACGACGATTGGCTGGAGCAACGTCTCGGCGACAAACACGTTTGTGCAGCTCATCCCACAGGTGCTCAATCGGACTCATGTCTGGAGAAAGGGATGGTCAGGGAAAGGTGAAAATGTTGTTGGCAGTCAGGAACTGCGTGATCAACCATGCACAATGGGGTCTGGCGTTGTCCTGTTGAAACACAGACCTTTGGACAGCCAAACGTGGAAGGACATGGGGTCGAAGAATTTCATTGACGTATCGTTGCGCATTCAAGCCTCCTTCAATGTGCACCAATTGACTTCTTCCGTTGTAACTGATGATTCCCCACACCATTGCACCTCCACCACCATGCGGCGGAGCTTCATCAACGCAATTTTGGGCAAAACGTTCATTTTGCCTACGGTAGACCCTACGCCGTCTATCATGACGCTGCAACAAAAAGAAAGATTCGTAACTAAACCAGACACGTCTCCATTGATTGTCAGCTGCCCAGGGATGATGCTGGTTGGCCCAAAGAAGTCGATTTTGGCGATAGCGGCGCGTAAGGACAGGTCCTCGGTGAGGTCGTTGTGCCCAAAGTCCAGCGTCATGCAGTCTATTCCGGACAGTTTGATCAGACACATGACGTCCTGCAGGCAATGACTGGGCAGTTGAGGAAGCTGTTGTAAACCTGTCTCTGAGGTGACGAAGCCGAATAAAGCGATCCTCCGCTGCTGTTGTCACTCTGGGTCGTCCACTGCGATGCCGGTCTTCAACTGAGCCAGTGGTTTGGAACCGGTGCCAAAGTCGACTGATGGTACTCTGATGCACGTTTAGATGCCTGGCAACCTGACTCTGAATTTAGCCTGCATGCAGACGGCCAATAGCAATGTTCCTTAAATTTATCGATAGAGACGCCATAAATGTCTGCTTGAAAATGAACTAACTTTTTTGTGTGTAGTGTTATCCTTTTATAGAGTTTCAGTTGCGTAGTCAGTGAATAGTGTTCACCCCAAATTTTGTTGCTTTCACGTGCGCGCAACATGAGCTGTGGTCAAAAATTGCGTCACAAACACTATTGACCACTGCGTTGTAACGATTACAAAAACGAACGCAATTCAGGTCAACACGTGCATTTGACACAGTAAAGAACATTTGAGGCTGGTTTTTATGTAGCCTAGCACCAAATTTTACTTACAAACTCATAAAAACGCGCCCTCGGATAGCTATGCGTTTCTTTTTTTGAACAATATATATATATATATATATATATATATATATATATATATATATATATATATATATATATATATATATATATATACACACATATATAGGACATGCACACCATCATAGCTGGCAGACGCTGGAGCTGGGTTGGCCATGTCCTCAGAAGAGACCCCGATGCCATCACAAGAACAGCTATGCTTTGGACCCCTGAAGGAAAACGAAAGAGAGGCCGACCAAAAACAACCTGGCGGAGGACTGTGAAGGCTGAGATGCAAAGAATGAACCAGAGTTGGGGCACTGTACGAAGGATGGCCACCGACCGAGCAAAGTGGAATCAATTTGTTGTTTCTCTACAAGACGCCACTAGGCGTGATGGCACTGACTTCTTTGACGGTCGGCAGCTAAGGATAAAAGAAGAAGAAGAGAATATACATATATATATATATATATATATATATATATATATAAACATATATATATATCTATATATATATATATATATATATATATATATATATATATATATATATATATATATATATATATATATATATATATATATATATATATATATATATATATATATATATATATATATATATATATATACCTAGACATATATTTACCTCTAAACAGAGCTATACCATTATAAGAGGAATTCGCTGAATTAACTCAGTTGGGGGCTTGAGCGGGCTAAAAACCATTGCTTAAATCCTTCACAAAAGACGACGGACAGATATAAGTTAACCATTGCTCAGCGCTATGCCGCATGGTTCTTGACTTCTGAATTATCTTGTGAATACTCTCTTCGGATAGAAGCGCCATTACACTTATATCTCCATATCTGCCAAGAGTAATCTTGTGCGAAGGTAAACACGTTTGACGACCCATTTAGATACTCTTGAGTTTGGGCCATTGTTGGACCACTACTGCAAAGCAGGGGAGGCAATACGTGACAGAATTCTTTGAGCAGCTTCAAAAGACAGTGAACGAATACCTGAGCAAAATTATCCTTCTAGGAGATTTCAATGCCAGAGTTTGAAATGACCATGCTAGATGGAATGGAGGTATTGGAAGATATGGAGAAGATGCACTAAATAACAGCGGAAAACGACTCCTTAGATTCTACACTGGGCAAAACCTTGTCACTGCGAACACAAAGTTCCACCATAAGCGCATACAAACAAACACCATATATGCACCAACTAAGAAATCAGTCACTGACTATGCCATTAGTAAGTAAGAGCTCATTCAAGTATGTGGGGGATGTTGGAGTCTGGAGAGGACCAGATATTGGAAGTGATCACTACCTGCTGACAATTAAAAGAACAACTGAAAGAGTTGCTCCGCCTAGGCATTGCCCATCATCAAGCAAGAAAATAAGTAATAAAGCAGGAGACATGAAGATTAAGGCCTACAAGCTAAAAGAACCAGAAGTTAAGAGCAGGTATCAGGGGCGTATTATGACAGCAGTGAGAAACCAATAAGAGCTATCAGATGGCCTGTAAACTCTCTGGCTTAAATTAAAGGACATTTTAAAAACAGCTACAGAAGACAAATGTGGTGAGGTTCGACCTGGGAAGAAGGGAAAAAGGACACCTTGGTGGACAGAAGAAGTTAAAGAACAAAATATTTTCAAAAAGGATGACAACCGACAACGGCTTATCCCTGCATACAGTCCCTGGTAAAATTTACTCTAGAATACAGGAGCAGGGACTCAAACGCGTGGCTGTATCAAGTGTGGCTTTCGAGCAAACCAAAGTACTCAAGACCTTATCTTTACACTCAGGTAACTGAGTGAAAAGGCCCTAGAGTATAAAAGTGAGATGCAATTTTGTTTCTTGGATCTGGAGAAGTCGTTTGACAAGGTCCCCAGGAACAAACTTTGGAACTGCTTTGCAAGGAGAACATTCCAGCATCTCTGATCCATGCTATACAGAGTGTGTACAAGACGTGCTGAAATTATGTGAGGACGACAGATCATAAGTCGGAAGAGTTCAGGACCACCACTGGTGCAAAACAAAGTGCTATTCTGTCACCTTATCTTTTCATACTTCTCATGGATGATGGCATCACAGCATGTAAGGAAAGGACCAAAAAGTATTCAGTGGGGTTATAGAAGGTGAGACAGCTCTGTATTTCAGAACTGACGTTTGGCAACAATGTTGCCCTGATTGCTAAATCAGAGGCACATCTTCAATCCAACCTGCAATTCTGGAAGGAAGAATCGGAAAAGAGATGGATTGTTATCATCAGTTCCAAAACACAAACCATGGTGACCTCAACAGAAGAAAAAAGACATCATATTATGCTGGGAGAACAGATCTTGGAGAAGATCAACCTTTCACGCAATAAAAGTAGTATAATAGGTATTTTACGAGGCGGAACTTGGTGGAGGCGCATGCCTTTTATATAATAAAATACCCCGATCGATTGTGGTGGAGGCGCATGACTTTTTATATAAGAAAAAATATTAGTTCGATAATGGCGGGCGTGTAGGTTGTTGTGTGTTGTTTATTTATACAACAGTTATACGTACATATTACAACATGTGTTACAACATATTTTACAACAGTTATACATATATTACAACAGGTAGACAATATTTATACATATATACGATATTTAGCCAATATAGATAACAAAGGTTTTTTTTAAATAAATATATTTTATTTTCAAATAACAGTAACAAAAACATATGAGTAGGGTCACATATTGGAAGATATGTTAGCTGGAAAGAGGGAGGTGTGTACAATTTTTTATTTTCAAATAACAGTATCAAAAACATAGGAGCAGGGTCAAATATTGGAAGGCGGAAAGAGGGCGGTGCGTACAATTTTTTTATTTTCAAACAGCAGTAACAAAGGGGCCATAGTGGAAGAGAGTTATTTTTTGATGTTGAAGGGAGATGTCGTCACGTTATCGCCGTGTCTTTTGATGTAAAAATAGGACAAAGAATTGCGGTGTTGGGTGTGTGTTGGGGTGTGTGCTGGCGTGCGTGCGCGTGTGTGTGGGTGGTATTGTTTTTGGTTTGTCTGGGGTTGTGTACAGGGTACATAATAGAAGAGAGCTATATTTTAGATGCAAAGAGGTGAAGTGGTGACATTGTCGTCGTGTACCTGTCTTTTGATGTAAAAATAGGACAGAGAATTTCTGTGTTGTTCGTATGTGTGTTGGGGTGTGTACCCGCGTGCGTGCGCGTGTGTGTGGGTGGTATTGCTTTTGGTTTGTCTGGTGTGTTGTGTATAGGTATTTTAATTGTTGTGTGTTGTTGTAGTGTGTTGTTTCTTCATACAAAATATATACATATATACAACAGACATAAAAATCGATAAAATCCTGCACTCTTGTGATAAAGAGGAAAATACTAAAAAATCGATAAACTCGCTTAGTATGAGTTTTATATAGGAAGCTGGTTAATGAGCGTGGTCGGTGGGGTTTTTAATGGAGCGTGTATTGATGCTGACTGGCGGGGGTGATGACGCATGGGTGTGTGTTGCGGTGTAGCGCAGGCGCAAGCTAATGTATAAGCACAGAGGCGTAATAAGTGTTTATATATACATTTTTATTATATTAACATTATGAAATGGTGACATTATCGGCGGGTACCTGTCTTTTATGTAAAAATAGGACAGGGAATTTCTGTGTTGGGGTGTAGCGGAGTAAGACAATATATATATAATTATAGTCGTTAGGTGGTAGGTGGGGTATGGAGAGTGCGCAGGGGTATTGATTTTGGCTGGCGGGGTGATTAGGGGGGTGAGAGAAAAACCAATGAGTTTATATAAGGAAATATTCCGTGATAAAACCAATAAAATGTGGGAGCAAAGGCGAATTATTGTCGTTATATGCTCGGTGTGGTTTTCAATGGAGAGTGTGTTGATGCTGACTGGCGGGGGTGATGACTCATGGCTGTATTGGTGCGGGCGTAAGACAATGTATAAGCACAGAGGTGTAATAAGTGTTTATATATAAATTTTTATTATATTATTATTATGAAGTGGGGACATTGGCATGTACCTGTCTTTTTATGTAAAATATGACAGGGAATGTCCGTTGTTGGGTGAGTACAGCTAAAAGGCTAGCTTATTGTGATGTTTATTGAGCCCATTAGTACATTTTTCACGCCCCGCGTTTGTTGTGTAGTGAGAACCGCCAAAAAACATAAGTGTGTTTGTCTGGTATTTTGTGTGTAGATATTGATGAGAATTACAGCTAATTGGTGTTAGCTTTCTTGGTTTGATAGTCCTTTACACAGTGTAAAATCACTATTGGTTATCTGTAGTGTTTTAAATAGTTTTGTTAAGCCATTATTTCTATAATATTTAGTATTATAAAGTGAGGTTGCGGTGTTGTTCGTCGCGCATAACTTCACGCTTCACAAAACAAAAATCTTTACACGAGCGAATATATGTTGATTTTTCACTGTCGCTTTTAAAGAGGCCATACCGCAGACTTGTGTAGATTGACCAATTATTTTGGAGGTAGTGTATTCTTAATCAATAAAAGGAGATTTTTTGTGTATTTCATGAAAGCTTAGATACAGGTACACTGTCCAAAAGTGAGCTCATCAGAACGTTGTTATCTGTGTGGATGTGCTGTAGTCTTGTTACAAACAACAAGCTGATTTAGACGTAGCTTTAACACTTGTTATTGGAAGGAGTTGCGCTTTTACCTTTTTACATGAATATAACAACCGAGTTGTTCCAAAACCTTCAACCAACTATGTTGTTGCTTGGCTTGAGAAGAAGGAATTTTTATAAGCACTCACTAAGTGAATTCCCTTTTTCCTGCCCGCTATAGAATAAAGAGGAAAATAAAAAAAAATTGATAAATTTTATAGAGGAAGATGGCTAATGAACAGGGTATGGTGGGGGTGGTTTTGGTTTTGTTTGGTGTGTTGGCGTGTAGGTATTGATGAGAATATAGGGTAGTGAGAGGTGAAATGGTTACGTTATCGTTGTGAACATGTCTTTTGATGTAAAAATATGACAGGAAATTTCCGTTTGTTGGGTGAATGTAATTACATGTTGATACGGGTTCTGGACCACGTGGTAGTTTTCTTTATTATTTATATTATATCATGAGTAATAAGTCTACTAACCCCAATGTCCATCTAGTGGTATGTAAGTGACCCCGCACACAGAAGTATTCTCCAACATAAAAATTACTTTCAAAGGGCAGGCTGGACAATGCCAAATAGACAGTTTTATTGAACACAACGAGGCTCTGTAGAGATATATCCCATTGATAACCCTCTTTCTCGTTTCTTTCTTCATCGTAACTGTGTATACATCAGAGCAGCTATCACCTTGATAAAGCTTGGTACTTTGCATCAATATCGATAAACGCCTTTTCTTTCTTGTGGTAATAATAAAGGCTGTTATTTTTGTATGTTGAATACTGTATTTTGTCAGAGTACGTTGAAAAGGTGTACTGGGACTGACTAATCAACTCAAACAACCGAGCACAGTGTCAGGTATACATGTCACCTTGTCCTGGGACACAATGAGGCCCTGACAAGAATACAGTGTTGACAATGAGTGTTGTAATGAATGTCAAGACGCGAATGTGTAGACTGTTCTGTGGAGTTGACTGCAGGTTCAAACACTCATTCACACGTATCTAGAAGTTACTTATGCAGACCACTGTAGTCGTTTCAATAGTTTAATTTGACACACACACTTGACAGGATGGGTACAGTTACAGGAACATAAGTCGACGTAAACAGCATAATGTTGATCAATGGACTACCGTCATAAATTAGCATTCATGTAGAATAATCTTTCAATGGAACATCTGTAAACACCAAGATTTCCATTGTTTATAAATACAGTCAGTAGACCTTACTGACCGAGCATGTCAATTAAGCAATACTGTTCAAACTTGACTCCTAAACAGGACCTCTTTCTAGCGAGGATTCCTTTAGGTAAATTACAGCAAATCTCTGTGAAGATAATGTTAACCCACTGGTATTGGGTTTTCTTTATAATAGTGATCTCTCAATCATCACCAGATAATAAGGAAGCATTTCCGTTCTCTGCTTGATGATTTACAATAAGTAGAATTCCAAAATCAATCGAATTCCACAATGGCTGCTGGTTCCCGGTTGAGCATCACTCACTATACGGATGTATAGCCAAATCTTCAATCGAAGCTTTGTTCATCAACATTAAATGATTCTACAAGGATCAGCATATTCTGTCTTCATAGTTGCTGCATATAAACATATTTAGTGCTGCTAGAGAATATGTCGTCCCGACATATTCATAGGTAAATTCATGTAAACGTCTGCCCATCTTAAGCCTAGGAATGAACGAAGTCAGCAAAAGTACTTTTTTACCTTGACATAAGAAATACACTAGCAAGCACAAAACGCTCTACCGGCGTTATAGAATCACAACTGGGGAACTCATGGACTAAACGATCCTGGAAGAAACTATCTTCGTCCCCAGGATAACTTAAAGAGATCACAAACTCTTGGGCATCTCTACGACATGACTTCCCGCCGTAGGCCTTGACAACCGAAGAACCCTCTAACCTATCTTCCTCCGCCGAAAACACCTGACCCCCTTAAGTACAGTACAAGAAGAAATAGTTCCACTTAAACATACTAAGATATCAAGATATAAGACATACTCGTCCTACATAGACAAGAACTACACATAGATTCGGGCCATAGACATTCTGAAGCAAGAACAATCTATTCCTAACCAAACACAGAATAGATTCAAGTAAGTCTAAATTCCTCCGCCGAGTTCCATTTTTAAGAACGCTACAAAGAGCGATAACTCACAGAATGAATACTTATTGCCTAATCTGAGTTCCGTCCCTCAAGACCAAAAACATGCATTCAAAGATGAATATATCTTTATCAGACAATTAAAACATTTTACATGGTATGCGTAATCCGTGCGCCAAAAAATATGTGCGCAACAGATTACCACACTCCCCGGGAAAAAAATGAAAATCATTTTTTTTTCATCTGAGAGCAACATACAATAGGCTCCCAACGCATAAATACTGCGCAGATGAGAAATATCTGGAATTATTTAAGCCAGATTAATGTAAAATCTTAATCTCTCAGAGAAAGCATTTCTCTTAAGCATAAGTGTTTCCAGGGAGGTGTCACCAACGCATACTACTATAATTGCAATGATACAATGCATATAACAATTTAAGTTTAAGCATTCCAAGTACATGATTGACAAAAAGTAAAATCATCAACGAGTACCGGTGACTATATATCAATGAACGTAGTGTCATTACGAATTACAAAGTGTATCTATTTTGATATAGAAAAGAAAAATCTGTTGTCGAGTTGGAAGTGTTAAGAAGTACAATACTCAACAGTTAAGTGGAATCATGTGGGCATCTAGACAGAATGTCTGCCATCACATTATCTGATTCACGGATAGCTCGTACCGAAAAATGAAAAGGTTGAAGAGCAATTGCATATCGAGTAGACCTCGAACTCTTCAAATTTTTACTCTGAATAGCTGTAAGAGCTTTCTGATCGGTTTCTACTATAAAATGTGCGCCTAGAAGGAATCTTTGTAATTTAAGAATTGACCATACCATAGCCAACAGTTCACGGTCTAAAACCGAATAATTCCTTTCTGCAGCATTAAGCTTTCTGGAAATATACATTACATGATGCAGATTTCCAGAGTACTCTTGCATTAGTGCCGCTCCAATCCCAGTGGATGAAGCGTCACTACGAAGAACAAATGTCTTATCTTTAGTAGGCAACACTAAAATAGGTGCAGTAGAAAACATAGTTTTAATCTTATCCAAAGAGGATTGACATTCTTGAGTCCAATGGACTATATTAGGAGACCCTTTCTTTAGCAAGGTAGAAAGAGGTGCCATGATTGAGGACAGATTCGGAATGAATCGTCCATAGAATTGTATAAGACGTAAGAGACTTCGCACTTGCTTTTTAGTCTTAGGAATAGAAATGTTAAGTACTTTACTTGTATTATGGTCCTCTGTTTTTAGGAAACCATGCCCGACACGGTGACCTAAGAAAGAAATTTCGCTAAAACCAATGCAGGCTTTAGATGGTTTCGCTGTCAGGTTATACTCGCGTAGAGTATATAGCAATTCAACTAACCCTGAATAGTGATCTTCCCAAGTATCGCTGAAAAGACAGATGTCGCCTATGTACGCAATGACATCTGACCGATAGGATAGAATTCTACGCATCATGCGTACGAATGTAGCTGGTGCGTTCATAAGGCCGAAAGGCATGAAATTCCATTGAAAAAGGCCTCTAGGTGTAGAAAAAGCAGTAAAAGGTTTGGCGCATTCAGATAGAGGAACTTGCCAATATCCTTTAGACAAATCTAGTTTAGTGAAGAAATGCGATTTAGAGAGCTTAGTAAGTAGCTCTTCTAGTAAAGGCATAGGTTCAGCATCAAACTTCGTGACTTGATTCAATTTGCGATAGTCAACGCAAAGACGTATGTTATTGTCTTTTTTACGGACAATAACCATCGGCGAAGAATACGCAGAAGTGGGTGGTTCAATTATTTTTAAATCTATCATCTCATCCAACTCCTTCTCAACCTGTGCTTGAAAATGTATAGGAATAGGATAAGGTCTGACTCTAATAGGATTATGGTTAGTTAGAATAATGTCATGTTCAATGACATGAGTTTGTCCAGGAATGTCAGTAAGGACATCCTGAAATGTTTGTAACATAGCAGAAACTTGTCGCTGTTCTCCTAGAGATAAATCGGGAGAAACAGTAACGTTTTTCCATGATTCACTAGAATGAAGTGAAATCATCGGAAGCGGAAGATTAACATCCGAAAAACTTGTTTCCTCATCCTGTATTACAGACAGTGATGAGTAATGACCATGTTGGACAGGTGAATCGTCCGTTGCCTGGAAAATAGGCTGTAAATAATCCGGACGTTCATGGAATTCCGTAAGCATATTGATGTGGAAGGTTTTCCGCTTCCCATCAATATCGACAATGTAGTCAACATCGGAAATTTTCGAGATTATATCGTACGGACCTTTCCAAGAAATAAGAAGTCTGTTTTCCCTACAAGGTAGCAAAACAAATGCTTTGTCACCAGGACAAAGTTGTCGTAAGGTTCATTTCTTATTGGCAAATTGTCTTGCTTTCTGCTTAGCAAACTCAGAAGAAGAAGTTGCCAATTTGCATGCTTCGATAATCTTTTGTCTCAGCGCGATGACATATTCGTAAGAAGATTTTGTGTCATCGGTAATATTATCAGCGGTTATGAGATCATGAAGCAAAGACACAGGGACGCGCGGTCGCGCGCCAAAGACAAGCTCAAAGGGAGAAAATCCTGTATGTTCATTGGGGACCTCTCTGTAAGCGAAGAGGGCCGCGGGTAAAACCCTATCCCAATCTTGAGGATGATCCTCAGTTATCTTCCCTAGTAAGTTTTTGAGTGTTCTATTAAGGCGTTCTACCATCCCATTCGACATTGGGTGATAGATACTGCTCAAAGATCTCTCTATCTGGAGAGTAGACATTACTTGAGACATGGTATCCGATATTAGTTGGGTGCCATGATCTGATAATATTTCTCCGGGGAATCCCAGACGAGAAAATATGAGCCAAAGAGCATCTGCAATATCAGCAGTAGTAATGCTCTTCAGAGGAATAGCCTCTGGCCAACGTGTGCACATGTCCACACGCGTTAAGATAAACTGATGTCCTCTAGCAGATTTGATCTTAAATGAACCGATGATATCTATCGCCATTTTCTGAAATGGTCGAATAGGAATGTCTGCAGCCTGAATAGGCGCAGCATGGCGTGGACCTTTGGATTTGACTTCTTGACATACTATACAAGATCGACAATAGATCCGTATGTCCTTGTTCACAAAAGGCCAAAAGAAAGCCGCAAGAACTCTTGACTTTGTACGGGAAAAACCCATATGTCCAGCACACTGAGAGTCGTGTGCGTGTTGTAAGATTTTAACTCTCAAATTCTTGGGTCAAAATTCTTGACTTGTCGGGTCTTACCACGTACAAGTACGCCATTCTTCATTGTAAAAGATTTACTTGACTTGTCGGAGTCTTGCACCATACGTACAAGTACGCCATTCTTCATTGTAATCCAAGATTTACGCTTTGAATCTTTATTCGGATCACCTTTCGTTGCAAGAGTAAAGAATTTCTTTAGAGTCGGATCCTCTTCTTGCTGTTTTATAAACGAGTCACGAGAAATTACCAAGGGATCATCTTGGTTATGCACTTCATTATCTTCAGTAGGTGAAGATTGAGGCACATTAAGAGCTTGAGCTCTAGTAACTACAGCATTAGCGGTTTGCATATTCTGTTTTTCCCAAACGGAAATTTGTTGGGGAGTGCATTCTTTGACTCCATGAATACGACCGATGATAAGATCAGCGATCGGATTCGGCAGAAGACATGCCTGTACATCTCCTGTAAAGAAAGGAGTAGCGATCCTAATGATAGCAGTAGAGTATTTCTCTATGGTGCCGCCAAATGTTACACATTTGACTACTTTTCCAGTGGCACGAGAAGGATCTACAAGCGACTGCCTCACTCCAATGGTGGTGCACCCCGAATCGAAAAGAACTGCGACTGGAGTACCATCAACTAAACCTCTATTCAAGACAAGAGAACCTCTTCCATCATGTGCGATTGACGCGGGAAGAGCGGGAAGAGGATGGCCACAAATTGAAGTGGACACCGTAGTTGGTTCGAATAATGTTTTGCATTGGGGGCACTGAGATGCTCTCCCAAAATCGAAAGCGGCACATGCCATATTATTAGAGTCATAATTATCTTTATTTTGTTTATTGGCATCATGGGACTCTTGCTGTGCAGAGTTTGCATGATAATGAGATTTTTGTTTTTTATGATGGGGTCTACCTCTGTTATTATTACCTCTGTAATTATCATTGTTTCCTCTATTATAACCCCTATTTGGGTTTGTGTCATAATTCCCCTGGTTACTATTATCATATTCATTATAATGAGCATCTCTGTAATTATGATCTTGTTGTCTCCATGATGGAAAACTAGGATAGTTTCTATAATGACTTCCTTTGCGGAAGTTCCTATAATTATGACCACCCCTGAATCGAGGGCTGTCGGCTCGTCTCCAGATATTCGAAGAAGAACCCTGAAATGATTGGTTACCTTGGTTCTGATAACTGTTATGGTTACCCTTTTTATTAAACCTGTTTTGAGGTCCTTGGAATTTGTGTGAGTAATTAGGGTTGTATGGTGTTGCTGCTGCAACTGGCATACCTTCCTTAACCTTAGTATTGCTAATAGCTACATCTGGATGTGCAGTGACGTATTGGGTACAATATTCTTCCATTTCTTTTAGTGTTTTAGGTTTACGCTCATGTAGGAATTCAAGTAATGGTTTACTTATGCTTGACATAATCTTGTCCCTGAGCAATAAATCCATAAGTGCTTCATAAGTCTTTTCTGTTTTGGACAGTTCAATCCAACGATTAAATGTAAGACGTGTCCTTGCAATGAATTCTGAGAATTCTACCCCTGATTCAGGTACCATTCTTTTAAACAAAATACGGTAACCTTCTTCAGATAACTGGTATTTCTTTATCAAGGCTGCCCTAATAACCTCATAATTATCCTTGTCAGTTTCTTCAACCAAACTTAAACTCGTCAGAGAATCACCTTTTAAATTCTCAGACAACTGATTAGCATATTGTGATTTATCCACATTATGAGCTCGACAAGCACGTTCAAATATATCAAGCCAGAATGTTATGTCATCACTGGCAGAATTGAACGCTGGTACCTTGACCTTGTAAGTAAAGGGTTTACCATTAGATGACTGATTGACATTACTCATGTTTGTCAATTTCAACTTCTCTAACTCAAATGCTAAAAGTTCTTTTTGATGTTCATGTTCTCTTATTGCTTTTCTCTCCTCAGCTTCAGCTTCTTTGTCTAATCTCCTCTGTTCAGCTTCTCTGTCTAATCTTCTTTGTTCAGCCTCAGCTACTAATTTTTTTTCTTCTATTTGAAGTTTTCTTTCCTCAGCAGCAGCTTGAAATCTTCTCTCTTCAGCAGCGGCTTGAAGTCTTTTATCTTCCATCTCCAACTGAAATTTTCTATCATCAGCTTCTGCTTTCTTTTGATCAGCTTCTATTTTCAATCTTTTATTTTCCTCTTTTTGTTTTTTCTCTTCTGATTTTAATACCATGGCAAATTGAGTAGTTTCCCATTCTTCTAAGTCTTTACCAGACTTATCGAGGGATTTCCCTTGTGCAATGAAGAAATCTAATGTAGACATGATGTCTAATAATAATAGCAATCACTTGAATCACTAATAATGTAATATATATTTCAAAGTAATGTAACCACAAGCTCTTAATAATTTGATTAATCAGCTCCTTATCCCAAACTCTGTGGGGAAACAAGCCTTTAGTAAGGTCTTGTATAATCAACTGTGTACCAACCAATTACTAAAAAATCATCATTTGACTTTTTTCTTATAAATTCATATGATCAAATATATTTTAAATAGTGTATGTCGATCAAGAACACAACAAAAGAATTAAACAAGAGAACATGAAAACATTTGCAGAAATCAAGTAAATCAAATAGGAAAAATCAAAGAAAAATGATCACAGAATCTGTGATTATATCTGCAATAGAATCAACAAGACAAATAACGCCACAGTGTATAAATATAAATTGTGTATAAAACTGAAAGATAGCAAAGGGTAGACCAACAAATTCAAACAAACCAAAACAAAACTAAAGAACACAAAATTATTAACAAAAACAACGAAAAAAAGAACACCTCATTACAACTAACAAAAATAGCAGCAGATGTTGCCAGCAAATTTCCAATAAAGAAAATTGCTCCCTATAGAACGCTAATATAAGCCCTATGTTACTTGGGAAATCTTATATTAGACACAGGAATAATATGCAAACATTAAACATAAATACATATATACAAATAACATGTAAACATCAATAGCATAAATGCATACATTAATTAATTAAATGTGTTGTGGTTGGAATGTGTTGTAAAGTATGCTCAGTATAAATGGTAAAGCTTTTTAATTAAACTAACTGCCACTTTTAATCAATTTCAATCTTTGATTTATTTTATTACACTGTTCTTAAATATTAAAGTTCAACACAGTAGCAGAACATAAGAAGGTCCAACGATGAAAATAGGCTTCTAAGTTCAATACTTCAGCTAACACAGTTAAATGTCCACTTGTAAACAAAGTTGTAAACAACTTGCCGTGCTACGCTGTCTGTACTATGAAATTATGCCTGTACGGAGCAAAATGTCAACAGCGGTGACCTAGATACTGCAAACGCTTCATGGGTCACGTGAAGAACTGCCAATCAGGTGTAGACTAACACTGCTAGTGTGTCGTATCAGGCGTCAGGGAAACAAACTGATATCCGTAGCTGTTAACTTCTCGCAATGTCCACTGTGCAGGTTAAGCCCGGAAATCTGGCCTACCACATTGATAAACAGCCAGTGGTAATCTGTTGGTTGTATGGTTACAATCGTGTTCGAAGAGTTGTTGTCACAGTGAAGATAAACACAGGTCACCTCGACCTAAGCAGTGGTGGGCAGTCAAGGATGGCTGGTATGGGGGGTTGACTGCAGGTTCAAACACTCATTCACACGTATCTAGAAGTTACTTATGCAGACCACTGTAGTCGTTTCAATAGTTTAATTTGACGCACACACTTGACAGGATGGGTACAGTTACAGGAACATAAGTCGACGTAAACAGCATAATGTTGATCAATGGACTACCGTCATAAATTAGCATTCATGTAGAATAATCTTTCAATGGAACATCTGTAAACACCAAGATTTCCATTGTTTATAAATACAGTCAGTAGACCTTACTGACCGAGCATGTCAATTAAGCAATACTGTTCAAACTTGACTCCTAAACAGGACCTCTTTCTAGCGAGGATTCCTTTAGGTAAATTACAGCAAATCTCTGTGAAGATAATGTTAACCCACTGGTATTGGGTTTTCTTTATAAGTGATCTCTCAATCATCACCAGATAATAAGGAAGCATTTCCGTTCTCTGCTTGATGATTTACAATAAGTAGAATTCCAAAATCAATCGAATTCCACAATGGCTGCTGGTTCCCGGTTGAGCATCACTCACTATACGGATGTATAGCCAAATCTTCAATCGAAGCTTTGTTCATCAACATTAAATGATTCTACAAGGATCAGCATATTCTGTCTTCATAGTTGCTGCATATAAACATATTTAGTGCTGCTAGAGAATATGTCGTCCCGACATATTCATAGGTAAATTCATGTAAACGTCTGCCCATCTTAAGCCTAGGAATGAACGAAGTCAGCAAAAGTACGTTTTTACCTTGACATAAGAAATACACTAGCAAGCACAAAACGCTCTACCGGCGTTATAGAATCACAACTGGGGAACTCATGGACTAAACGATCCTGGAAGAAACTATCTTCGTCCCCAGGATAACTTAAAGAGATCACAAACTCTTGGGCATCTCTACGACATGACTTCCCGCCGTAGGCCTTGACAACCGAAGAACCCTCTAACCTATCTTCCTCCGCCGAAAACACCTGACCCCCTTAAGTACAGTACAAGAAGAAATAGTTCCACTTAAACATACTAAGATATCAAGATATAAGACATACTCGTCCTACATAGACAAGAACTACACATAGATTCGGGCCATAGACATTCTGAAGCAAGAACAATCTATTCCTAACCAAACACAGAATAGATTCAAGTAAGTCTAAATTCCTCCGCCGAGTTCCATTTTTAAGAACGCTACAAAGAGCGATAACTCACAGAATGAATACTTATTGCCTAATCTGAGTTCCGTCCCTCAAGACCAAAAACATGCATTCAAAGATGAATATATCTTTATCAGACAATTAAAACATTTTACATGGTATGCGTAATCCGTGCGCCAAAAAATATGAAACCGTAATCTTTATAAAATTTCTTTAGCATAGAGGGTGACGTCAGGGCTAAATATATCTATCTTGAAAAGCGTAATAAAATTCTAACATGCAGAGTTTTGCATATTGGTAGACGAAAAATCCTATCTGCAACGGGATTTACCTTTGTAAGACTAACATTTACCTTTGTAAGACTAACCCTGCTACTTATTTCTGTTCACTTCATTGCAGACAAGCTCAAAACACAAGAGATCAATAGTAGAAATTTATAAAAGAAGCACTCCTTTGTTCGTGTGTTCGAACCCCCGTGATTTAAGGTTTCACTCTTTTTACACGTGCGGCATCTGTGGATCGGTTTTATATTGTCTCCTAATCGTTTCAAACATGCGGCGACCTCGGAAATTTAGTACATTAAATAAATGTAAATTTTTTTCATTAAATATTTGTCCCTGTTGTCAGTACTTGACAATGCAAATAATTCTTGCAGCTGTCAAAAATGTCTTCCAGTTTTCAAATATTTCTTTAAATTTTTTCCCGCTTGTCAAATATTTCTTACAGTTGTTAAATATTTATGCAAATTTTTTTTGCATGTGTCAAATATTTATGCAAATATTTCTTACAGTTGTCAAATATTTCTTCAAATTTTTTTACACTTGTCAAATATTTCTTACAGTTGTCAAATATTTATGCAAATGTTTCTTACACTTGTCAAATATTTCTTCAAATTTTTTTTTTTCCACTTTGCAATTATTTCTTACAGTTGTCAAATATTTCATCAAGTTTTTTCCACCTGTCAAATATTTATGCAAATATTTTTTTCCAGTTATCAAATATTTCTGCAAATTTTTCCCGCTTGTCATATATTTCTTACAGTTGTCAAATATTTCTTCAAATTTTTGCCCACTTGTCAAATATTTCTTACAGTTGCCAAATATTTATGCAAATGTTTCTTCCACTTGTCAAATATTTCTTACAATTGTCAAATATTTATGCAAATGTTTCTTCCATTTGTCAAATATTTCTTCAAATGCTTCTTCCACTTGTCAAATATTTCTTCAAATTTTTTTCCACTTGTCAAATATTTATGCAAATGTGTCTTCCACTTGTCAAATATTTCTTACAATTGTCAAATATTTATGCAAAAGTTTCTTCCACTTGTCAAATATTTCTTCAATTTTTTTTCCACTTGTCAAATATTTCTTACAATTGTCAAATATTTATGCAAATGTTTCTTGTTTGTGTCAAATATTTATGCAAATGTTTCTTCCACTTGTCAAATATTTCTTCAAATATTTTTCCAGTTGTAAAATATTTCTTCAAATGTTTTTTCCAGGTGTAAAATATTTCTTCAAATGTTTTTTTCCAGTTGTCAAATATTTCTAACAGTTGTCAAATATTTATTCAAACGTTTCTTCCACTTGTCAAATATTTCTTTAAATGTTTTTCCACTTGTCGAATATTTCTTGCATGTGTCAAATATTTCTTACAGGTGTCAATTATTTCTTACAGTTGTCAAATATTTCTTCAAATGTTCTTTGCAGGTGCCAAATTTTTCTTCAAATGTTTTTTTACATTTGTCAAATATTTCTTGTGGTGTTAAGTCGGCCGGCGCGATGCTGTGGTCAGCATCACGCCGGCGCCTTAACCTTTCGAGAGTTCCTCTGGTACCCAGTTAAAACTGGGTCGGCCCTGCCGGGTTGTGTGCGGTGCATCACACATACCTCGTGTATATCATCAATGACAAACTCTCTCTGGCCACACAAATTGATAGCCTCATTAACAAAGCTGCAGCTACCTTTGCCGGCCTCACATCACGTGTTTGGGGAAACTCCAAACTCACAACGACGACCAAAGCTGCGATATATAACGCCTGTATCACCAGCTTACTTCTATATGGCAGTGGGAAATATGTGAAAATGGAAGAAATACTCGACTAAAATATGTGGGAGCTATAAGGCATATTTAAAGAAATGTTTGACAACTGGAAGACATTTTTGACAGCTGCAAGAATTATTTGCAGTACTTGACAACAGGAAAAATATTTAATAACCAGTTAGGAAAACTACAAGAAATATTTAAAGAAATATTTAAAGAAGTATTTGACAGCTGCAAGAAATATTGGCAACCAGCTTAGTCATTTGCTGAAATCTGTGACAACTACAAGACCTATTTGAAGAAATATCTGAAGAAATATTTGGCAGCTGCAAGAAATATTCGAAGAAATATTTGACAACAGTAAGAAATATTTGACACCTGTAAGAAATATTTGCCACATGCAAGAAATATTCGACAAGTGGAAAAACATTTGAAGAAATATTTGACAACTGGAAGAAACGTTTGAAGAAATATTTGACAACTGTAAGAAATATTTGACAACTGTAAGACATATTTGACAACTGTAAGAATTATTTGCAGTACTTGACAACAGGAAAAAATATTTAATGACCAGTTTGGAAAACTACAAGAAATATTTAAAGAAATATTTAAAGAAGTATTTGACAGCTGCAAGAAATATTAGCAACCGGCTTAGTCATTTGCTGAAAACTGTGACAACTAAAAGACCTATTTGAAGAAATATCTGAAGAAATATTTGGCAGCTGCAAGAAATATTTGACACCTGTAAGAAATATTTGCAACATGCAAGAAATATTCGACAAGTGGAAAAACATTTGAAGAAATATTTGACAAGTGGAAGAAACGCTTGAAGAAATATTTGACAACTGTAAGAAATATTTGACAACTGTAAGACATATTCGACAACTGTTAGAAATATTTGACAACTGTAAGAATCATTTGACACATTCCAGAAATAATCAAAGAAATATTTGGCCCCTTCAAAAAAAAAAAAATTATAAACAAGTTAACAAATATTTACCTACGGGTTAGAACATTTGAGCAGGACTGGGAGAAAATTTTGGGGCCATCTTTGCTGATTGGAAGAAAAGTTTTCATTAAAGTTTGACAATTGTTGGACAAAAAAGTAGATAACCTTTTGATAACTGGAACAAATACTTAGTCCCACTTGACTGAACAGGTAAAAAGTTTGGACACAAGTTTTATTTTGAAGAAAAATTTGACAACTGGAAAAACGTTTCAAGAAATATTTGACAAATGAAAAAAACATTTGAAAAAAAATTTGGCACCTGCAAAAAACATTTGAAAAAATATTTGAATTTTGTAAGAAATATTTGACACATGCAAGAAATATTCGACAAGTGGAAAAACATTTGAAGAAATATTTGACAAGTGGAAGAAACGTTTGAAGAAATATTTGACAACTATTAGAAATATTTGACAACTGGAAACAAACATTTAAAGAAATATTTTACACCTGGAAAAAACATTTGAAGAAATATTTTACAACTGGAAAAATATTTGAAGAAATATTTGACAAGTAGAAGAAACATTTGCATAAATATTTGACACAAACAAGAAACATTTGCATAAATATTTGACAATTGTAAGAGATATTTGACAAGTGGAAAACAATTTGAAGAAATATTTGACAAGTGGAAGAAACATTTGCATAAATATTTGAAAACTGGAAGACACATTTGCATAAATATTTGACAAGTGGAAAAAAATTTGAAGAAATATTTGACAAGTGGAAGAAACATTTGACGAAATATTTGACAAGTGGAAGAAACATTTGCATAAATATTTGACAACTGTAAGAAATATTTGACAAGTAAAAGAAACATTTGCATAAATATTTGGCAACTGTAAGAAATATTTGACAAGTGGGAAAAATTTAAAGAAATATTTGACAACTGTAAGAAATATTTGACAAGCGGGAAAAAATTTGCATAAAAATTTGACAACTGGAAAAAAAATTTGCATAAATATTTGACAGGTGGAAAAAATTTGATGAAATATTTGACAACTGTAAGAAATATTTGCCAAGTGGAAAAAAAAAACATTTAAAGAAATATTTGACAAGTGGAAGAATCATTTGCATAAACATTTGACAACTGGAAGAATTATTTGACAAGTGTAAAAAAATTTGAAGAAATATTTGACAACTATAAGAAATATTTGCATAAATATTTGACAACTGTAAGAAGTATTTGACAAGCGGGAAAAATTTGAAGAAATATTTGACAACTTGAAGAAATTTTTGACAGCTGCAAGAATTATTTGCATTGTCAAGTACTGACAACAGGAAAAAATATTTAATGAAAAAAATATTTAATGAAATATTTGACAACTGGCAAAACATTTGAAGAAATATTTGACAGCTGCAAGACTTATTTGCATTGTCAAGTACTGTACACAGGAAAAATATTTAATGAAAAATTCTTTAATGAAAAGTTTGGAAAACTGCAAGAAATATTTAACCCTCTATTGGGCCTTGTTGCCATTTGGCAACATACCGTTTAAAGTCATCTATTTCACTATCCGGCGTTCAAATTAATAATTTTTTTGTTTTATTGTGTTCTAGAAACATTCCCAATTTTAAATTACCGGGTAACTCATTTGTCGGAGAAATACTTTTTTTTCACGCACTCTTTTGTCAAGGCATGGTAGCTGGTTTGCAAGATCGAATTGAGAGGTGAGTTTACTTCACATTATTTTTAAAAATTCCTTATGAAAACGGTGTATAAAAAATATGTTGAGTAACTTAAACCACTTATCTTTGTAACAAATGCTTTAATAGTTATAAATAAATAAAATAAGTTACTCTTATTTTACATTTTAGGTATGTTGCCATTTGGCAACAAAAGTCGATTAAGGAATAAAAACCACTTCATGTTGCCAATTGGCAACAGTTGCTTTTTACCTAATAAATGATATTTAATGTTGTATTTCTCTGTAATCAACAACATTAGTATTTTATTCTCATTATAATTGATTAAACTTCATCATTTAAAAAAAAGTTGTTATTTGCAATTTTATGTATCCTAAAAAGGTCAATGTAAATAGTAGAATTACCAGTATAAATTACTAATAATATTGTAAATGAATAAAACATATTTACTTCATCTAGACTTGACTTTTAGAACTAAACTACACATGATAACCACTAAAATTGCCAGTAATCACAAAACATAATGTATCATCAGATGAGATTAAACAATTTTGTGATGAAAAACTTTTGAATTACAAAATGTATATGTTGTCATTTTTTTTTAATTTTTTTTTACAGTTAAACACAATGGATCCTCAAAAGTTTTACAGCCAAAAGACTACAATCTATAGACCAATACCTGAGGCTTCTAGCGATAGTGAGCTGTCAGACAGTGAGGCTGAAGACATCCTGGATAACACGTGGCAACCCGGCCCTTCCTCGGACACAACCGATTTAGGTTTGTTGAATTTTATTGATGTTTTTTTTTTAATGTGGCCACTTTATTTCAGACTGCAGTTGTAGCCTTGTCCATCAGTGTACAACCTATGTACAGTTTCAGCCTAGTCCATCAGGTACTAAATATCGGCTGACGGAGACTTACTTGTGGAACGCTTTATACCATAATGTGGATTAGAATAAATTTTATCATTATTACTATTATCAGAATAATAACATGTACACCAGTATACCAATAAATGATTGTTTATGTTGCCAGATAATTAATATCTTTGTTTTCTTTTTTTTCAAAATCATCTGCATCAGAGCTGGAGGACACAGATGTAACCTTTGATCGTCGTCGGATGCTATGGAGACACCGTGAAGCCTCAGATGTATCTTCTGAAGCTCCGCCCTTCTCTGGTGATTCGGCACACGTATCAGTTACCTCAGAACCAATAGAATACTTCCGCAGATTCATTGATGATGATACAATGGCACATATGGTCACTGAATCAAACAAGTACAGCATCCAGAAAAACATCATGAAGCCTCTCAGATTGAGCCAGCCAGAACTGGAACAGTTTTTTGGAATTGCGTTTATGATGAGTATTGTTAGAATGCCCAGTTGTAAATTGTACTGGGACTCTACAACGCGCTATGGACTTGTTGCTGATACTATGACGAACAAGAGGTTTAAAGAAATCAAAAGTAACATTCACTGCAATGACAACAACAAGCAGCAAGACAATGAAGGCGACAAATTGTTCAAATTAAGACCTTTAGTTGACGCTCTGAAAGTGAAATTCAATTCAATCAAACCAGCAGAAAGGCTGAGCATTGATGAGCAAGTTATCCCATTCAAAGGTCAATCATCTCTGCGTCAGTACAACCAAAGAAACCCAAAAAGTGGGGCTATAAAGTCTTCGTTTGTTCAAGCATTTCTGGTTTGATTCATGATTTTGAAATTTACACTGGAAAAATTGACGTGTGTCCTGGCCAACCTGATTTAGGAGCATCAGCTAATATCGTGCTGAGACTTCTTCAACGTATCCCTAAAAATGTGTGGCATAAAGTATATTTTGACAACTGGTTTAATTCGCCAGCATTGCAGGCATGCCTCTGGAAACAAGGCATTGCATGTCTTGGCACTGTCCGCGCAAACCGGCTGAAAGGGTGTAATCTGTGTTCCGATAAGGAACTGAAAACGAAAGGAAGAGGGTCATCTGTTGTTTGTACTGCAGCAACAAACGGAGCCACATTGAAAGCTATCAAATGGTATGACAATAAAGCAGTCACACTGCTAAGCACCTATGCAGCAGTTGAACCAGAATGTGTAGTCAGAAGATGGGACAGAAAAGCCAAGAAGGAAATACACATTTCTTGCCCTGCAGCTGTGAAAGAATATAACATGTTCATGGGAGGGGTAGATTTGCTGGACTCCTTGCTGGCACTCTATCGTATACCTATTAGATCCAAGAAATGGTACCACAGAATATTGTTTCATTTCCTGGATGTTTCTGTGGTGCAAGCTTGGCTAACTTATTGTTCAGATGTGTGTAAGGATGGTATGGAAAAAAAAGGACAGACTACCATTAGTTGATTTCAAGTTGCAGATTGCTTTGTGTCTCCTAAAAGCAGGAAAAAGTGAAAATAATAAAAGGGGAAGGCCATCAGGAAGCACTGAGACACAGCTGGTGGCTAAAAAGAAGAGAGGGCAAACAGCAAATGTACCTCCTTTTCATGTCAGAACTGACAATGTTGGCCACAGCCCCAATTCCGTCACCAACAAAGGGAGATGCAAACTTCCTGGATGCAAGGGGTACTCCAGAACTGTCTGTGAGAAGTGTAACCTACACTTGTGCCTCAATAAACATTCAAACTGTTTCAAAGTATTTCATGAAACATGAGTGTGGAGCTGTGATTGAGTCACGAGACAGAAGATTTTTTTTTTTTTTCAGTAACTATATGTTTCATTGTATGTGTGGCATTTTCTGTATAAATTACACTTAACTTCATGAAGTTTCACAAATTTTGTTGTCTGCTATTTACTGTTTAAATATTAAATGTAGGTAGGGAGTAAAAAAAGGTGAAATAGATGTTGTTAGACATAAAAACATAGTTAAAAGATATATGTTGCCAAATGGCAACAATAAATGTTCCCAACCTTAATGGTGATTTGTTGCCAATTGGCAACATACCCAAAAAACACTAACTAAACATTTTTTGCCCAAAATTAACCTTCACACCACTTTTCAGACATGGGACAGCCACAAAAACCACTCCAAGAATTTTTTTTCCAACTATTTCATAAATGGGCCAATAGAGGGTTAAAGAAATATTTAGGGATGTATTTGACAGCTGATCTATTTACCTACAGGTTGGAACCGTTGAGCAGGACTGGGAGAACATTTTGGGACCATCTTTGCTGAATGGAAGAATAGTTTTCACTAAAGTTTGAAAATTGCAGGACAAAAAAGCAGAAAACCGTTTGATAACTGGAACAAATACTTAGTAACATTTATTTAATGTACTAAATTTCCGTCGTCGCCGCATGTTTGAAACGATTGGGAGACAATATAAAACTGATCCACGTGTAAAAAGAGTGAAACCTTAAATCACGTGGGTTCGAACACACCAATGAAGGAGTGCTTTTTTTATAAATTTCTACTATTGATCTCTTGTGTTTTGAGCTTGTCTGCAATGAAGAGAACAGAAATAAGTAGCAGGGTTAGTCTTACAAAGGTAAATGTTAGTCTTACAAAGGTAAATCCCGTTGCAGATAGGATTTTTCGTCTACCAATATGCAAAACTCTGCATGTTAGAATTTTATTACGCTTTTCAAGATAGATATATTTAGCCCTGACGTCACCCTCTATGCTAAAGAAATTTTATAAAGATTACGGTTTCCTCGCGAAGGCTTGCGCCGACGATCGATCGAGTTTCTTAACTAGCGGTAAAAGCACGTGTTTGAACTTTATTAAGAAAGGAATGAAAATGTCGTCGACATTGTTACTGTTGCAGCCTGTACAGCGACACTAAGGATTGCCAAGTTGAAGCCTTAATCTAGTCTGCATATGGGGTATATCTCTACAGAGCCTCGTTGTGTTCAATAAAACTGTCTATTTGGCATTGTCCAGCCTGCCCTTTGACATTAATTTTTATGTTGGAGAATACGGCTGTGTGCGGGGTCACTTACATACCACCAGATGGACATTGGGGTGAGTAGACTTATTACTCATGATATAATATAAATAATAAAGAAAACTACCACGTGGACCAGAACCCGTATCAATATGTAATTACATTCACCTAACAAACAGAAATTTTCTGTCATATTTTTACATCAAAAGACATGTCCACAACGATAACGTAACCACTTCACCTCTCACCCCCCCTATATTCTCATCAATACCTACACGCCAACACACCAAACAAAACCAAAACCACCCCCACCACACCCCGTTCATTAGCCATCTTCCTCTATAAAATTTATCAATTTTTTTTATTTTCCTCTTTATTCTATAGCGGGCAGGAAAAAGGGAATTCACTTAGTGAGCGCTTATAAAAATTCTTTCTTCTCAAGCCAAGCAACAACATAGTTGGATGAAGGTTTTGGAACAACTCGGTTGTTATATTCATGTAAAAAGGTAAAAGCGCAACTCCTTCCAATAACAAGTGTTAAAGCTACGTCTAAATCAGCTTGTTGTTTGTAACAAGACTACAGCACATCCACACAGATAACAAAGTTCTGATGAGCTCACTTTTGGACAGTGTACCTATATCTAAGCTTTCTTGAAATACACAAAAAATCTCCTTTTATTGATTAAGAATACACTACCTCCATAATAATTGGTCAATCTACACAAGTCTGCGGTATGGCCTCTTTAGAAGCGACAGTGAAAAATCAACATATATTCGCTCGTGTAAAGATTTTTGTTTTGTGAAGCGTGAAGTTATGCGCGACGAACAACACCGCAACCTCACTTTATAATACTAAATATTATAGAAATAATGGCTTAACAAAACTATTTAAAACACTACAGATAACCAATAGTGATTTTACACTGTGTAAAGGACTATCAAACCAAGAAAGCTAACACCAATTCGCTGTAATTCTCATCAATATCTACACACAAAACACCAGACAAACACACTTATGTTTTTTGGCGGTTCTCACTACACAACAAACGCGGGGCGTGAAAAATGTACTAATGGGCTCAATAAACATCACAATAAGCTAGCCTTTTAGCTGTACTCACCCAACAACGGACGTTCCCTGTCATATTTTTACATAAAAAGACAGGTACACGCCAACAATGTCCCCACTTCATAATAATAATATAATTAAAAATTTATATATAAACACTTATTACACCTCTGTGCTTATACATTGTCTTACGCCCGCACCAATACAGCCATGAGACATCACCCCCGCCAGTCAGCATCAACACACTCTCCATTAAAAACCACATCGAGCATCTAACGACAATAATTATCCTTTGCTCCCCCCTTTTATTGGTTTAATCACGGAATATTTCCTTATATAAACTCATTGGTTTTTCTCTTACCCCCTAATCACCCCCGCCAGCCAAAATCAATACCCCCGCACACTCTCCATACCCCACCTACCACCTAACGACAATAATTATATATATATTGTCTTACTCCGCTACACCCCAACACAGAAATTCCCTGTCCTATATTTACATAAAAAGCCGATAATGTCACCACTTAATAATAATAATATAATAAAAATTTATGTATAAACACTTATTACGCCTCTGTGCTTATACATTGGCTTACGCCCGCGCTACACCGCAATACACACCCATGCGTCATCACCCCCGCCAGTCAGCATCAATACACGCTCCATTAGAAACCCCACCGACCACGCTCATTAACCAGCTTCATATATAAAACTCATACTAAGCGAGTTTATCGATTTTTTATATTTTTCTCTTTATCTCAAGAGTGCAGGATTTTATCGATTTTTATGTCTGTTGTATATATGTATATATTTTGTATGAAGAAACAACACACTACAACAACACACAACAATTAAAATACCTACACACAACACACCAGACAAACCAAGAGCAATACCACCCACACACGCGCGCACGCACGTGGGCACACACCCCAACACACACCCAACACCGCAATTCTCTGTCCTATTTTTACATCAAAAGACACGACGATACCGTGACAACATCTCCCCTAAACATCAAAAAATAACTCTTGTCCACTATGTCCCCTTTGCTACTGTTGTTTGAAAATAAAAAATTTTACGCACCGCCCTCTTTCCGCCTTCCAATATGTGACCTTGCTCATATGTTTTTGATACTGTTATTTGAAAATAAAAAATTGTACACACCTCCCTCTTTCCAGCTAACATATCTTCCAATATGTGACCCTACTCATATGTTTTTGTTACTGTTATTTGAAAATAAAATATATTTATTAAAAAAAACCTTTGTTATCTATATTGGCTAAATATCGTATATATGTATAAATATTGTCTACCTGTTGTAATATATGTATAACTGTTGTAAAATATGTTGTAACACATGTTGTAATATGTACGTATAACTGTTGTATAAATAAACAACACACAACAACCTACACGCCCGCCATTATCGAACTAATATTTTTTCTTATATAAAAAGTCATGCGCCTCCACCACAATCGATCGGGGTATTTTATTATATAAAAGGCATGAGCCTCCACCACAATCCACCTCGTAAAGTACCTACTATACTACTAATAAATCGAGGATTCCTCAGTTGTAGAGAAGTTATCAAGAAAACGAAGATGGCTGTATACCGCTCCACTTATGTCCCAGTCTTGACATATAGATACGATTCATGGGCATTGACTAAAACCCACAAAAGCCGGCTCCAAACCTTATAAACGGGGTATCTGAGGAAGGTGGTTGAAATAACAAGAAGAGACATGATCCGCAAACAGACAAGGCCTCAAAACCCAGTCCCTGCAGACCCAAGTCTTAACTACGATAGTTTGGCTATGTATACAGAATGGAAGAAGATCGGATACCACGACAAATATGGGAAACCAAGAACCAGGGATCCAGACCTTCAGAACGACCCAGAGTTCGCTGAAAGGACAACATTAGACAATCCCTGAAGGACCGAGGACTAGACTGGAACCAGGCCAGTATGGCGTCCTCAGGGTAGAAGAGGAACGACTAAGTAAGTAGTTCTTGATTTCTTAGTTAACCTACATTACACTGTTGTAATTAGTTATGCGCTGTTGTATATCCCTTGAGCTTCATCTTTATTTTTTTCTAACCGAAGATGATGGTGATGTGATGCTAAATCTGCTCGCTTTCATACTTTAAAAAAGAAAAGAAAAAAAAAAAGAATTTCCTTGCAAACTGCGTGTGAGGTCAGAAAAACAATATGCTAAAGCAACCTCCTCCAGTCATAATGTACTATATTGATGATGTGTCCTTTGAGTGATAACCATCAGCTGCGTTTCGCATGTATTTCTCACAACGTGTTTTTTCTCTCTTCTGCTCGTGTAGGAGCTTCTCTTCGCCCAATCTGAGACGGCGTCGAAGGAAGCACCTCGACTTGGTGCGATCAGCAGCTTAGCCCTTACAGAATGCTGAATGTATGTTTAGTGCTTTCATGTCTCTCGTGCACACAAGTTTGAACCTCAGCTGTGGTCGCCTGGCTGCTCTTTTGCCATATTCTAGTTGTCCGTAGAAATAACTTTGGGGATGCAATCATCTTCTATGGCAAAGCCAGCGTAATCTACGCTGTTTAAGCTGAGCATACATACTTTAAAGGCCAGCACGTGAAAGCATCCAGACATTTGGTAACTTATCCTTTCATTAAATGGCAATGATTTAGCGTAGAAATCGTAGGTGGAAGGTATTGAGCCTTTTATCTTGCTTAGTATAGGTTGTCCATATCTCGCTGTCAAACAGTGAGAAATATACTATACATCTCATGAAATGAAGTCATAAAATACGCATATACTTGAGGATGCTTGGCATAATTACCCGCTGGATACTGCTACTCTAAACATGTTGCTGGCTGATTTCAAACAGAGCTTGTTTTATTTCTCTACTCCTGAGTCTGCACAGGTGGTGTTCAGAAGAAAAGTAATATTGCTCAGTAATATTATTCATTGCAAATTTTCTGTGATAGTCTCCAGTCAACACGATTTTAGTAAAGAAAAGACTATAAAAACAGTTTTCGCAAAGATTTCTTAACAATTTAAACATGAAATCTCTCTTAAATCTCGTCCATAACCAGATACTCTCAACAGGGAAGTGCCAAATATTGTCGTGCGGGGTGTTAATGTTGATTTATCTCAGTATAAAAAAATCTCCCTCCAGAGATGAAAACTCTGCTTTTTACATTCTGGTGTGCTGAAGTGAGAATGTTTGTCCAACTATGTCAAAATGACATGGGGTGCAAGAAGGTTGCTCCGTGAAAGCGGCAACATGCTAGGTGCAGTTTTAGGATGGTTCCCATAAGCCAGACATTTATATTAGCAGTAAGTAAATGACAGTCTACTTCTAAAGGAAAAATAAATTACGAATGGGGTTAGAAAATGAATTACGCAAGAAAAAGATGCTGAGGAAAAAGAAAACAGGGAACGAATATGAAAAATTTTAGGAAGAACTTTAAAAAAAAAAAAGCGGGTAAAGATAAACCAACGAATATACATTTTGTCACACGACTGCAAAAAAGCTGAGGTATGAACTGCCTCTGCAAGGCTTTTATCCTTGCCGCACATCTTTAGGGTTATTATGTGTCAGTAGTGACAATAGGCTTGTTGACGATCTGAACCTAGCTGAAGAAAATATTCAGCAATATATATATATATATATATATATATATATATATATATATATATATATAGATATATATATATATATATATATATATATATATATATATATTTGTTTATGCCATCAATGGTGCCTATACCTTGTAGCAGTATGGCGACTTGTGTACCCTGACAAACCCAAGCAGGAGTTTTACTCCTTGGAGGTTCTACCAAGCTGGAGTGATCTGCGCGGGTTGGGTTCATACAAAAGCTGGAACTCTGGTCTCGTCCCCGTGTGTGAGAGGCGAGGTGGGCGAAGCACTTCAGAGAAACACTAGGTAGAGCACCTCCGGAGTCTCTTACTTACTTAGTCGTTCCCCTTCTACTGTGAGGTGTAGAGGTTTGGAAGAGAGAGCGCCAGACTATCCTATCGGCTGTCTTCCTCCTGGCCTGGTTCCATTCTAGTCCTCGGTCCTTCAAAGATTGTCTAATGTTGTCCTCCTAGCGGACTCTGGGTCGTCCTCGGGGTCTGGATCCCTGGCTCTTTGTTTCCCATGCTTGTCGTGGTAGCCGATCTTCTCCCATTCTGCAGACATGGCCAAACCATCTTAGTTGGGACTGTTCTACTTGGGTCTGCAGGGGTGGGATTTTAGGCCTTGACGTATCGTCTGGTTGCGGACCATGTCTCTTCTTGTTACTTCAACCACCTTCCTCAGATACCTCATTTCTGAGGTTTGGATCTGGCTTTTGTGGGTTGTAGTCATTGCCCATGACTCGCATCCATATGTCAAAACTGGGACATAGGTGGAGCGGTATACAGCCATCTTCGTTTTCTTACCAACCTCTCTCTTGCTGAGGAAGCCTCGATTTATGGCCTGAAAAAGTCTCCCAGATGCTGCTTTTCTAGTGGCAAACTCTTTTTTGATGCCTCCCTTTCGGTCTATAATAGCTCCGAGGTATTTAAAGTGGTTGTTGCGCACATATTCTTTGGTGGCACGGATTACGCATACAAATGGAAAATGTATTTATTTGTCTGATAAAAAATATATTTATCTTTGAATGCAAATTTTTCGGTCTTAAGGGACAGAACTCAGATTAGGCGATGGGTATTCATTCTGTGAGTTATCGCTCCTTGTATCGTTCCTGAAAATTGAACTCAGCGGAGGAATTTAGACTTACTTTAATCTATTCTGTGTTTGGTTAGGAATAGATTGTTCTTGCTTCAGTATGTCTATGGCCCGAATCTATGTGTAGTTCTTGTCTATGTAGGACGAGTATGTCTTATATCTTGATATCTTAGTATGTTTAAGTGGAACTATTTTTCTTGTACTGTACTTGAGGGGTCAGGTGCTTTTCGGCGGATGAAGAGGCGTTAGAGAGTTCTTCAGTGATGAAGAAGCCTATGGCGGGAAGTCATGTCTTAGCCCTGCCCAAAGTTTGTGATCTCTTTTGATGATGGGAACGAAGATATTTTCTTCTGAGATGGTTAAATCCATGAGTTCCCTAGTGTTCATTCCATAACGCGAGGAGAAGAGCGTTTTTGTGCTTGCTAGTGTATTCTTATGCTAAGGTAAACGTACTTTTGCTGACTTCGTTCATTCCTAGGCTTAAGATGAGCAGACGTTTACATGAATCTACCTATGTCAATATGTCAGAACGACATATTATCTAGCAGCACTGATTATGTTTCTATACAGCAATTATGAGGACAGATTATGCTGATGCTTGTGGAAACTTTGATATTCATGAAGTGAATCTTTATTGGAGCTTTGTCGTACTTCGTTATGGTGAGCGATGTTTACAAGACTAGAAGCCATTTTGGAATGTTATCTATTGTTGATCATTTACCAGAGAACAGGGACGCCCTTATTATCAGGTGATGATAAAGAGATCATATTTATGAAAGGAAAATCTATTATGGGTGATTTAACATTCGCTCAGAAGATATTTAATAATAATAATAATAAATTCTTTAAGCACCAAACACGGCGCATAAGGCAGAGAAGATATTTGCTGAATGCTATTTAAAGAAATCTCCGCTAGGGTGCAAGCTACCCTTATGCTAAAGGAGGTTCTGTCCAGGAGTCACCGTAAACATTATTGATTAACTGACATGACTAGTCAGTAAGGCCTGATGAAGATTTGTTAAACATTATATATTAACTGACATGATCAGTCAGTAAGGCCTGATGAATATTTATATGAGATATGGAACTCTGAACGTTTGTATACTGATGTTCCATTGTGATTTTCCTCAACATGAATGCCAATTTATGATTGTAGACCGTGGGTCAACAATATGCTATTGATGTCGACCTATGTTCCTGCAACTGTACCCGTTCTGTCAAGTGTGTGCGTCCCATTAAACTGTTGAAACGATCACAGTAGTCTGTATCCTTAACTTCTGATACGTATGAGTGAGTATTTGTACTTCCAGTCAACTTTACAGAACAGTTCACACATTCGCGTATTAACAGTCACTCTACCACTCATGTTACACATTACATCCTTGTTGAGTCCTCAAGACGTTTGGAGCAAGATGACCTGTACACCTGACACTGTGCTCGGTTGTTTGAGTTGATTATTCAGTCCCAGTACATCTTTACAACGTACACTGATCAAACACAGTATACAGCATCCAAGAATAACAGCCTTTATCACTATTACTACAAGAAAAAAAGGCGTTTATCAATGTGGTAGGCCAGATTTCTGGGCTTAACCTGCACAGTGGACACTGCCAGAAGTTAACAGCTACTGATACCAGTTCGTTTCCCTGACGCATGATACGACACACCAGCAGTGTTAGTCTACACCTGATTGACAGTTCCTCATTGACCTATGAAGCGATTACTGTATCTAGGTCACCGCTTGTTGACATTTTTTTCCGTACAGGCATAATTACATAGAACAGACAGCGTAGCACGGCAAGTTGTTTACAAGTGGAAATTTAACTGTGTTAGCAGTAGTACTATTGAACTTAGAAGTCTACACGTCAACGGTGGATCTTCTTGTGTGTTCATATTGCAGAACTGTGTAATAATTTAAAACAGAGAGCTATTATTTAATAAAGTGGCAGTTTAATTTGATGGAAAACTGAACCATATTAATGTAATACTGAGCCTTCTCTGCAGACACTTCTACAACACATTGCTGTATATTATATGCATTTATATGACATATATGTATTTATGTTTAATGTTTACATGTTTGCATATTATTTGTGTGTCTATATAGTGGGTGGTTGGTGAGGTGACTAGTATAGGATATACCGAGTCATATTGGTCCTATATTAGTGTTCTATAGGATGCAATTTTCGTAATTGAAAATTTGCTGGCAACATCTGTTGCTATTTTTGTTAGTTGTGATGAGGTGTTCGTTTCTTCGTTGTTTTTGTTAATAATTTTGTGTTCCTTAGTTTTGTTTGATCTGTTTGTATTTGTAGATCTACTCTGTTCCATAATTTAGTTTTATACACAATTTATGTTTATACACTGTGGCGTTATTTGTCTTGTTTATTTCCTTGCAGTTATCATCACATACTTTGTGACATTAATTTTGGTTAAGATTTTTCATTGATTTGATTTCTGCAAATGTTTTCGTATTGTTTTCCTTGATTGTCTTTCTATTTGTATTTTATGTATGTTGTTGGTTGACATATGATATGAGATAGTTGAGTACACGTATGTTATAGTATAGACCAGTACTTTATTACTTTTATTGTTGTACAAGGAAGTATACAAGACCTTTGTAAGGCTTGTCTCCCACAGAGATTGGGATTGTGAGTTAATTAATCAAGTTCATTGAGAACTTGCTCCTGTTTATTTGGAGATAGATTAAATTATTGTTTCAACTGATTGCTATCATTATTAGACATCGTGTCTACATTGGAATACTTCATTGAAATAGGGAAATCCCTAGGCAAGACTGGAGATAAGTTGGAGGAGTATGCTACCAGTCATTATGAAAAAGCTCAAAAATTGGAAATTGAGAAACTGAAGGCTGAAGAGAGAAAACAAAAAAGTGAGGATAGAAAGATGGAAATAGAATTTGAACAAAAGAAACTGCAGATGCAGGTTGAGGAAAAGAGATTCCAAATGGAGATGGAAAAACAAAACAAAGAAGCTGAGGCTGAACAAATGAGATTAGACAAAGAAGCTGAACAAAAGAGATTAGACAGAGAATCTGAACAAAAGAGGTTAGACAAAGAAGCTGATGCTGAGCAAAAGAGATTAGACAAAGAAGCTGATGCTGAGCAGAGAAGATTAGACAGAGAAGCTGAGGAGAGAAAAGCAATGAGAGAACAGGAACATCAAAAAGAACTGTTAACATTTGAATTAGAAAAATTGAAATTGACAAATATGAGTAATGTTAATCAGTCAAATGGTAACAGTGGTAAACCCTTTACTTATAAGGTCAAGGTACCAGCGTTCAATCCTTCCAGTGACGATATTACATTCTGGCTGGATCGTTTTGAACGCTCCTGTCGAGCTCATAATGTGGATAAATCACAGTATGCTAATCAATTGTCAGAAAATTTGAAAGGTGATTCTCTAACTAGTTTAAGTTTGGTTGAAGAGTCTGACAAGGATAATTATGATGTTATTAGAGCAGCTTTATTGAAAAAATACCAGTTAACTGAGGAAGGTTACCGTATTTTGTTTAAGAAAATGGTACCTGAATCAGGGGTAGAATTCTCAGAATTCATTGCAAGGACACGTTGGATTGAGTTGTCCAAAACAGAAAAGACATATGAAGCCCTTATGGACTTGTTGCTCAGGGACAAGATTATGACATGTGTTAATAAACCCTTCTTGGAATTCCTACATGAGCGTAAACCCAAGACACTAAAAGAAATGCAAGAATATTGTGACCAATACGTCACTGCACACCCTGACATAACTCTTAGCAACACTAAGATTAAAGAAGGTATGCCAGTTGCATCAGCAACACCATACAACCCTAATTATTCACACAAATTTCAGGGACAACTAAACAAGTTTGGGAAAAAATGTAACCATAATAGTTATCAAAACCAAGGAAATCAATCATTTCAGGGTTCTTCTGCGACGAACTGGAGACAAGCTGACAGCCCTCGATACAGAGGTGGTCATAATTATAGAAATTTCCGCAGAGGAAGTCATTATAGGAACTATCCAAGTCATCCATCATGGAGACAACAAGACCATAATTATAGAGATACTCATTATAATGAATATGATAATGGTAACCATGAGAATTATGACTCAAACCCAAATAGGGGTTACAATAGAGGGAATAATAATGATTACAGAGGCAATAATAATCGAGGTAGATCCCAATACAAAAAACATAAATCTCATTATCAAGCAAACTCTGCACAGCAAGAGTCACATGAAGCCTATAAACAGACTAAAGATAATGATGATGCTAATAATATGGCATGTGCCGCTTTTGATTTTGAGAGCATCTCAGTGCCCCCAATGCAAAACATTATTTGAACCAACTACGGTGTCCACTTTAAGTTGTTGCCATCCTCTTCCCGCTCTTCCTGCGTCAGTCGCGCATGATGGAAGAGGTTCTCTTGTCTTACATAGAGGTTTAGTAAATGACAATCCAGTCTCAATTCTTTTTGATTCTGGATGCACCACAATTGGTGTTAGACAGTCGCTTGTAGATCCTTCTCGTGCCACTGGAAAAGTAGTCAAATGTGTAACATTTGGCGGCACCTTGGAGAAATACTCTACTGCTATCATTAGGATTGCTACTCCTTTCTTTACAGGAGATGTACAGGCATGTCTTCTGCCGAATCCGATTGCTGATCTTATCATCGGTCGTATTCACGGAGTCAAAGAATGCACTCCACAACAAATTTCCGTTTGGGAAAAACAGAATATGCAAACCGCTAATGCTGTAGTCACTAGAGCTCAAGCTCTTAATGTGCCTCAATCTTCACCTACTGAAGATAATGAAGTGCATAACCAAGATGATCCCTTGGTAATTTCTCCTGACTCGTTTATAAATTAGCAAGAAGAGGATCCGACTCTAAAGAAATTCTTCACTCTTGCAACGAAAGGTGATCCGAATAAAGATACAAAACGTAAATCTTGGATTACAATGAAGAATGGCGCACTTGTACGTATGGTGCAAGACTCCGTCAAGTCAAGTCATTCTCAGATTCTTGTGCCCAAGAGTTTGAGAGTTAAAATCTTACAACACGCACACGACTCTCAGTGTGCTGGACATATGGGTTTTTCCCGTACAAAGTCAAGAGTTCTTGCGGCTTTCTTTTGGCCTTTTGTGAACAAAGACATACGGATTTATTGTCAATCGTGTATAGTATGTCAAGAAGTCAAATCCAAAGTTCCACGCCATGCTGCACCTATTCCGGCTGCAGACATTCCTATCCGAACATTTCAGAAAATGGCGATATATATCATTGGTCCATTTAAGATCAAATCTGCTAGAGGACATCAGTTTATCTTAACGTGTGTGAACATATGCACACGTTGGCCAGAGGCTATCCCTCTGAAGAGCATTACTACTGCTGACATTGCAGATGCTCTTTGGCTCATATTTTCTCGTCTGGGATTCCCCAGAGAAATATTATCAGACCATGGCACCCAACTAATATCGGATACCATGTCTCAAGTGATGTCGACTCTGCAGATAGAGAGATCTTTGAGTAGTATCTATCATACTATGTCCAATGGGATGGTCGTACGGCTAAATAGGACACTCAAAAACTTACTAGCGAAGATAACTGAGGATCATCCTCAAGATTGGGATAGGGTTTTACCCGCGGCCCTCTTCGCTTACAGAGAGGTTCCCAATGAACATACAGGATTTTCTCCCTTTGAGCTTGTCTTTGGCGCGCGACCGCGCGGCCCTATGTCTTTGCTTCATGATCTCATAACCGCTGATAATATTACCGATGACACGAAATCTTCTTACGAATATGTCATCGCGCTGAGGGAAAAGATTATTGAAGCGTGCAAATTGGCAACTTCTTCTTCTGAATTTGCTAAGCAGAAAGCAAGACAATTTGCCAATAAGAAAAGAACCTTACGACAACTTTGTCCTGGTGACAAAGCATTTGTTTTGCTACCTTGTAGGGAAAACAGACTTCTTATTTCTTGGAAAGGTCCGTACGATATAATCTCGAAAATTTCCGATGTTGACTACATTGTCGATATTGATGGGAAGCATAAAAACTTCCACATCAATATGCTTACGGAATTCCATGAACGTCCGGATTATTTACAGCCTATTTTCCAGGCAACGGACGATTCACCAGTCCAACATGGTCATTACTCATCACTGTCTGTAATACAGGATGAGGAAACAAGTTTTTTGGATGTTAATCTTCCGCTTCCGATGATTCCACTTCATTCTAGTGAATCATGGAAAAACGTTACTGTTTCTCCGGATTTGTCTCTAGGAGAACAGCGACAAGTTTCGGCTATGTTACAAACATTTCAGGATGTCCTTACTGACATTCCTGGACAAACTCATGTCATTGAACATGACATTATTCTAACTGACCATAATCCTATTAGAGTCAGACCTTATCCTATTCCTATACATTTTCAAGCACAGTTTGAGAAGGAGTTGGATGAGATGATAGATTTAAAAAGAATTGAACCATCCACTTCTGTGTATTCTTCGCCGATGGTTATTGTCCGGAAAAAAGACAATAACATACGTCTTTGCGTTGACTATCGCAAATTGAATCAAGTCACGAAGTTTGATGCTTGGGAAGATCACTATTCAGGGTTAGTTGAATTGCTATCTACTCTACGCGAGTATAACCTGACAGCGAAACCCTCTAAAGCCTGCATTGGATTTAGCGAAACTTCGTTCCTACGCCATCGAGTTGGTCATGGTTTCCTAAAGACAGAGGACCATAATACAAGTAAAATACTTAACATTTCTATTCCTAAGACTAAAAAGCAAGTGCGAAGTCTCTTAGGTCTCATACAATTTTATGGACGATTCATTCCGAATCTGTCCTCGATCATGGCACCTCTTTCTTCCTTGCTAAAGAAAGGGTCTCCTAATATAGTTCATTGGACTCAAGAATGTCAATCCTCTTTGGATAAGATCAAAACTATGTTTTCTACTGCACCTATTTTAGTGTAACCTACTAAAGATAAGACATTTGTTCTTCGTAGTGACGCTTCATCCACTGGGATTGGAGCGGCACTAATGCAAGAGTGCTCTGGAACTCTGCATCCTGTATTGTATATTTCCAGAAAGCTTAATGCTGCAGTAAGGAATTATTCGGTCTTAGACCGTGAACTATTGGCTATGGTATAGTCAATTCTCAAATTACAAAGATTCCTTCTAGGCGCACATTTCATAGTAGAAACCGATCAGAAAGCTCTTACGGCTATACAGAGTAAGAATTTGAAGAGTTCGAGGTCTACTCGATATGCAATTGCTCTTCAACCTTTTCATTTTTCGGTACGAGCTATCCGTGGATCAGATAATGTGATGGCAGACATTCTGTCTAGATGCCCACATGATTCCACTTAACTGTTGAGTCTTGAACTTCTTAACACTTCCAACTCGACAACAGATTTTTCTTTTCTATATCAAGATAGATACACATTGTAATTCGTAATGATACTACGTTCATTGATATATATATATTCACCGGTACTCGTTGATGATTTTTCTTTTTGTCAATCATGTACTTAGAATGCTTAAACTGAAATTGTTATATGCATTGTGTCATTGCAAGTATAGTAGTATGCGTTGGTGACACCTCCCTGGAAACACTTATGCTTAAGAGAAATGCTTTCTCTGAGAGATTGAGATGTATTCTCATCATTCGATCTATATTTCGACTTTGCATTAATCTGGCTTAAATAATTCCAGATATTTCTCATCTGCGCAGTATTTATGCGTTGGGAGCCTATTGTATGCTGCTCTCAGATGAAAAAAAAATGATTTTCATTTTTTTTCCCGGGGGGTGTGGTAATCTGTTGCGCACATATTCTTTGGTGGCACGGATTACGCATACAAATGGAAAATGTATTTATTTGTCTGATAAAAAATGTATTTATCTTTGAAAGCACTTTTTTCGGTCTTAAGTGACAGAACTCAGATTAGGCGATGGGTATTCATTCTGTGAGTTATCGCTGCTTGTATCGTTCCTGAAAATTGAACTCAGCGGAGGAATTTAAACTTACTTTAATCTATTCTGTGTTTGGTTAGGAATAGATTGTTCTTGCTTCAGTATGTCTATGGCCCGAATCTATGTGTAGTTCTTGTCTATGTAGGACGAGTATGTCTTATATCTTGATATCTTAGTATGTTTAAGTGGAACTATTTTTCTTGTACTGTACTTGAGGGGTCAGGTGCTTTTCGGCGGATGAAGAGGCGTTAGAGAGTTCTTCAGTGATGAAGAAGCCTATGGCGGGAAGTCATGTCTTAGCCCTGCCCAAAGTTTGTGATCTCTTTTGATGATGGGAACGAAGATATTTTCTTCTGAGATGGTTAAATCCATGAGTTCCCTAGTGTTCATTCCATAACGCGAGGAGAAGAGCGTTTTTGTGCTTGCTAGTGTATTCTTATGCTAAGGTAAACGTACTTTTGCTGACTTCGTTCATTCCTAGGCTTAAGATGAGCAGACGTTTACATGAATCTACCTATGTCAATATGTCAGAACGACATATTATCTAGCAGCACTGATTATGTTTCTATACAGCAATTATGAGGACAGATTATGCTGATGCTTGTGGAAACTTTGATATTCATGAAGTGAATCTTTATTGGAGCTTTGTCGTACATCGTTATGGTGAGCGATGTTTACAAGACTAGAAGCCATTTTGGAATGTTATCTATTGTTGATCATTTACCAGAGAACAGGGACGCCCTTATTATCAGGTGATGATAAAGAGATCATACTTATGAAAGGAAAATCTATTATGGGTGATTTAACATTCGCTCAGAAGATATTTGCTGAATGCTATTTAAAGAAATCTCCACTAGGGTGCAAGCTACACTTATGCTAAAGGAGGTTCTGTCCAGGAGTCACCGTAAACATTATTGATTAACTGACATGACTAGTCAGTAAGGCCTGATGAAGATTTGTTAAACATTATATATTAACTGACATGATCAGTCAGTAAGGCCTGATGAATATTTATATGAGATATGGAACTCTGAACGTTTGTATACTGATGTTCCATTGTGATTTTCCTCAACATGAATGCCAATTTATGATTGTAGACCGTGGGTCAACAATATGCTATTGATGTCGACCTATGTTCCTGCAACTGTACCCGTTCTGTCAAGCGTGTGCGTCCCATTAAACTTTTGAAACGATCACAGTAGTCTGTATCCTTAACTTCTGATACGTATGAGTGAGTATTTGTACTTCCAGTCAACTTTACAGAACAGTTCACACATTCGCGTATTAACAGTCACTCTACCACTCATGATACACATTACATCCTTGTTGAGTCCTCAAGACGTTTGGAGCAAGATGACCTGTACACCTGACACTGTGCTCGGTTGTTTGAGTTGACTATTCAGTCCCAGTACATCTTTACAACGTACACTGATCAAACACAGTATACAGCATCCAAGAATAACAGCCTTTATCACTATTACTACAGGAAACAAAGGCGTTTATCAGTGGTCGACCTGCTCCAGGACCTGTTCTCCCAGCTTAATCTGATGTTTTCTTCCTTCTCGTGATATCACCATGGATTTTGTTTTGGAGCTGCTTATGACCATCGCTCTCTTCTCCTGCTACCTCCGGAGTCATAGATGAATATTCCAGAGCATGAAAATGATGTAGATATTACAGATATTCCACACAGGGTAGAAATCATCACAGCTACGAAAAGGCTGAAGAATGGAAAAGCTCTAGGCCATGACAATTTAAATACAGAGCTATTTAAAACAGATCCTGTATTGGCAGCAGAGCTATTAGAACCACTATTTGCACAAATCTGGCTGACACAGACGTTACCAGAAGAGTGGAACAAGGGAATAATTGTCAAATTTCCAGGGAGTGGGAGGCCTTGCTGGCTGCAACGGCTGGAGATGAGTTGTTCCCGGTAAAATATTTTGCAGAATGCTTCTTCAAAGGGTTTTAAGAGATCTGGACCGTGGGTTGGGGAAAGGACAGGCGGGTGTCGGAGAAAACGGACGGTGTGCGGACCACATATTCACCCTCAGGAACACAATAGAGCAGTGTTCAGAGTGGCAGAGGCAGCTGTATATAAATTTTGTTGACTTTGAAAAGGTATTTGACAGCATACACATGAACATTCCATGAAAAACACTTAGGGCATATTGAATGCCTAAGTGTATGGTATCCATCATGTATGCATGTATGCTAATTTCGCATGCAGTGTTGGGCAGAGCAATCTAACTTTTGAGGTGAAAACAGGAGTGCGGCAGGGGTCTAAACAACGTCCGGAAATCCCCCCAGTACAGTAGAGACACTGAATTAGAAATATACGACAGCGCCCTCATTTCCTTACTGCTGTTCGGTGCAGAATGCTGGAGAGTAACTGAAAAGGAAATGTCCAGGCTGTCCTCTTTCCATACATCCTGCCTAAGGAAAATTCTTCGAGTTTTCTGGCCGAACAACACCACCAAACAAGAACTGCTAACTCGGAACCACCAAGACGACATACGCACCACCATAGCGAGTAGACGCTGGAACTGTATTGGTCACATCCTCAGAACAGAACCTGACACCATCATAAGAACTTGTCATGCTATGGATATCAGAAGGAAAGCAAAAGTAGGGAGATAATTTTTTGCTGTCCTACAAGACGCCATTAGGCGTGATGGTCACTGATTGCTTTGTCAGTCAGCGGCCAAGGACCAAAGTAGAAGATGTTTGTCCAACTATATATATATATATATATATATATATATATATATATATATATATATATATATATATATATATATATATATAGCGAATAAGAGGAATTTCGCTGCGTTAAGTCAGCTGGGCGATTGAACGAGCTAATTATAAGATAATCCTCCACAAAAGGCGAGGGCGGGTCAGATACAAAGGTAACTTGCTCAGACTAATTCAGCATGGTTCTTGACTTCTGGAATATCTTGTGAACACTACCTCATGGTAGAAGCATCATTATCCTTCTATCTACAACTCTGTCAAGAGTAGTCTTGTGCGAAGGTAGACAGCTTTGAAGACCCACATAAGATGCTCTAGGTTTTGGCCACTGTTGGACCACCACTGCAGAGCAAGAGGAAGCAACCCGTGACAGTTACGTATTTTAATCTCGGTAAATTTCTTTGATTTCTTCAGACTGTTGTCGCGATGGCGATAACTTGTTAATGATTTGTAATCTAATTTTAAACAGCACACAAGTCTGCATTTTGTTTTCTAAGGTGAGTATTACATTATTTCAAAAAAAAATTTATTCTGAAAAACACTTTAAACCAGTTAAAGGTTATAACAACTATCCGATATTTCATCTGAGAGTATAATATTAACTAGTAAATATACCCGTCAAAATAATTTCGGGGAAAGAACTAAAACTAACGCTTAACTTTTCAGCATCTGCAGCTCAATTTGTAATGATTCTGAATGAAGTTATTTTATCAGTTTTTGTGAAGTTTTGAAAAAGAAATTTAAAATTTGTTTGCCTTTTTTTCAAGGGATGTACTTTATCCTCTCCTCTGTCAAGAGGGCAACAATCAATGGCACAAGAAAACATAATAATAATAAAATATATTGTGGATTTTTGGCACTTTACTATGTGTTCTTTACTTATTATTTAAAATTTAATTTAAAATAACGTCTAACAATAACTCCATAAAAATCTGTGTCAGTTTCCATCCAAACTCTAGTAAATTCAATGAGCTTCCCATACAGTCAGATACATAGAACCAATGCTCACACAACCCACGTCATCACATAACAACACACACAAAAACTCTGGATTTCTAAAGCATTTCGTATACAAATTCCCAATTTGTCATGCAAAATGCACCGCCACACACACACATAAAATATATATATATAATATATATACTATATATAAATATATATTATATATTATACAAATACCAAAAAACTTTACCTTACACAAATCTTTACGCCATGACATTACTTCTTGGAATTTGGCAGAGTTCCTCCTAAGGGTCTTTTGGGGAATGCTATGATGTTATTTCTTAGCAGGTCATTTTGTTTTTGACAGATTGTATTTAAAATATTTATTCCGTTTTAATTCATACACGCCGAAGTATCGTATCAAATGAAATAACTTTATGCGAGAAATCACGGGAACTAATCAAAATGATAAAAACAATCTTTTTTTTTTTTTTGCACGGCTGTTTGTGGCCTATACCAGAGCGCTCTTTTAGTTTCGGTGACCGGAATTCTGACACCGGGTATAAAATTTTGCGTGCACCGTAAAAGACTGTTTAAGTTTTTGGCGGGGAAAATCAGCTGATGTGTGAGTAAAATCAGTAAAATATAAATCATTACACACTCGTTCTGGATAAACACAGCGCTAAAATTCTTTTGTGTACTATAACTTTGTTCTGTGTTCTATTTTTGATTGCATTTTTATTTGTTTGAAATTAGTTTTGACGGAGTTACAGACTTTTGAAAACAGAGTCATCATTTAAGGAAATTCATAAAATAAGTAATCTTTTTATTAATTTAATATCTAAAAATCGGCCCATTCGTTTGAGTTTATAATTATAAAGACTTCTCGAAGGGAAGCTAAAGATTATTTCCACATACTTTTTTTTTTTGGTTTCTTATCTTGAGAATGTGTGGTAGTCAGTTTTGTGAGTGTGGCATTACAAGAACAAGCATATTGTCACCAGATTTTATAGCATTTAAATCCCTTTAAACGCATTCCTGATACCCACAAATCTTAAATAAGGTAGTAAAAAAATAACTTTTTGTAAAGCACCATCTGTTTTTGCATTTTCATTCATTTATAATGATATTTAGCTACGTATATAAGCGTCAGAAAACATAATTCTTCCACATAATTTGATCTATCTTTCAAGTCTTGTTAATCTTCTATTTATAATATGAATTTTTTTTTTAATTGTGTGTGAGATAAGGACTGTTCAATTGGTGTTCTTTGGTAGACAATCCTGTGCACACGACGGCTGCCAGTGAATTCTAAGTAACTGTTTGTATATCTTCTTTCATTCAAAGTTACAATGCAGGTAGTAAATTTAGAGAAACCAAATTCTAAATCTAATACCATCCTTTTATCAATGGCTAGAGTCAGAGATACATATGATAATTTAGAAATATTTATGAATGGCATGAAAGCTCAGATAGAGACACTAAAATATTTAGAGTGGGATGGTAAACAAGTTGTTGTTTTCTTATTCGGGGATTATTTCCTTGTTTTGCTGGAGACACCACAGACATGGGTATATTCCTTGAGCTCCAGACAAACCAAACATTTTCATCAAAGACATCCAGAGAGCATACAACTTGCAAACCAAGAAGTTTGGCCATGTTGATAAGAGATTACAATAGATATATGAAATATGGGAAAGGGAATAAAAGGCAAGTGGCACATTACCATAATTGTTTACACAAACCAATGTTAGAGATTGAAATTGAAAATGTAGCTCCTCCTTACCTTCATATTTTATTAGGCATTGTTTTGAAACACCACAGACTTCTAGAACAGGTAGCTGATACAATAGACGCAAAGATATTTGAGAATTCGCAAGAGATACATGCAAACATTAGTACTTTTAAGAACTTGAAGAGATTTAGTAGGAACTGGAAATAGGCAGAAGAATTAGGAGCTAAAATTGAATTTTTCAGGTAGGTATTGAACTTTGTGAGGATAAGGAGGAGACAGATAATTTTAAAGTTAGACTTGAAAATGCACAAGATGCGCTGGCCAAACTTCAGTTTCAAGATCTGTGTACTAGGTCTGGTCCAGTTTGCTCACACATGGACAAGGTACTAGCCAAACACAAAATCATACAACAGGCTTATAATAGCAGAGCATTTATAGGGAATCACTGCCACAGATATCTCACACAAAAAGTTTATAAAGATCTTACAAGAGCAATCATTACACAAACACTGAAAATTACAGACAAACAAGATATAACTAACATAGCTTTTATTGCCCAAGAACAATTCAACTCACTGAAAGAAGCATTTGAGAAAGTACACAACAAAATATCACACAGTAAACCAATTAGTAAAGAATCAATAACAGCATCGATAGAGACTTATATGTCTTTGTTCAGAAAGCTATTCCCTAGTAAGACAATTCATAAACAGCACATATTAGAAAAACATTGCGCAGACTGGATCAGAACTCATGATGTATGATTGAGATAATTGTTAGCTATCATGTTCTGGGGACAATTGGGTGTGTTATTTTAAGGTTATAAATGTGGACATGCAATTTAAACTTTCAATAATTAATGTTTGACGCATGAAACCAAAACAAAACTTTGATATCCATTTTCTGCAGGTTTTCTACTTTTGATTTCTGTAATTTGTTATGCATGTTGATTGTGACCGTTTTAGTGTAAATTTAATTAGAAACAAACCATAACAAAATGTAAAAAAAAAAAACGTAAATTTTACACTATTTCAGACTATTATATCTTCTGTTCTAATTGTGATAAAATGTTTGTTCTTGTTCTAAAATTTACTCTAACATTTCTAGTCTAGCTTTACGCAAAATTAAAGCCGGTATTTATAATAATAAAGTAGCATAAAAGCAATTCAAACATGTTTTGGGGACAATTGGGTGTGTTTTTTTAAGGTAATAAATGTGGACTTGCAATTTAAACTTTCAATAATTAATGTTTGACGCATGAAACCAAAACAAATCTTTGATATCCATTTTCTGCATGTTTTCTACTTTTGATTTCTGTAATTTGTTATGCATGTTGATTGTGACCGATTGAGTGAAAATTGCATTATAAACAAACCATAACAAAATATAAAAAAAAACGTAAATTTTACACTATTTCAGACTATTATATCTTCTGTTCTAATTGTGATAAAATGTTTGTTCTTGTTCTAAAATTTACTCTAACATTTCTAGTCTAGCTTTACGCAAAATTAAAGCCGGTATTTATAATAAAAAAGTAGCCTAAAAGCATTAATTAAGCCCTATCAAAAGTAAACATCGCCACATGTTTTTCCCATTAGGAAGCTGACCACGTGACCTCTGTCAAGTGGGCTATAAATAGCGCGGTCGGGGAAAAAGGGGAAATAACTAAAAGATCGCTCGCAAACAGCCGTGTTTGCAATAATAATGCTGTTAAGGATAGAATTAATATGTTATAATATGTTGCTACACGCAGGCATATATCCATTGATGTGAGGAGATATAGCTGTCTGCAGTGAAAGTCATTTTTTATGTACGATGTTTCACTTATATTGAACACCGCATATTTTCCTACGTCACCGGGTACTAATGACGTAATATATCACGTGTTTTTGCATTCTAACGTTCAGCCGCAGTGTTGCCACAGCTGGGTATTTTTTACTAGATTTGGGTTTTTTGGCTTCCGTCTGGGTATCTGGGTATTTTTTTCCCAAATCTGCATTAATATGGGTATATTTGACACTTGGCATTTACAACGTATGTATATTCAGTGCACTGACTATTATACATTATATGTATATTATAATTAAATGTAAAAAATTATGTGCTATATTTTTTTTATTCAACTTAAATTTAATTCTTGTTTTTAACTACATCAATGACGTTGTTTTTTTTTTACTCGTTTACATCAGCTGTTGGATCCAAAGCAAGCTCTCGAGATCAACAAACCTTCTGTCATTTCATTAGCAGCGCAGTTCCCAACAGTTGTTCCAGAAAAGAGCCTCGATTGTCTGTTTGATCAATGGCGAGAACTGGCATCGTACCGAAAAGATCTTGGACATCTGGTGGATGAGGATCCGCCCGCATTCTGGCTGGGACTGCAACAAGTAACAGATGCTAATAACCAGAAGAAATGTGATGTTTTGGCTTACCTCATGTGCACGCTTATGACATTACCTCACTCCTCAGCATGCGTCGAAAGAGTGTTTTCGAAGGTTAACTTAGTTAAAACTAAACAAACCAACAAGCTTTTGTGTGAAACAGTTTACAATCGAATACTAGCCAAGCAAGCAGTTGCCAAAGATGGAGTTTGTCATAAGTTTAATCCAAGTAAAAGCGTAGTTGAAGATGTGCGTGAAGGACCTTTGTCGGCAGAGATATGCAAAGATTTTGAAACTCCACAATCAAGATTCCACGTTGTCAATTCATGCATATGATCTTGACGAAGGAGAAGTTGTCGACATGGATGCCGAGTCGCTGACAAGTGACAATTTTCAACAGTAACAAGTTACAACTAACATTTCATATTTGATTTGAGGAACATTTTGTTAATGTAACTACTGTAAGTATGTTACTGTTAAAATATCTCATTTTCAAGAGTTCATATATTGGGGTGTTAATAAAATTATTTTTATATAATTGTGAATTTTTGGTAATAAAAAAATAATAAAAATGAAGAAATAAATAAAAATTGGTAGCACACAGCTTATTTGGCTAAAGTTGCACTAAAAGATTGTGAAAGCATCGTCTATCCCGTGTATTTGAGGCATAAAATAATCTGGGTATTTCTGGGTTTTTTTTTAAGAAGAAAATCTGGGTTTATCTCTACAACTTGAGTGGCAACCTTGGTCAGCCGTCTGAGCCTTTCGTATTTTTGAAGTCGTCCGGAGTAGACGTACATTTTTTCAAGCTCCCAAGATAGTGGACTTTGATCCTGATTTGTTTGTGGCATTGTTATCTCGGAGGCCGCCACGTATTTGTATTATGCCGGATGGTAGGCCTACCTTAACTTGCCCAGAAGTTACTACCATGTCCAGGGAGTATTTTTATTTCAAATAATGCATCTAAGTTATTTCTGTCGCATTGCTTGGGTTCTCGTGATCTACACGGACCTCTAGACACAACGGCCAGAATTGAAGGAGAGGAGAGAATTGTACACTGCCACGTATTATGATGCCTATAACTGAGATGTATGGACGGACGAGTTGTTATGAAGAACTACACTTTTGAAACATGCTTCTACGACACATGTTTTTGATTGATAAAGCCAATTTTTATGAAAATAAATATGTTACCATGTCTGCTGTGGACCTGACAACTTGCTCATGCTTTTGTCTATCAAGTTTGTTCCTGAGTAACTGCCCATTTGCGTTCTTGTTCTTAGCACGATCAGCTCTACAAAAATAACTATAATATATTTTCCTTTAACAAATGCCAATTTTAAAAATTTTACAACAAAATTTAAAATTATTTATTAGACACGTTTAATTTTGTTGAAAGGCTAAAGAACAGTTATTTTCCACAGTATTTAAGTTATCATTACTATGTATATCAAATGCAAGTTAATTTCACAAGTTTTAAGAACTAGCTCATCGTTTTAGAAGACACTGAATATCGTACTTAGTAGGCAATCAGACCACACTGTTCTTTACAGTTTAGGTCAGGTTTACTCAACGCGGTTCCCTAAATCTAGGTTTTTTCCTTCATTAGTTGAAGAATGCCACCTAGAAAGTCCTAGATGAACTCACAGTTTTAGGTTTTTTTTCACCTAAAATAGCCCAAAGTAGCCTAAAATTCAAAATGTAGGTGTTTTTTAAGTTACCATCTAGGTTTTTTCTTCAAAATTCAGCATGGCAACACTGCCCACGGGCACCATTGTGCCCGTCAAGTCATATGTGTGTGCCCGCGGATGTTTAATAAATAAAAGAATAAATATATAATCCTGCTTGCATGGTCAGAAGTTAAAACTTAAAATTTGCAGCTAGTGGTTTCAATAACATTTCACAAACTTTTCCGATAGAAACTCCTAGCAATAAACAGTTGGCCAGTTACACGCAGCGCCTAAGATCACTCTAAATATATATTTGACTCAAATAATTTGAAAGGTAATTTTTTTCCCTATCTATCTATCTATCTATCTATCTATCTATCTATCTATCTATCTATCTATCTATCTATCTATCTATCTATCTATCTATCTATCTATCTATCTATCTATCTATCTATCTATCTATCTATCTATCTATCTATCTATCTATATATATATATATATACATATATATATATATATATATATATATATATATATATATATATATATATATATATATATATATATATATATATATATATATATATATATATATATATATATATATATATATATACTAGCAACAACCCGTCAAACTTGACGGGTTTTTAATTATAGTGTGCTGTTTCCGTTCCCGAATGAGCAGATAGAAGTACATTCTTAGAACGTTTTTGGTTTCTTTCCATTATACAGTGTAATCAAACTATTCATGAACACCGTCATTTGAACGCTTTTCTTTGTTGGTTGTAACTATTTTCGGGAGAGTATACATAATGGAAACAATACAATTTTTCAACACGGTTGCATTCCTCAGCTGTGACCAACGTACACACGGCGAGAATTATGTTATTTTAGATTCAATTTAAAAGTTCTTTGATGACAACATTTCGTGTGCGTGTGAAAGTGCGTGGATTGTTTTCAAAGAGTGTTCCCTGATAATAAATGGTTTTAACAAAAACTTTCAAGTTTTCATGATTTGTACATCGGGTGAGGGTTCATGCACACCAATTTTTACTCACTTTTTCTTTGTCGAGCGCTAATAATTTCGTGACAGAATAAAAATAAAATAAAATAAAACCAAAGTATTTGTTTTATATAACACCCACGCCGCGCAAGTTGCACACCGTGCGTTGCGCACTTTTTTTTTCTGGCGCGAGTTACTATTTTTACCGAGACCGACCGACGTAACATACATCGGTAATTATGTTAGTTGGGATATTTCTCTTAGGCTCTTAGGTATGTGATAAAGCTGATATTGGTGTAAATGTGAGTGTCAATACCACCACATGGATAAATGTAGATCTGTAACGTTTCCAGTTTAATAGGGGACACCACATTCAGACACCACGTTGATAAAGGGTGTTTCTCTCTGGCCATCACATAGATAAGTGTATATTTCACACCGTTGATAAATGTCATTCTTGATGTATTAGTGATGGCATGAATGTTTGTATGTACTCGTCTGCTTGATGAGAGTAAGTGGTCAACTCAAACCTAAACACAGTGTGGGTGAACAGGTCGCCTTGTCCGAAACGTGTTGAGGCCCTAGCAAGGGATGTTGACGTTAAGTGTGAGTATGAATGTCAGTAACGCGAATGGAATGAATGGTTCTGTGGAGTTGACAAGTTGGTAACAATGCACTCATACTCTCACGGCTGGAAGTCAATGATAGCTGGAACTACTGTAAACGTTTTTAGACAGTTTAATGACACACACTCTGACAGCACGGTTGACAGTCATTGGAACAGGTTGACACAATAAATCATTAGATACTTGATCAAATGGGTGGCAACATCAATTTGGCAATCTCATAGCATGTAAATATAATTGAACGATAGTAGCAAGTATATAGTTCTGATTGTCTATCGTCTCATATCTCCACTGACTAATCGTATCAGTTTGAGTTAACAATAATAATGGTCATCACAATGCTCCCTTACAGACCCTCTGCTGACTACGTCTTTCAGGCTAAGTCTTTTAGGCTTTAACTTCAACAGGGTCTTTTTTTTAAGGGTGACAATCTCAAATAACAAGGAGTAGACTTCAATGCATTGTAGGTCTTGGTATCACCATCAGGTAATAAGATATATCTGTTCTCTGACTGATAATTCAAACAGACCAACAGTGGGATTCAAAATGGCGCTGGTCCCAGTGAGCGGCGTTTATCCAAAAGATATCCTCACTACAAATGAAAGCTCCGTTCATTTGCTCAACTAATGTCTTGGGTTTTCCATACCCATAAGAAATGTTACATATGTCCACTCACAGTGCTGCTAGTACAGGAATCGTCTACATACGATCCATCAAATATATAAAGATGATATAACATCTATGATGTCGTTAGGCCTAGATAAAGTTTTAGAAAATGTTCCTTCTTTACCTTAAGTTCAGAAAATACTAGTAACTAGCACACGCAAACAGATAAATATCTTCATATATATATATATATATATATATATATATATATATATATATATATATATATATATATATATATATATATATATATATATATATATATATATATATATATATATATATATTCATTAATAATAATAATAATAATAAATTCTTTAAACACCAAACACGGCGCATAAGGCAGAAACCAGTGCTCTCCAGGTTGTTCGTTGTGACGCCACTCCTCTTAGCTCTTGCACATTATTTAGGCCCAACGTTCTTCCTTCTCTTATTATTGTTCTTCTGAGTGTTTCTTTTGGTCTTCCTTTTTTCCTCTTACCCTCAGGAACCCAAGTGAGCGCCTGTAGTGGTATTCTGTTGTTTTGCATTCGTAGGACATGACCGATATATGACCATCGTCTTTTCCTTATATAGTCGGAGACATATTTCTGCCTAGAGTCTTCTCTTATTTGTCGATTAGTCTTGAATTCTTTCCAACTGATGTTCAAGAGTTTTATAAGACATTTGTTCTCGAATGTATTCAGCTTGTTCTCCAATGATTTTGTTATTTTCCAACTCTCACAGCCGTATGTTAACACTGAGATAACATTTGAATTAAACAGACGAAGCTTGGTATGTATATTCAATGATGGTAATTTCCAAATGTTAGATAATCTATTGAAGGCGCTAGCTGCCAAAGCAATTCTAGTATGGATTTCTCTTGTTGTGTCACCATCCTGAGTCATTTTACTGCCTAAATAATTGAAACTTTCAACTTTCTGTAGTTTTTCCCCGTTCAAGATGATATCAAAGGTCTCGTTAGAAAAGTTCATAGCTTTAGTTTTAGAAACATTTATTTGGAGACCTATTTTAACCGAGAGATGACACAAATTATTTATTACTTCTTGGGATTGTCTTGGTGTTGAACTTAAGAATGCTACATCATCTGCGAAATCCAGGTCCCCCAGGAATTTTCCATTTGTCCATTTTATACCCAATTGTTCATTGCCACCAGTAATCTGTTGGTAACAGTATGCAGCCCAACTGCACGTCTGTTGCACCTCTTTTTTGCACATCACAAAGTGTCTATTATCTTGGAACTTTTTGGCTCAAAAGGACGTCGCTTAGCGTAGTATATTTAACGGACTGCGACGAACGTGAATAGATTATGTACATTCTACATTGATAATACAAGATTAACGGTCAGATTGAATTTTGGCCCATTGATGTTTGCTCATGGATATTAATTTCATTGTCAAGATGTGTAATAAAGGTGTACTGTGATTGTACACTAGACGTTCTAGGCTAGTACTTGGCCAGTGGTTTTGATAAAGAAATGCCGTGTTATACTCCAATGCACCCTAGAAGAATGTGTCGGCAAAAAAGATGAAAACGCCCGTCATAACGACAAATAGTCAAATCTAGGTCACCAGTCCTGCATGTGAGCGTGTATGTGGAGGAAACAGATGTTGGAGTTTCCTTTTGTTAATTTGCAATGTCAGCTGTAAGAATGTTGAGAAAACGTAGAAAAAATACTAGTGAAACATTAGTGGAGAGATCTGATAGGCTAAGATTCCGAAACGAGACTCTACGACTACGAAGACGGACAGAAAACATTGAAGAAAGAGAGTAATCTAATAGAAATACCGGATGAGAATAATCAACAAGTTTTAATTAATGTGGAAGAGCATGATATAGGAAATATGTGTTACAACTGTGAGTATTTGTCACGGGTTGCCTCCCCTTTGCTCTGCAGTAGTGGTCCAACAGGGGCAAAACATAGAGTATCTAATGTGGGTCTTCAAAGGTTTCTACTTTCGCACAAGATTACTCTTGGCAGAGTTGTAGATAGAAGGATTATGATGCTTCTACCTCGAGGGAGTGTGTAACTGTGGGTAGGTTGCACTAACTCTGATCAAGTGGTATAAGGCTACTGGCTAGCTGCCAGAAATGTTGATTCCTTGATATGTATTTATTTGAACCAGGTTCGATTTAGTGGTTTTTTCCTATTTCGTAAGTAGTGGTAGTTATTTTATTTTCCTTCATCCATTTTCCAATAGTATTTTCAAACAAAGTCCAGTTGAACAATTTAACCCCAAAGGGAGATTTTATTCTGGTATAACTTCAACTCTTTGTCAAAGTGGACAAAGTCACTTCCAAGTAGAAAATCAATGGTACATGGTTTCATATGTTTCTTTGCTAAATCAGTCGTTCTTAGATCGTCTGGGGATTCCTACTAGTATTTACGAAATACAAGGTCGAGATAATACTAATCTGATCATAAAGGTCTTTATGATCTAATAGTCAAAATCAATTGACTAGTCTGTAATAGAGATAATCTCTCTTGGTCAGTTTTGAAAATCTTGAGTATGCCAAACCTTAACACAGGATCACCCTACGACGTAATTTGCAATACTGAATTGGTGTCTGTCTGTTTCGACAATATATTCGTAGGGTTTGGAAAATCTCTCAATTCTGATTGGAAGAGGCACTACTCTTAGGCCACGTACTCAGATAGCTATGACGTCAATGGTGACTACGTTGGTTGCTATCGGTCTCTTAGTTAAGGAAACATAGTGGTCAGTGTCATTTGTTGTCATTTGAAACATGATTTATGAAATTAATCTATTGATCTTTTAAACTAATCTAATGATGTCTTAAACTATCCTAACATTCCGGTTACAAGTGTTCACAAGATATTTCAGAAGTCAAGAACAATGCTAAATGAATCTTAGCACGTTAACGTTGTATCTGACCCGCCACCTTTTGCAAAGATGGATTATCTTATAATTAGCTCGTTCAAGCTCCCAGCTGATTTAATTCAGCGAAATCTTAATTTAGTAGCTCTCTTTTAAGTGTATTTAAGAAATTGACTGCACCAAGAGCCGACGCTCAGTGACAGTGGATCAAAGAAGAAATTGACTGAGACATACGTGTGCAGTACATTCAAAATGATTAAATCAACGTTAAATTTGTATATACACAAATAACAAATTTAATAATCAATTATGGTTAACAGTTTAAAAATAAAAAAAAAATTTTTTTAAAGTAATCATCACAGGGTGATGTTATGGTTTTCAAAAAATGGACAGTTCACTTGGCAGCTTTTAAGTTTGAACTTAGCTGCCAATAGTCAGATGGTTTCTGCTCCCGCTGATGTTTGGTTCTTTGCAGATAGGTGTCTGGTTCACTCTCGTCACTGATCAAGTCTGAAGGATGTGACACGTTCAGTAAGTATCAGGGAGTAATGACAAAGCTGGTCCAGCGTCTTTAAGACCCTTCTGATGGTGGTGTCTAGCGTTGACTTCAGGCCACTTATACCCTCACTTGTTCCAGAGATAGTACCCTTAATTCGTACCACCAACCCAAAATTGTCTTTGGGATCACAGACTTCTTGCTAAAAAAAAATAGTTAAGGCAGCGTGTTTAAGATGCCTCTTCCACGTGTTCTGGGGTGTTACTTTACAATAAGTTAAGATTCCTAGGATTCCGGTTTTCCGTGTTAATAAAGGTATAGTTTTCCTGGGATATAAGTCCTCAAGATGCTCAAACAAGGTCCGGTCCGATAAATGGAATTCTGATCCTATTTTTTACTCTGGCTGTCTGGCTGGTCTCTTGACGAGTTGAATTTCACAGTGCTTTACCCCAGCGAAAGTGTCAGGTTATATTACAACTTTCGTCCCACGCACGTTTTTGTTTACTATTAGACCAGGCTCCAATCAAACATGTTATGTATAACATCTAGAATTGCTCCGCTAATTGTATTCAAACATGCGTGCTATGCAAACGTCCTCATGATATTTTCTGCGTGACTCATGCGTTTGTAAATTTCAAACGATCATGTTCCGTATAAGGAGTTCGTTTTTCCGTCAATTCTTGGTAATGATTATCACTACAATTTCTTATATTATCACAAATAATGTCTTCGTAAACATTCTGCCAGGAAGCGATTACAACATTTCCGTCGTCTTCGCGTGTGTCACGGTTTGCCTCCTCTTAGCTCTGCAGTAGTGGTCCAACAGTGGCCAAAACGCAAGAGTAACTGATGTGGATCTTTAAAGATGTCTATCTTCGCACAAGATTACTCTTGCAGAGTTGTAGGTAGAAGGATAATGATACTTCTACCTCCAGGGAGTGTCCACAAGATATTCAGAAAAGAGCGAACAATGCTGCATTGGCTGAGCAAGTTATCTGCCGTTAACTTATTTGAAGGATAGGGCCATCTTATAATTCGTTAGCTGGTTCAAGTCCCCAGCTGAATTAATTCAGCGAATTTCTCTGATTATTATTATTGTATAGCTCTGTTTAAGTGTATTTAAGAAATTGTCTGAGACATACGGATATAACACATTCAAAATAATTAAATCAACTTTAAATTTGAATAGATATAAGTAACAAATTTAATAGCCAATTAGATTTTAACAGGCATTAAAAATTGAATAATTTTTTTACAAAAATTGGTCATCATCATATGATGTTAATGGGGATTAATATAAGGGGAAGTTTCACTTGGCAGCTTTTTTTTTTGTACACTTAGCTGATGGAGTTTCTGCTCCCGCTGGTTTTTTGGTTCTTCGTAGATAGGTGACTGGAGCACTCGCGTTCCTGGTCAAGATTAAGAGATGCAGCACGTTCTAAGTAGAATCAGGGAGTAACTGCAAAGCTGGTCTCGCGTCTCTAAGACCCGTCTGATGATGGTGTCAAGCGTCGACTTCAGGCCACTTATACCCTCACTTATTTCAGAAATCGTATCCTCGACTGGTACTACCAACTAGTTAGGCAAAAGAAGAGAAACGAATACCCTCTGAGTATTGAGTTTCCCGACACATACTTATTTCCCCCCCCCCCCCCCCACCTCGCTGAGAATTAATATTAATCCCAGTGGGCGAAAAACTATCCTTATATTTTGAATGAATAGTTTTATATTTACCTTCAGTTGAAAATGTTAACAATATAGTATGAATATGTTTACATTTACATCGGTTGAAAAGGTTTTTAAACTGTCATTACAGTTAGAGTGAATATGTTTTACATTTACACTGGTTGAAAAGGTTGAAACTTTCTTACATTTAGAGTGAATATGTTTTACATCTACACTGGTTGAAAAGGTTAATAATATAACAAGTATGTACATAATTTCTCTGCTGTTGGTTCTTTATAAGAAACTCGCAATAAAGCAGTCACCAGCCCTGGCAGTGGTGGTTCATGAAATCATCATTCTTTATGTTGAGGTTGCCAGCCTCAAATGACTTGGCCATCCACTAGCAATTTTCACAAAAATAATATTCACATGTCAATATATACGTATTAGTTCACATGTTAATAATGAAAAAAATATAGAATTCAAAATGTACAACTTACGCCAATCTTTAGGCTCACACACTGCTGGTTCAGACAAATAAAGGCACTTGTAGAGAGGCCTGTTACACTTGGTCTGGGGTGTTGTTACTTTAGCAATAAGTTCCCACTTTGACTTGTGTTTTAGTCACCTCAGATTCCAGTTTTCCGTGTTAAAATATTAGAGTTTTCCTCAGCTCTAAGTCCTCAAGACGCTCAAAAAAGGTTTCGGTTCGATATAGGAAAGCTGATTTTAGTCTTAACTCTGGCAAGGTCTGGTTGTCTTCTTGGCGCGAGGTAGATTTTCACAGTGCTTTCAACTGACTAAAGTGTCAGGTTATATTCCACCTCTCGTTCCTGGCACGTGTTATTTACTATTAGACCAGGCCCCAATCAGAAATGTAGTTATGTTTACATCTCGAGTGCCGGCCAATAATGTCAAACATGCGTGTTTAGCATGAGGTAATTCAAAATATTTCCATTACGAAATTTCTGCGCGTTACTGCAAAGGTCATGTCTCCCAAATATGGAATGAAAACATCCGATCCTCTCTCGGCAATATCTTCTCAAATACAACATCTTACTTTCCTCTAAAGTAATGTCTTTGTAACAAGGTGTACAGGAAATGATTATGTCATACGTTTCCGGTGAGTGATTCCCGACAGGTCGATAATTTATCGCGGGGCACTCCTAGGTAAACATGACACCAGGTCACTATACGAAAATTGACAGAAATTAGGGAAACACAATAGCCATATCAGCGCTAAATTAACTTGCTGCGGCGTACGTCGGTCGTGTTCTTCCGGCGCGCCCAATGTTTGGTACACGAGAATTTTACCAACATGACTGTCGGTCAATATTGCATCACCTGTCTACTCTCTCAGCAGGGATGGTTAGGTAAACAGACATGACGAATTATTACAGGAAGAAGTGTTAACAATGACGCGAAAATACCAATACTGCTGGAGAGAAAAAGAGAGCGAACCCAATTATTTGACAGTATTGCAATGCAAGATATTGGGAACTTAAGTTAAACACATCGAATAAATACACGAAATGTTGTCATGATGGAAATGTGTCACTCGACCCACTGTCTGAGACACCTACTCTATTACGAGAGCTGCGTAGAGGAGATGCACGTGAATCAAATAACTACAGAGAACATATACGAGAGTACAACTCAGCACTGGCGTTAGCATCAATGAGTCATCATCAATACCCTTTAGCTCCCCGAGGAGCATAGACCTTCACCAAACACCTACCAAATCTTCCTGTCCTGTGCCATCCGCTCAAGTTCTTTCCATGTTTTCCTCATCATTTTCACCTCTGTATCCAGTTCTCTTCTCCGTGTGTTTTTTGGTCTACATCTGCCTCTCTTTCCCTGTGGATTCCAGAACAAGGACTGCCTTGTAATGCTATCAACAGGTCTCCTCAATGTGGGTCCCATCCATCGCCAGCGTCTTCTTCTCAACTCTTGTTCCACTGGCACTTGCCTGGTTCTTGTCATCAATTCCACATTTGTGACGTTGTCATACCATTTCAGTCCTTTTATTCTACGCAAGCACCCGTTTATAAAAGTCTGTGGCTTTTTTGTTGTTGTTTTTATTGCTCTGCAATACAATAATGTCAATAATGTCGATGAGAGGTCACAGCAATTGGGTCTGAAAATACACAGGGAAAAGACAAAAATAAGGCGAATAAATGCAGGTAATGATAACAGGGTTGAACTTGAAGAAACACCAATACAAGATGTAGAATCATACACATATCTTGGCAGTAATATAGACAAAGTTGGAGGGACAGACAGCGATATCAAAATAAGAATACAAAAGGCAAGAGGAGCTTTCATTGCATTGGGAAATATATGGAGATCAAGAGAAATAGGATCCAACACGAAAATAAGAATCTTCAACTCAAATGTGAAGTCAGTCCTATTGTATGGCTCAGAGACATGGAGAACAACAAAGACAACAACCAAAAAGCTACAGACTTTCATAAATGGGTGCTTGCGTAGAATAGAGGGATTAAAATGGTATGACAAGGTTACCAACGTGGAACTTATAACAAGAACTAGACAAGTGCCAGTGGAACAAGAAATGAGAAGAAGACGATGGCGATGGATAGGACACACACTGAGGAAACCTGTTGATAGCATTACAAGGCAGTCCTTGTTCTGGAACCCCCAGGGTAAGAGAGGCAGAGGAAGACCAAGAAGTACATGGAGAAGAGAGTTGGAAACAGAGGTGAAAATGATGAGGAAAACATGGAAAGAACTTGAGATGATGGCACGTGACAGGAGGACTTGGCATGTGTTTGTTGAAGGCCTATGCTCCTTTGGGAGTGGAGGGTTATGAATGAATGAATACAATAAGACTGACTTGAAATTTGAGTTGAAGATTCTTTTTTTCGTGTTGGACTTGATTTCTCTTGTTCTCCATGTGTTTCCCAATGCAATGAAAGTTCCTCTTGCTTTTTGTATTCTTATTTTGATATCATTGTCTGTCCCTCCAACTCTGTCTATATTACTGCCAAGATATGTGTACTATTCTACATCCTTCAGTGGTGTTTCTTCAAGTTCAATCTTGTTATCATTTCTTGCATTTATTCTCATAATCTTTGTCTTTTCGCTGTGTATTTTCAGGTCACTTGTTGTGACATCTCATCGAGAATTTTCATTTTCTCTTGCATCTGATTATGGTTATGGGACAAAACAGCCAAGTCATCTGCAAAATCCAGATCATCAAGCTGTTTAGTCATATTCCACTGGATTCCATTTCTGTTGTGTGATGTCGATGTTTTCATAACCGAATCTATTGCTAGTAAGAACAGAAATGGACAAGAGGCATCCCTGTCTCACTCCCTTTCTAATCCTAAACGGTTCTGTAAGTTGTTCTTCAAGACGAACTCTGCATGTCATGTCTTCATAGGTCTTCCTTATTAAATTAATGATCTTCATGAGAACTCCATAATGCCTCATAAATTTCCAAAGTGATTCTCTGTCTACACTGTCAAATGCCTTTACCTAGTCCACGAACCCGATGTATTGCGATGAATTCCATTCCATACTTTGTTCAACTATTATTCTCAATGTGACTATCTGGTCTTTACAGGATCTGTTTTGTCAAAAACCTTCTTATTCATCTCTCAGTTGCTTGTCTATGGACTCTTTTAATCTCTCAAGGATGATTCTGTTTAATACTTTTCCTGGCACTAACATTATTCCAGTATCAATGAGTGAAGAGATTAAATCACCGCCTGGAAATGGTCCATGCTGTTTTAGAATACACGGCCAGATTTACCATTTGGTCTCGCCGCTATTTCCAAATAAGGCATATAAGCCAGGATATGGACAACTTTATATTTACGATTCTACTGAAGCAACAACAAAACGGCTTGAAAAACAATGAAACCAAGGTTGTTTAGCAGAAGTAATGCAACAATTGGACGAGATGCTACGGCGAGTTAACCCATTTGCTCAATCATATTAAAAAATGCATCAAATAACCCAGGGCAATCCATCAATGAATGTGCGAATGGTAGACCCGGACCTAGATAAAAGACGATATAATGCACCTACATCGAAAACAAAGTTTGATGCAATATTTATTGGAGAAGACGGGGAACCACCTGCAAATAGAGATGTATGCATATATCCCACAGGTGATTGCTTGTTGTGATACTTATTCATCTCTGTAGAATATGCCAAGGAATATGTCTAGAAGGTATAACGCCAACAGTCTAAATCATCACCAAACAACGATCCGATATCTCTGACGATACATGAATTTATTTTACAGAGGACTGCTCCAATTATAATATCAATTGGCAATCACACAAAACTGCTGATGCCTCATATTACAAGAATACAGCGGACATACACTTGGAAATCTGGAGCTCTCAAAAACACGTCCTCACTCCACTGAAACACACTGAGAAGTCCCAAAGCAGACGTCTTACACTTCTGCATAGTTTTTATATCTTCTGCGTGCATAAATTAACTACGTCATACTTTATTGGCGTAGCTCCGTATAATATAGTATTGTTAGAGCCTGATAACGCTCTCCACAAGCAAACCCGTTGTGGTATGCAAAATAGTCCGTAACTCTGCTGTAGAATTATATCACCGCTGAACAAGATTGGAGACCCTATGGTGTATCCGTTGCTTTTCCCGTGCGGAGAGGGTGGTTGTCACGAGGAACTACAACACGCAGAAGAGAGAAGAACCGCAAAACTTATTAGAGTAACACAGTTGCAGTTCTTTGCTTATAGACGCGTTGATGAGATCTGATTTTAGCCTAATTCATAGCAGTGAGAAATTATGTCAGCAATACATTGTAGACGCCTACGTGAAGACTGAAGGATCTAGATTAAACTATTTACGCCATAATCAGAAAGATCTACGTGTGGAAATTTACCGTGGACTATTGGATGCAGTTGTAGCCGTGAGTCGTATTGCAAGATTCGGACCTCTGCCCTTCCAGTAGCTAATGTGTTGTAAAGTAAATACTAGAAACTTCCTTCACTCAGACTGACTCTACTTTTTCTTCATACCCACTGTTGATCAATCGATACCACTCAAAAACAGCAGTGAAAATATCAATGGTGGAACTTTATTAACATACGTTGATAACTGAGTAAAAATGGTATGCCCAACCTTCCTCTTCAAGGTTGGCAGTCTTGCAAAATACAATCTTCAGTTTCAAACAATCTCAGTATCCATTTTTTTCACATACATTTGCTTGTTTTCCTTACTATTTCTTGTCCCAGCTATAGAACATATCATATATTTATTCCGATAGAAATTCCTGTCGTTCTTCTGTACTGCTTATTTATTTTTTATCTTTCTTTTCCCATGTTTCTTGTTATATCTCTATACGAGAAACTGGCCTTAACCGCCAGGGCTGTCACTTTTACCAAGATTTCATCTGTTTACTGTCCTCTGCTCAGACTTGGTCTGCTGAGCTACATACGCTAGTTATAAATCAAAGTGTCAAACGTACCTGGTTTTGTTTCTTCATTTGAAATACACTTTTTTCTTACACAAACACTTTGGTGCTCCGAATATATCTTATACAACAATATCAAATCTTACGCTGCACGTTCAATATCTAACTACACACTTGAGAGAAACACTTTTCCCTGCCTACGCCTAGCGCGTCTCATCCCAGACTCTGTCAAAACCCCGTTCCAACATTCTTCGTTCACGCCTAACATGTGTTTACGCATCTCGACTTTCTCGTGCATACTTTTTTTCTCAACTCACTCAAACCTGTAAGGGACTTAATTCTAAGTTACTTCCCTTAAGACAAAGCCTAACCTTACACATCTTATCTCCCTTCATAAACGACAAATAAATCTGTAACCAAACCCATCCATATCTCTTAAACCATTTTTCTACATTCTTTCTCTCTATCAAAACCAAACCACCGTTCACACATCTCCCCCCTTTAAAAAAATTTCTCTCACAGAGAAAATTTCCCGAAAAATCTCCACTCACTCTCTTCCTTCCCTCTTCTACTACCAATTCCATCCCTCTCTTCCTCAACCTCTGTCCCAATGAGACCCATCATTCTCCATTTCTAATCAACTCACTCATCTTCCTGTCTACAATTTCCATTTCATAGTATACATTTTCCATCATGGAATTGTTTTCATATTATACATTTTACTGAATACAACTCTTTTCATGTTACAACTTGTACATAATGGCCCTCATTTCATATTACACCTTGTTGTTTGCTCCTTTACGACTCTTACTAGACCTTTCTAACTTCATTAGCCATTTACCATCCCTTTTATCTCTACTCCCAAGTTTATTATCCTGCCTACACGAATTATCTTGAAATTCTGCCTATCTCATTAATCGTTCTACTTGGTTGCATATCTTTCCTACGTTATCTACATTTCATTTCCATCTTCCCTTGTGGTTAAAAGAAACCCGTAACCATATACCAATGTGCACTGTTTCCTCAACATAATTATTCTCTCCCCTATTCTCATTTGTCTTCTTTATTATCTCCCTATAATCTCCATTTCTTATAACTTGGAGAAGCCTCGCTTCCCACAAAGTCTTCACCAGACTCTGGCAACTGCCGAAAAAAATTCTGCATCTTCCTCAACTCCGTTATCAGCTCCTCCTAGACTATCACTTCTAATTATCCAATTTTCTCTACATCTTCGCCATTTCCCTATGGCTCTCATCTATCGCCATATTCTCTATAGTTACTCCATATGCTCCTTCAGTTATCTCGTAATTCTTTTCCGTCCCCTCTCCGTGACTTCTGAATTTCCCATTCTCAACGTCTCTCTCCCTTAATCTATGGCTTCCCTGCCTCTTTCCTCTTCTCTTCCACTACTGCTGTAGTCCATCGTTCGGACCTAGTCAGCTCACTTTTATGTTCAGTGTAGGACGATTGCATCTAGCTTCCAAACAACTAGACTCCCGCTGCAATTTGCTACTACTCTTCTTTCATATCCTCTATTTTCGTTCCCTCCCTGGAACTGTTCTCTAACTTCTCTCTTATCACTCCATACTCTCCCTATCTCTGCCGTCCTCCTCTACGGCTTCACCAAAATCTTAATCTCAATATTTCTCCATATTTCAAATTTGTCCATTTTTTTGCCGTCTTGCTCTACGGCTTCAACATCTCAGTCTCCATATTACTCCATAATACATCATATCTCTCCATCTTTCTGCCGTCCTGCTCCACGGCTTCCCAAAATCTCATTTTCCCTTATTTCTCCATATTTCTCCCAGAAAACCCCATACAACCGCCGTCCTCCTCAACGGTTTCTCAAAATCTCAAAATCTCTATTATTCCTTCCGTCTTCCTCTACGACTACTCAAAATATTTCATATTGCTCCATAATTGCCGTCTTACTCTACGACTCCTCAAAATCTGTACCTCCATATTTCTCCACATTTCACCATAATACTCCATGTTTCTGCCATTCTCCTGCACGGCCTCCTCAAAATCTCCACCCCCATATTACTCCGTACCTCCATACCTCATATTGCTCCATAACCTCCATACCTCATATTGCTCCATAACTGCCGTCCTCCTCCACGGCCTCACCAAAATGTCAGTCTGCACTATTCTTGCCGTCGTCACCACGGCGTTTCACATAATTTCCGCCAACCTACCATGGCCTCTAATCTGCTTCTTACATCTCCTTTCCTCCTCTCCTCTACTGCAGTACCCTATTGGTCCGGTGTACCCAGTTTACTTCTTAAGTGCGGTATGGACCAATCATACTTGTCTTTTTAAGACTAGCAACCGCCGCTATCTTGTTTATGTATCTTAATAAGCTATGTCTTCTCCCATAGCCTCCTTAATGCTATGCCTTCCTCACATAGCCTCCTCCTCCACTACTTTACTTACTTATTCATAATTTCTATCAATTCAAACATTTTCATCATCATGGCCTCCTTGGCTCTAAGCGTTTCCAACGCCAGTTTATCACTATTTTGAGTTTCCTCTACTCTTCTGACTTCATCAACACTTTGCTTCCTCTCTACCTCTGTATCTCGTTTATCTCCCGAGTTTCTCTCAACCTCCTTACTTCTTACTTCGTCAACCGTTTGTCTCGGTTTCCCTCTATCTTCCATTTCTACCCTTCTCGTACTCCCTGGGTTCCTCTCAGATTCTTTACTCTTTAATTTGTCGCTACCTCGACTTGTACTCCTAGTATCTCTTATACTACTACTCCTATTTCTATCTCCCTTTCTAGCCTCTCGGCTCTTGGATCGGTACTCCCTTGACTCCCTAGTATATCTACTCTTAGATCGGTAGTCCCTTCGATCTGTACTTCTACTCACTTCGTGTCTCTTTACTTCTTCCTCTTTGTTATTCTTCTTTTCTAACTCTTCAAACTTCCTCTCTAAATCTGCGCAAAGTGTAGTTATTTCTTCTACTTCTGTTATATCACTATTTCTGTCTTCCTCTTTGTTCTTCCCCGACCTTCCATGGTCTACACTGTCTACTCTCTGTTGACCCGTTCCCTTGGTCCTTCCATCTTGTTCCTTTTGTACTTTTCTATAATTTCGTTTCTCCTTTTCCAATTCTTCAAATTTCCTGTCCATATATTGAACAATTGCCCGTATGTCCTTCATCTCCGCTACACTACTATTTCTTACTTTATTCTTCCTCTTTAGTCTGACCTGTTCTACATGTCTCAACTTTGCTAGACGCCTTCTGTAATCCTCTGAATCGTCTGATGACGACGACCGCTGTCTCCTCATCCCTCTTATATTTTCTTCCTCCATCTCTTCCTGCGAATCTAAATCTTTAGCTGATGGGTCCTCTATATTCTGAGTTTGACTTGCACCACTTTGTTGTTTAGTCTCTATCTGTTGCTCCTTTTGTTTCAATAGCTGCTGCTCCTGTGCTCTGTTTCTTTGTTTCGCAGCTCTCGTATGTTTGTACGGTGCATCTATTTCTGTTTCAATATTATTCCATTGTTTCCTTATTCCTGTCGTATCGTCTAGAATCGCATTGTACTGTTTACTCTCTGTATCCTGCCATACTTGTATCCTGTCTTCTTCTGGCCTATATGTGCCCATCTCCTCTTGTTCCCTGTTTAAGATTTGGGGGGTTGGGGTTAACCGATCACATGTTGTTTCCGGTTCCGCATGGATTTGTGCTCTAGTACCAATCTGTTCCCGCGCTAGTGTTGGTCTACCGCCGTCGCTATCTATGGTCTCACTGGAAATAATATCTATTTCCTCGTCGCTCTTGGTCATTTGGACGACCCTGTTGTCACCTCTTGTAGTTATACCCCAGTTATTCACTTTAGGTATTGTTTCCATCCTATGTATCCCTATCCGTTCCTGTGTTTTGTTGTGTCTCCTCTGTGTTTGTGTATTGTGAAGTGTGTAATTGGGAATCCGTATACATCCTTCCTTTACTTCTGTTTTCTTTTTCCTGTTGTTGTCCACTTGCTGTGATGTTATTTTCATTTTATGTGAGCGTACTTGATCCTGCACATAACTATTGTCTGTCTGTGTTGACACATCTCTTCTTATTTCTGACTGCGTAGCAATCATGTTTATCCGATTTGTTTCTATTTCCTTTTTTTTTTTTTTTTTGGTCGCTTGAATACTGTTCGTCTGACAGTTCCATGGTCTATGCGTATTACTTTCTTTTGTTGTGACATTTTGATGGCAAAATCCTATTATCTTTCTCCAAGCTCTTACCGCTTCTGTATTCATCTTCCAACCATTCTGCGTTCGTATTTGGCACTTCTGTTGGTTACCAACATTGATGTTGTTTATTTCTATTGGTTTTCCTCTCCTGATCTCTCCAACAAAATTCCTCACATCTTTTCTAGTTCTTCTCCTATTCAAGCTGTCCCAATGTCCTGATCCATAGTTGCTATTAAAATGTGAGAATGTACTCTTACTGCTATTGCATGTCCTATTATGTCCCTGTTTATTTTGATATTTGTTACATTTCCATTTCCCAATTTCGCGATCTGTACATATGTTTCTCCTTTCATGTTTGTTCCTGTTTATAACTGAACCATCCCAATTCATCTTCCTATTCCTGTATTCTTGACATGTTTGTTTTTGACGTCCTCCCTTGTCAAACCAATTCCTATGATGATGTACTCTGGCCCATTGTCTATGATGTTGAGACCTATTTACCATACTCACATAGTGAGCTGGTCCGTCTGTACCCTGAGTGTAAATATTTGTGTGTCGGACTCTGTCACGAATATTTGTGACGCCCGGGTTGTGTCTGTAATTATATTGAGTATTGTTGTGACAAGTGAATTGAGCACAGTTACCGGACAAGGCTTCTGTGTGTCTAGTGCGTGTCGGATTACCGGTCTCAACTCTTCGTATTGAGCGCTGCGGCTGTAGTGGCATGTAATTACACTCAAATTGTTTATGTCCTAGTCTATTGCAAGCATAACACACGACTGGCTTGTGGTCTACCTGTCTTGATCTACAAGACGTTTCTGTTCCTCTCCCTCGTCTTGATATTCTTCTTTGTTGACAATGTCCTATCTCCATAGGTTCTTCTTGTGTTTCTTCGCATGGAACTACCCTACCAAGCCTGAGGTCCAATCTTCTTCTAAGGTTCTCTTCGGCTGTAGCAAGTGCAATGGCCTGTGACAAGTTTTGTAGGTCCTTCCTAAGGAGATGTAATTTAATTGGTATACTATTCAACCCATCGACGAATATGCCCACTAACTGTTTTTCCACCTCTTGCTGGTTAATTTGTTGCCCCATGAAAACTTCTTCCGCTAGGTTTAACAACCTGTCGCTGAACATTTGAATGGGTTCCTCTGCTTGTTGTTGTATGCTCCTCAGCAGCGTCCACGCATACGATGCATCCGTAATTTTAGCATATCTTCTTATTAGTTCTTTCTTAAAATCTTCCCATGTCTCATCTTGGACAGTGTCAAACCTGCGTCTTATAAAATCTACTACTAACCCGCATGAGGAAAGATATGCAACTTGTTTGTACTCACCTTGGTCCATATTGACCGAAGTGCAATATCTTTGTATCTCGAGCAACCATTTTCTACATAAAGTAGGGTTCCCTGAATATGGTGTTATACTGTTCCGGATATTCTGGAACTTACTTTCATTTCTAATGGCAGTCATAGCCTTGGCTACCTGCTCAAGAGCAGCCACATTGGGATCCAAACCCACCGTAAGTTGTTGTTGTTGCATCTTGTCTTGATCTGTAAAGTGTTAGTATTAATAAAATACCTGGAAAGAAACCAATATTAATATCCTGGTTGGCCTGCAAAAGAAATACCAACGACTATTCTATACACAATATTTCATAAAATTTTTGAACTACGAAACAAATTTTCTGGAACACTGTGATTGTAAACACAGAACCTAAATATCAATCTAAATCTTATAATTTAACTAACTACTATAATGACTAACTTAATTAACTTGTATCTAAATGTTTATGTGTTACATAATCTGTTTTCCTTGATTGGGATACACACTTGCTCCTCCAGTATTTCAGAATTAATCAACACAATTTTTGTCTTATACAGCTGTGTAACATGTTATTTTTGCGCGTTGGGCCTGTTCATAATTCAGATTGTTATCTCATGCATGAGTGCCTGTACTCTGACGGTTGGTGGGTGATGTAGACTGTTTTGTTCTTTATATTCTTCTTAGTGCACTTGTCCTTCGTGATGTCTTGACTTCTGTGTTGTCTTGCTTTGTTTCTTCAGCTCGCAGGATTCCTTTGATTTGTACCTTCTTAATGAACTTGACCTTCGTTCTGTCTGCAGTCTTTTAAATCTCTATCTTGTATAGGGCTGGTCAGGTGCACCAAAATATTCTATGACCGTTGTAGTGCTAGATACGAAAATATTTGACGCAACAGTACCTAATATGTGATGCCGAAACTGACGTCTGAGTGGAGTCTGTCTTTCTTTATAAAAGTTTCTTGAACTATCATTGAGTTATAAAAGTTTCTTGAGCTATTCTAGTGTAGGGCTGGTTACTCGCACCATTAGTTACCCTGTTATCTGTTGTCTTTGCTACTGCCTACTGTAGGGCTGGTCACGAGCACCATGCCTATCTGTAGCCGTGGATGGGATTCGAATCGTGTAGGGCTACTGCCCTTCCGTGTAGTGTGGTGTAACCGTGAATATTAGAAACTTACTTCACTCAGACTGACTCTACTTTTTCTTCATACCCACTGTTGATCAATCGATACCACTCAAAAACAGCAGTGAAAATATCAATGGTGGAACTTTATTAACATACGTTGATAACTGAGTAAAAATGGTATGCCCAACCTTCCTCTTCAAGGTTGGCAGTCTTGCAAAATACAATCTTCAGTTTCAAACAATCTCAGTATCCATTTTTTTCACATACATTTGCTTGTTTTCCTTACTATTTCTTGTCCCAGCTATAGAACATATCATATATTTATTCCGATAGAAATTCCTGTCGTTCTTCTGTACTGCTTATTTATTTTTTATGTTTCTTTTCCCATGTTTCTTGTTATATCTCTATACGAGAAACTGGCCTTAACCGCCAGGGCTGTCACTTTTACCAAGATTTCATCTGTTTACTGTCCTCTGCTCAGACCTGGTCTGCTGAGCTACATACGCTAGTTATAAATCAAAATGTCAAACGTACCTGGTTTTGTTTCTTCATTTGAAATACACTTTTTTCTTACACAAACACTTTGGTGCTCCGAATATATCTTATACAACAATATCAAATCTTACGCTGCACGTTCAATATCTAACTACACACTTGAGAGAAACACTTTTCCCTGCCTACGCCTAGCGCGTCTCATCCCAGACTCTGTCAAAACCCCGTTCCAACATTCTTCGTTCACGCCTAACATGTGTTTACGCATCTCGACTTTCTCGTGCATACTTTTTTTCTCAACTCACTCAAACCTGTAAGGGACTTAATTCTAAGTTACTTCTCTTAAGACAAAGCCTAACCTTACACATCTTATCTCCCTTCATAAACGACAAATAAATCTGTAACCAAACCCATCCATATCTCTTAAACCATTTTTCTACATTCTTTCTCTCTATCAAAATCAAACCACGGTTCACACAGTAGAAGCAAGAGCTCAGAACCAAAACTTGAGAGCAGGGAAGATGATAATCCTGGCTTCGACTTTCCAAGGCAGGCCAAGGTACATGCAACAAAACTTTTTTTGATGCTATTGCAATTGTATTAAAGTTTGGAAGACCTGATCTATTCGTTACATTTACGTGCAATCCTGCCTGGCCTGAGATTGTGAATGCAATGGAAGGAAAGCATCGACCTGAACACAGACCAGACATAACTGTGCGAATGTTCAAAATAAAACTTGCAGAACTGCTTGACGACATTTTGAAGCGGAATCTTTTTGGTACTGCGATAGCCTTCGTCTACGTGATAGAGTTCCAGAAACGTGGACTACCACATGCGCACATACTCCTCACTCTGTCTACAGATGCTAAAATACGCACAAAGGATGACATTGACAGAGTCGTAAATGCAGAGCTACCATGCTCAAAAACAAATCTAAGGTTGTTTGAAATCGTCACAAAGTGCGTGCTACAATGTCCCTGCGCACTCAATGCACGATCTCCGTGCATGAAAGAAGGTGTTTGCAGTAAGGGATTTCCGAAAGAGTTCAGAGATGCAACAGAAGAGAATGTTAATGGCTATCCGATGTATAAGAGAAGAGTAGGACCTGCTGTTAAAATAGGAAAGTATGACATGGACAATAGATGGATTGTACCTTATAATCCATGGTTGTCGAAGAAATTCAATGCGCACATTAATGTGTGTGCCTCCGTGAAGAGTGTAAAGTACCTCTATGAATACGTTTATAAAGGTCATGATGCGACATGTGTACGATTACTAAGGGAACGAACGAACGAACTTTATTTTCAAAGAGTTGAGAATTGGGCACACAGGCCCGTCTAACATTCTGCCCTTCCTTTCGCTCACCTTTCATACTGAATTCATTTATTCTCATATGCATGTTACATATCAATTTCAAGAAATTCAACGTAAAGTAAAATAATAATATTGTTACAGTATGTTCATGTAGAGGCGTAACGTATATTAAGGCGCTGGTTAGCTGGCCCAATTATTAAAGTAATAATTCATGATCTGGTGTCTCTGATTCATTCCTTGAACTTCATGCTTGTGCCTTAATGTTATAATGTCTGCCTTTTAGAGCATCTGTGCTGATATATTACGCGAATGCTGAGTGTAGAAAATATCAACCTTAATTCACAAAGTCAATATAATGGCTTTAAGTGCAAAGCCCCTTACATTGGTGGCATCTCAATATGTTCACGCGTATTAGATTCAAAGTGGGTTACCATCACCCAAATACCCGTATCAACTCCCCTGACAGCCCCGGTTTAAAAATCTGTTATACAGATTTTTTACCAAATTTTAACATTAATCTTACCATCGCAATTAATTATATCAATAAAAATTGAATTATGGACCTACGACCAGTAATGTTTTGAATAAAACAGTGTCAGTGGTCTTTGTCAATACATTATAATGTCACATACGTCATAGAAGTAATACATAAGTGAAAGAAACGAAATGTCAATCGTCAAGACAGAAGAAGAAATTATCATCTAATGTCTTAAATAATATAAAAGTTGGTTAACTCAGAACTAAAATTATTTAAGTAATCACCGTATTAGTGTGTAGATGTCATGTGTGTGTAATATTCTAGACATGAATCTATTTAAATAAACTAATTACATGTCATAAAAGAATTAAAATAAAGAATATAGCAGAAATACATTAGAACATAGTATTAAGAACAAATAATGAAAAGAAAATAGTAAATACTAAAGGAATAGAGTCAATCTACTAATGTTATCAATAAAATTATATATGAAAAATTTATCTAATCTACCGCTAAGTTACCCTATATAAAATAAAGATACACTTTTATAATAAACTCATGTGTACTAGTTAAGGTACTAATTAAAATCTAATTATCCTACAATTTTAATTGTTTTATTTCATAGTATTAAAAATGCTTAATAGTTCTGAAAAATTCCAACGTGTGAAGCACGATATCCATAATATCATTGTTCGTATATAAGCTCTCGAAAGTGAAGACCGCTATCCCGTTAAGTGAAAGTGTTCATTCCGATGAAGGAAATATAATACAAATCGAACAATTGTTAGTATTCATACACGTATGCGTTTGTTCAAACGGATAGTTTTGATAAATCATACTGTAATGGTTGATTGGAGTCTGGACACTAACCAACGTCCCTTGTTAAACGAATGCGGCAATGTAAAGCGAAACAATCCGGTGTAACGATTAATGTGAATCTCTGGAAGATTAAACGGCAAAAAACGCTCGTACGTGTCTCTGAGCACAAAACCGCTGCAATCCCATCGATGTCATATCAAAAGACTTAGATTACGTTTAATGTTCTGGCTTGAGACGAAATATATATAATCCTTTTCGAAATATCGACATATGTTGAAAAGGTCAGCATGAAGGTCATAACATTTGAGCAATTGACTCCTTGATTTCATCGTCTAGGAGCCTTGAACTCATATATGTTAGTTCGTTGATTGTAGTTGAAGCCCATCGTAAGTTCAATTTTGGAAGTGTGATGATTCAAAATTTTGATCAGTGTTGCCGATCTGTCACTTTTGATCACTGCAAGTACGTTTAATATACACATATTTTCGTTATTCGTTTGAACTGCGTTGTCATGAATCATCTGATGAAGATGTTGGGTTTCTTGATAAAGAGTCAGCTACAACGTTTTCCGCTCCTGGGATCGACTGGATCTCGAATTGAAACGGCTGTAAGATGATGGAGAAACGTGCCAATTTGGGATTCTTATGATTGGCTCGTCTGAGTGCCGCTACAGATTTTTGATCTGTTTGCACTATAAATGGTGCTCCTAGTAGGAATTTTTCCAACTTTTGTATAGCCCAGACTACGGCTAACAATTCCTTGTCTATCGTTGAATACTTTCTTTCTGTGTCTGTTAACTTCCTTGATATAAATAATGTAGGATGAAGAATGCCGTCATGTTCTTGTAAAAGGCTCGCACCTAAGCCCATGTTGCTCGCATCTGTGCGTAGAATGTATATCTTATTAATATCAGGCAACCGTAAGATAGGTGGCCGTGAAAATATATTAAGAATATGAGTAAATGTTTTGTCGCAGTCGTCAGTCCAATTTACATTTGCAGGCATTCCCTTTCTCAACAGGGAAGACAACACTGCAGTAATGGACGATAAATTAGGGATAAACCTACTGTAATATTGAACTAGACCTAATAGACTCCTAACTTGCTTTTTGGTCTTGGGTATAGATAACTTTAAAATCTTATCAACGTTCTGTTGCATGGTCTGAATGCGACCAGCCCCAATAATATGTCCTAGGAAAGTAATTTCCTGAACTGCGATTTGGACCTTAGTTGGTCTTGCAGTCAAATTATTTGACCGTAGGATTGCTAATAAAGAACCGAGTCCTGTAAAATGTTCTTCAAATGACGAACTGAATAAACAGATATCGTCTATGTATGTAATAATATCTGATCTATGAGATAAAATTTTTCGCATCATGCGAATAAAGGTCGCCGGTGCGTTCATAAGCCCAAAAGGCATCACGTTCCACTGATATAACCCTTGTGGAGTGGAGAACGCAGTGAGGTATTTGGCATGTTCTGTTAAGGGAATTTGCCAATATCCCTTGGTCAAGTCGATTTTGGTAAAAAATTTAGCTTTTGCTACCTGAGTAAGTAGGTCGTCAAGCAGTGGATGTGGTTCACTGTCGGCGACTGTCTGAGCGTTTAATTTTCTATAATCGACACATAATCTAATGTTATTATCCCTCTTTCTAACAATGACTAGCGGAGAAGAAAAAGGAGAATTACTATTCTCAATAATGCCCAAACTTAACATCTGATTAAGTTCCTGAGCTGTCTTTTGTTGGTAATGTATAGGAACAGAATAAGGACGAAGTTTTATAGGAGTATTGTCCTTAAGAACTATGTCATGAGAAATGACTGATGTACGACCTGGTATGTCGGTTAAAACATCAGAATAAGATTCTAAGAGTTCAGAAATTTGTTGACTTTGTTGCGATGAAATTGAAGTAGAGATAGTTACATCTCGCCACGATTCTGTAGCTTGTAAAGTAGGTACAGAAAGAGACATGTGGATTTCAGGAAAAGATGATTCTTCCTCCTGCATAACCGATAGACTAGAATATTGGCAAGAACCAACTGATTTGTTTTCTAGATCATGGAAGATCGATTGTAAGTGTTCAGGGCGAGTGTAGAATTCTTTTAACATGTTAATGTGGTAAATTTTCTTGTGACCCTTAATGTCTAGTACGTAGTCAACGTCAGAAATTCTGTCCAATACTTTAAATGGACCATTCCATGCTATTAATAGTTTATTATCCTTCCGTGGGAGTAGCACGAAAGCTTCGTCACCAGGAAATAACTGACGTAATCGTCTGTTTTTATTCTGAAATAGTCTTGCTTTATATTTTGCAGCCTCTGAAGAAGCTGTTGCCATCTGGCAAGCGTCTATAATATTTTTACGTAAGTTAATGACGTATTCATAGGATGACTGGGTGTCCTGAGTCATCTCATCGTCGAGCAGAAGATCTTTTATCAGTCCCATCGGACCTCTTGGTGGCGCACCAAACACCAATTCGAACGGAGAGAAGCCGGTTTGCTCATGCGGCACCTCTCGGTAAGCGAACAGAATAGCTGGGAGGACTCTGTCCCAGTCTTGAGGATACTTTGTGGTAACCTTATGTAGTAATTGTTTAATGGTGCGGTTGAGCCGTTCCACCGAACCATTGCTCATGGGGTGATAGATACTACTAAGGCTCCTACCTATATTCAGAGTCTTCATTACCTCAGTCATAGTGTCAGAAACAAATTGAGGACCATGATCTGATAGTAATTTTCTAGGAAATCCCAGTCTAGAAAAGATCAGTAAAAGAGCATCAGCTATGTCTGAAGTAGTAGTGTTCTTAAGGGGTATGGCTTCTGGCCATCGTGTGCATAAATCGACACAAGTTAAAATATATCTTTGACCTCTTTCAGAAGGCAAAAGAGGTCCATTTATATCAATTGCCATTTTATCAAAAGGAAGGACCGATATGTCACATGCTTGGATGGGAGCATTATGAAACGCTCCACGAGACTTGACTTCTTGGCAAGTGACGCAGGACCGTACATACAATGCTACGTCTCGTGAAATCCCTGGCCAGAAAAAGGAAGACAACACCCGAGAACGTGTGCGAGTGTAGCCCATATGACCCGCGCATTGAGAGTCATGAGCATGTCGTAGTATATATGGCCTTAATGATACTGGGACTAAGACCTGTTGTTTTACTTTAGTCTGGTCCATACAATTCCTAAGCAGAATGTCGTTCTTAATCGTGAACCAATGTTTACTTTTGTTATTAAAAGCAACATCATCATATTTATTCACCAAAGCAAAAAAAAATTTTAAGGAATTATCTGCTCTTTGCTTAGTAGCAAACGATACTCTGTCTATAACAGACTGAACATCAGTGTCATCCCTAAGATTTGAGTCAGGTAATGTACTATCTTTTTCTTCCGACTCCTGAGCCTGAGCTCGTGTTGTCACCGCATTGGCCGTAGACAAGTGTTGTTTTTCCCATTCCAAAATCTCTTCAGGTGTGCAATCCTTGCTGCCATGTATACGTCCTATTGTGAGATCAGCAATTGGATTCTGAAGCAGACATACCTTGACTTTACCTGAAAAAAATGGGGTATTTATGTCTATTATCGCAGTGGGATAGTATTCAACTGTCCCGCCGAAGGTTATGCACCTAACACATTCATTAGTGGAATACCGAGGATGTATTAAAGATTGACGGATTCCAACAGTAGTGGACCCGGAATCTCTCAAAACTGATATGATGGTTCCATTGACCAGTCCTCTATTGAAAATCAATGTGCCTGTCCCGTCGTTCACAGTAAGACTGACTGCTGGAATAGGTTGTGTACATATCATCGACGTATGGTTGGCTTTCTGAAAAAGAGTGTTACATTGTGGACTCCTGTTTGCCACAATATAATCAATATTACAACATGAAGATGAGGCATGTATCTGAGTATTATTATCATGACTAACTGGGGGTGCATTGCTAGTTAGAACCGCCCTGCATTGTGTTCAAACCTATGTGTACCTCAAGAATTTGAACGTTGTCGATGATGATAAACATAATTATTTTGCCTCCTATCGTTGAAGCTATTATTCCTAGATCTGTAACCATTATGACTATTACTCCAGTTATTGTTATTGTTGTTATATGACGCAACATTGTATGGTTTATTCCAAGTCGAATTTTGTTGAAATGTGTTGTTGTCCCTGAACTGAGGTGATTGATTTCTATATTGTGATCTACCTCTCGAAGAATTTTTATACTTGTTAAAATTATTGTTCTTAAAATAGTTGTTGTCATTACTTCTTCTGTGCATAAAATTCATGTCAAGGCTATGAGCCCGTGACCTATTATGATCACGCCATGTCGCGACGGAAGCTACAGGTAATGCTTCTCTCAACTGAGAATTAGACATACTAGCACCTGGATATGCGGTACAATAATTAACTGCCATTTCTTCTAAAGCCGCCATTGTAGGTGGTTTACGCTCCTGTAAAAATGACAAAAATGGTGTGCTAACAGAGGATAGAACCTTATCCCTAAGCAACAAATCAACTAGCTTATCGTAGGATTTATCTACCCCAGCGAGTTCAACCCATCTATTGAAGGTGATACGTATATTTGAAATAAACCATGCGAAATCCTTACTGGAATCCGGTAGAATAGTTTTGAACTTCATTCTACATCCCTCCTCATCTAGATGAAAACGTCTTAATAACATAGCTTTTGTAGCATCATAATCCTTTGCAATTGCTGGATCTATATTCTCTATAGCATTTAATGGTTCACCAGCCAGAAACTCACTCAGTTTTAAAACCCATGCGGATTTATCAAGTTTATTTGTTTCACATATTTCCTCAAAACGTAATAGATACGATGATAAATCGTCGAAATTTTGTTTAAAAGGTGGTAATTTAAACTTATAGTAACCTTTGGTTTGGTTGGATGACGATGTATTATGTGCATTATCACCACTGCTATTTGTAGCAATTTGCGCTTTTAATCTCAATTCTTCCAAATGAAGAAGTGTCAATTCTTTTTCTTGTTTCATTTTATTTTCTTCTGCAATCTTAATCATTTCATCTCTTGCTTCCAGTTCCTTTCGTTTTTTATATTCCTTAATATCGCGTTCTTCTTCTCCTTGCTTAGCTATAGCTTTTTGTTCTGCTTCTTCTCGTTTTCTATCACGTTCCTCTTGCTTTCTCTCAGCTTCCTTAGCTTCATATTTCGCTAGTTCTGCCACTGCAAATTCACAAAGAATGTCTCCTTTATAACCGAAATCCTTCCCAATCTTTACAAAAGTTTCCAAAGTAGACATGTTTATTCAATAATATATTTAATTAGTAGTCAATTATATCAATCTCGAGTCTATATTTACTTAAATATCTATGCCACCATGGCTAATACCGTACCGTGACCCACTATGTCAAACAGTTACTTATGACATGTCTTACAAATTAGTGTAAGTTACAAAATTACTTTTATTTAATATTTTATAATATTATACCATAGTCAGGCAGAAAAAATAGTTGCTACTTAAACTACTAGTGCAAACATCAAGGAAAATATCTCAGGCATCAAATATTTTCGATTAATTATTTATCAATATTATATTTTATAATTATATACCTATTTCATCATATTATTAAAATTAATTAGAGAAGAACAACATATACAATAAACCAAAGAAGCACTATTACAAAATTACGCCACAATTGTCGATTTACAAACACTAAAACGATATTAATAACTAAATATAATGACGGAAGTTACAGAATTTTTGACAAAACTGAAATTAGGTCAAAGCACAGGAAATCTATGAAATTGTACACAAAAACGTGGACTCTCTATAAATGACGTAACAGTTTTATGTGTAGAACTAAACGATAGTAAGATGAAACTTCACGCACATCTGACAAACAATAGACAAAAATTAATAAACCTGAAACTTAGGACAGAAATAATACAACGATTATATACAACACTTCACAGCTAACAACTAATATTGACTGATTCCAACGTGAACAAAGTATGCCGCAGTATTTAGCGGATTTTTCACGAATTGACTTCAGTCAATTAGTCTCTAGAGAATGATTTGAACTATTCTCACCGTCCGTAGAGGTATTTGAGAACAGAACAAATTCCCATCAGCTTTCTGCTGACTGAACATACATATAACATTATAATTAAAAAAATCCATGTAACATGTATTATTAGGAGAAAAAATATGCCTGCAAACCGAACCGGACCAACATTGCATAATGCACAAAAATAACTTATCTTTTCGAAGAACAACAATCTTCGCCAGTGTAAGCATGCGCCATAGAACGACGTGGATGGCATGCAATATTGATCATTCTTTCATAGCACTGGTTCATTCGTATTTGTTTCAGTTCTCTTGAATACTTCCAATTCCTGCTGCATTGTTGAAAATTTTCCCAACGGCTGTCGACCCTGTCGTCAATGAAATTGGACATGTTGTGACGTCATTTGCATCCGTAGTACGCATGCGTCTTGGTTACACAGGAAAAATTGAAAAGTTGTTGGCACAATAAACAGTCACTCTGAAACAATTCTGTTACAGCTATTTCTTCTTAGAAAAAAAAATTTTCTCGTCCCCATGCGGGCCGCCATTCTGTTACAGAGTGTTCATGTAGAGGCGTAACGTATATTAAGGCGCTGGTTAGCTGGCCCAATTATTAAAGTAATAATTCATGATCTGGTGTCTCTGATTCATTCCTTGAACTTCATGCTTGTGCCTTAATGTTATAATGTCTGCCTTTTAGAGCATCTGTGCTGATATATTACGCGAATGCTGAGTGTAGAAAATATCAACCTTAATTCACAAAGGTGACAACTCATTCCGTGTGAGAGTCCATCACACTTTCAATATTTAATGACAGTATAAACAGTTCATAGACAAGTCATCTCATGATTAAAATACATACGTTAGTGCAGTCCGACTACTGTCTCCTTATACATTCATCAATCATCAAAGTATCAACGTTTTTACACGCAATGTCGACAGGCGAACATTCGGTAGTGATCATTGACGTTTGAAGATATTATAACTCTAGGAATTCATCCATAAATTACTTATTCATTCAGGATAGCTTATCATAGCATCCATATATAATAAAGGCTGACCCATGCCTTACAAGCCGTTAAAAGATTAAAAAATTTTAAAGAAAATTATTATGTTGCATGATGTTAGAAAGACTTAAATTGCATGCTGACGAAAAGATCAGAGAAGAACAAGCGGGTTTCAGGCCGAAACGATCATGTATTGATCAAATATTCACACTAAGAACAATTATAGAAGAATCAGTGGAAAGGCAATCGCCACTTATTATCACCTTCGTCGATTTTCAAAAAGCCTTTGATAGTCTACACCGCCCATCATTGTGGAAGATACTTACAATCTATGGTTTTCCAACAAAATATGTGAATATAATCAAAGCGCTATATGACAATGCAAGATGTTGTGTTAGAACAAATAAAGGGAATACAGAATGGTTTACAGTAGAAACAGGGGTGAAACAAGGCTGTATTATGTCACCACTACTTTTTGGAATAGCTATTGATTGGGTTATGAGAAACTATACCCACAATGAACAATTGGGTATAAAATGGACAAATGGAAAATTCCTGGGGGACCTGGATTTCGCAGATGATGTAGCATTCTTAAGTTCAACACCAAGACAATCCCAAGAAGCAATAAATAATTTGTGTCATCTCTCGGTTAAAATTGGTCTCCAAATAAATGCCTCTAAAACTAAAGCTATGAACTTTTCTAACGAGACCTTTGATATCATCTTGAACGGGGAAAAACTACAGAAAGTTGAAAGTTTCAATTATTTAGGCAGTAAAATGACTCAGGATGGTGACACAACAAGAGAAATCCATACTAGAATTGCTTTGGCAGCTAGCGCCTTCAATAGATTATCTAACATTTGGAAATTACGATCATTGAATATACATACCAAGCTTCGTCTGTTTAATTCAAATGTTATCTCAGTGTTAACATACGGCTGTGAGAGTTGGAAAATAACAAAATCATTGGAGAACAAGCTGAATACATTCGAGAACAAATGTCTTAGAAAACTCATGAACATCAGTTGGAAAGAATTCAAGACTAATCGACAAATAAGAGAAGACTCTAGGCAGAAATATGTCTCCGACTATATAAGGAAAAGACGATGGTCATATATCGGTCATGTCCTACGAATGCAAAACAACAGAATACCACTACAGGCGCTCACTTGGGTTCCTGAGGGTAAGCGGAAAAAAGGAAGACCAAAAGAAACACTCAGAAGAACAATAATAAGAGAAGGAAGAACGTTGGGCCTAAATAATGTGCAAGAGCTAAGAGGAGTGGCGTCACAACGAACAACCTGGAGAGCACTGGTTTCTGCCTTATGCGCCGTGTTTGGCGCTTAAAGAATTTATTATTATTATTATTATGCCTTACAATCCAAGAGAAAACACTGCACAATTCATAACGCGTCTGACTTCTTCAACGTCAGTCTATAGAAGGGTAAAGGAATCGCGTTGCCATGTCCCAGCCTATCAACTAACTACGTCATGACTATCCCTAGTCAACCCTATAACATCGCGGTCAATATAATGGCTTTAAGTGCAAAGCCCCTTACATTGGTGGCATCTCAATATGTTCACGCGTATTAAATTCAAAGTGGGTTACCATCACCCAAATACACATATCAAATATAGCACTCATATTAACATTAATTACTTATAAGCATGACATAACATATGTTGAAAAGAACAAACATCGTCATTAGAACCTACAGTTGATGTTATAAGAAAAGATAATCCGATTGGGGGGGGGGGGGGGGGGTAATCAGAATTCAGAAAGTATTTAAAAGGTCTATGATTGTATGAATAGGGACTGAGGTTGTTTCTTAGGTTACGTGGAAGACAAATCCAAAGATGAGCAGCAGAGTACGCTAAGCTTTTCTTGAATAAGTCACGCCTAGGCTTGGGCATTTGCAATCTGTTAAAGCGTAGACTGCGTCTTTCATTGTAATTGAACATTGGCCACAGATATGCTGGAGCATTGTGTGACAGGATTTTGTGAACAAATTTAGCTTTGTTAAACAGAAGGCGCTTTCGTAAGGGCATTATTCGGAGATTTTTATAGAAATCTACACACTGAGTTAAGAAGTTGTCAGAGACTAGACGCACTGCACGCTTTTGTAGTGAACGGAGTCTCTTTGTGTTGGACATTGAGCAACCATCCCAGATTGTGGAGCAATAGTCAAGGTTTGCTTCTATGTGAGATATATAGAACAATTTTGGTGCATCTTCATCTAGGAAATGTTTGATTTTAGCTAACTGGTAAACTTTCTGTACCGTTTGCTTGGTCAGTGCATGTACATGTGAGTTCCAATTTAGATGCTGGTCAACGATTATACCTAGAGTTTTATGTTCATTAACGTTTTCAATTAGTGAGGTAGCAATGTAGATCTGAAGTGTTGTTTTCTCTGAATTTTGTAATTTTTGTCTAGCTGATATTAATATGCATTTCGTTTTAATGATATTTATTAGCATGCGATTACCGTTGCTCCCCTTAATCAGATTACACTGACAAACAACATTTTTCTTTCTTATAAAAGAATAAGTGTTCTTGGGTCAGTTTCTTGCGCTGATTTCAAATCTGAAATCCGTTTATCTCTATCACGTCGGGTTCTTAAGATATTTGTGAATAAATATATTTTTGGGAAATCGTTATTTGCTCCGTTTCATTTTTACTATATAACTTATTAAAAATTAATAAAATGCAAAATAATTCTACTTTTTTATACCGCTAAAAGATGCATGACATATGTTACAATATTTTTCAAATAGTTACTGTATTTTGAAATAATTCTGAGCGAAATATGGCTTCTAGAAGTTGTAGAAATTCGGCTGATCTGTTCTGTTACGTGTGTGGATATTTTACCGATCGTGTTCACCAGAAAAAACTTTACACCATTACTAAAGAAAGCATATGAACTTTATTTCGATTCGAAAGTTGATGATGCAAATAAATCTTAGAAGCCAAATGCTGTTTGTTTGACTTGTGCAAATACATTGGCAGGTTGGTTACGAAAATCGCCAAAGCATAAGTCGATGCCTTTTAGAGTGCCAGTAATATGGCGTAAACCGACAAATCACGCTACTGATTGTTACTTCTGCTTGACAAATATCTATGGTTTCACTTTTAAAACTAGAAAGTCTGTGGTTTATCCAAATATTGAATCGGTTTCGAAACCAGTGCCTCATGATCCAATCACGTGTCCGATCCCAGTTCCACCAGAACAATATCCTTTGGACGTGAATGAACCATCAGAAAGTGATAGTTTACCTGCTTTAGAAACTAATTCTGACTCGGATTATATACCGGTGAATGATGGTGTTCACTTAATTAACCATTCAGAATTTTCAGATCTAATACGTGATATCGCTCTTACCAAAGGACAAGCGGAATTACTCGGTTCGCGACTCAAAGAATGGAATCTTTTAGCGCCCAATACTCCGATATCTAAATTTCGTCATAGACACAGAGAACTTGTTCAATACTTTGAGATGGATGATGACATTGCTATTGCAAAAATGTAAACGGTCTAATGGTGCACCTCGGTCATGAGCACATAGTCAACGAATGGCGACTTTTCATCGACTCTTCCAAGACTAGTCTAAAAGCCGTGTTATTGCATAACGGACATTTATTTTCATCAATTCCAGTCACCTACTCTGTTCATATGAAAGAAACTTATGACAATATGGCTATACTTTTGGCAAAAATAAAGTACAATGACTACCAATGGCGGATTTGTGGAGACCTAAAGGTCATTGCAATTCTCACGGGCATGCAGACTGGGTATACTAAATTTTGTTGCTTCCTATGTGAATGGGACAGCCGCAACAGACAGGAACATTATGCAAGAAAGGTGTGGCCTATCAGGGATCGTATGCAGCTCGGGCATAAAAATGTAATACACGAGCCATTAGTTAACAAAGACAGCATCATTTTACCACCGTTACATATAAAGTTGGGGCTCATGAAGAATTTCGTAAAAGCGTTATATAAAACGAGCAAAGCTTTCACTTATCTTCGAGAAAAGTTTCCGCAAGTTAGCGGTGCAAAGATAAAGGAAGGTATCTTTGTAGGACCTCAGATTAGGAACGTTATTGCAGACAAACAATTCGAGAACTTGTTACATGGTAGTGAACTTCGTGCATGGATGGCATTCAAATCGATTGTCGATAACTTTCTGGGAAATCACAAATCTGTCGATTATGTGCATATTGTTAAGCAGTGCATAGATGCATACAGAATTATGGGCTGTAACATGTCCCTCAAAATCCATTTGCTCGATTCGCATCTTGACTTTTTCCCTGACAACCTTGGCGAAGTCAGCGATGAACATGGAGAACGATTCCATCAAGATATCGCCGTAATGGAGTCACGTTATCAAGGACGGTGGAGTGTGACCATGCTTGCCGATTATTGTTGGATGCTTCATCGCGATGTACCACATGCCATTCACCGACGAAAGTCGACTGCAAAGAAATTCAAGCCTACATAACTGTTATACTTCTTGTACAAATGATGTTGTAATACTGTATGCGTTGTTAAAAAACTTCAATTGCGTATTTCTAGAGATCCCGACCTGATAGAGAAAAACGGTTTGCAGATTTAAAAACAGCGCATTAAAATTGACCAGAAAAACATAGAAATGTTAGAGAAAGAAAAAAAAATTTTTTTTTTGTTAGCCAGTGTTATCTGTATTCTTTTGTAACGATGGTTCGAGTGTTTTACAACTTTTATCACTCTTGTAAACAGTACAGTCGTCCGCAAACAGATCACAGGATGAGTGCTTGATGTGAAGAGGAAGGTCATTAATGTATATGGTAAAAAGTAGAGGACCAAGTATAGAACCCTGAGGAACGCCAGTATTTATTACTGCTGGGCTAGAATAGGAGTTATTGTAAGAAACTACATGTTTTCTGTCTGACAGGAATGATGTAATTATTGTCATCAGTTGAAAGTTTACTTTTGATGTTTCTAGTTTTCTAATTAAAATAGCGTGACCTATCATATCAAATGCTTTTTTAAAGTCTACAAAGACTGCCCCACACTTTTACCATTGTTAATATTTAGGTGCCAGTTGTCTATCATCTTAGTTAGAGCAGTGTGACATGAATGTTTAGGCCTAAACCCCGAGTGACTATCAATTAGCAAATCGTTGTTAACATGGTGTTGTAGTGTTATTTTATGAATGTGATTTTCCAGTTGTTTGGATAGCGATGATATTAGAGAGATTGGCCTATAGTTACCAAGGTTACGAGTATCAGAGGAACCAGGTTTGAAAAGAGGATATACTTTAGCGACTTTAAAGTGCAACGGGAAGTAACTCTTTGCGATACATAGATTGTATATGTATGTTAGTGAATCACTAATAAATGGCGCAGCATAGCGCAGTATTCGATTACTGATTCCATCAAGTCCTGATGAGTTGTTTTATTGAAGGCCTAGAAGATAGTTATACACCTCATTAACTGTCATATACGGAATGTCGGATGGGATTGTGTTCGTGCATTTGTTCTCACAGAATGCTGACAGTTGGTCTAGGTCACAAAGGGAATCTGGTATCGTAGATTTAAGACTGGTTATTTCTGCCTGAAAGTTATTGCTAAAGTCCGTACACATAAATGAGGTATTGCGGCTTGAGTCTGGCGAATTTCGTTTGTTTGCTAGAGTGTTGATTGCTTTCCACATATCTTTACTGTTTGTTTTGTTCTGAATTAAGTTTTTAAAGTATGTTTTCTTTTCTCTACGTATTACATAACCTTGTTTCTTTGTGCTCTGTGTGTGTTAAAGTCTTTATTTCTGTGAGCTCGATCTCGCTGCCTCATGGCTTCTAGCACTGCTTGTGTGATCCAAGGAGATTTGATCTGTCGTTTCACACGAACTTCTTTAGCTGGTGCATGGTTATCAAACACACAATACGTGTCCAATGAGCTATGGCGTCATCGGGATCAGAAAGTTGGTAAACATTGGCCACAGGTGCAGCTGGCAAATCATGTAAAAATAGTTCATGGTTGAAATTTTTGAAACTTCTAAATTTAATACTTAAATGTTTATTTCTGGGAGCTTTATATTTATTCTTTGACCACGTGCAAAATATTGGATAGTGGTCACTCATTGCTACAATAGGAACAGAGCATTCTAGAATGTTTTCTGTACAGGTGACGTAGATGTGGTCAATTGTTGTGGATGATGTTGTTATTACCCTGGTAGGCTGGTTGACTATTTGTTTTAAGTTGTAAGATAGTATGATGTTTTCCCACGTTTGGTTTGTGTTATGCATGTCAATGTTGAAGTCGCCCAAAAGAATAATTTCTTTGGCAGTGGTAAATACTGTGTCCATCATAGTGGTGAAATTTTCATACCAGATGGTTCCTGCACTGGGATTTCTATAAAGATACCCGATTAGAAATTGTCCCTGACTGGGTATTTTTATTTCTAACCAAATGCACTCGGTCTCTGCTGTCTCTAAATCGCTTCTGCGGCGAAAACTAATGGAATTGGAAATATATACTACTATACCTGTTTCTAGCTTATTACTTGAGTCTCGTTGAACAGTTGTAAAGCCTTTTAGTGTAATATCATCATCTGATATTTTGTCATTTAAACGACTTTCCGAAAGTCCAAAAACATGAAAATTTTGATTCAGAATTCGTGTAAGTTCAGGAAGTTTGCCTAATAGATGGTTTATGTTTAAATGACCCAGTCGTAGACCATCCTTAATTAGCCATTGTGTCTGATTTGTATGCATTTAACTTTGGAGAGGGGGTTTTAAAATATCAATACCAAAAGCAGCGCTAACACAAAAACCAAGAATATTTAGACTAATTAACTTTACCAAGTAAGTGAAAGTAAAAATATGAGTTCTTAATATTGATAACAGGGCTGTTGAAAGTACAAATTCGGTAGATTAGGGCGTGAAGGATGATGCATAGGGTAGAATGTGGTTGCGGGATATTCATGTGTTCTTGTTGTCGGATGCGAGTATGCTGACCAGTATGATCTCTCGGCAGAAGGTAAATAGTCCAAGAGTCTTTGTTGTAGCGGGAAATAAGAAAAGGTTGGGCACAGATGTTGATATATAGGAAGATGGTACAAATGCGGTGACGGGGGTTAGGCTTCTTGTGTCTGTGACATTGATGGTTGGAGTGAGGATGTATCAGGACATGAAGACTGAGTTTGTTGAGTTGCTTCATTTGTACACTTTTGAGGATAGAGTCTATCACATCGTTCCTGTTGAGTAAGTGCAGAGAACATAGGTGGTTGGTTGTTGCTGTAGGGAGACATCACAAGCTGTTCCCTGCACTTCGCGATTTATAAAACCAGGTGTGATTTGATGTTCCTGATTATGAGATGATGTTGAGTGGGTGTTGTTAGAAGTAGTAAGTAATCGTGGAAAGTCAAGGTCATAATTACTATCTGAGAAGCAGGTATTCACTGTTGATAGATGACTGGTTGGATTTTGAGATCCTGATGTGTGGCCGACTCCTTTGAAGGTGCGTTCTGGGTACCTGATGTTTGTTTGCCAGCTTGATGATTCCTTCAGTAGATAAGGCAATATCACCGCTGTAAAGATGTTTTTTAGGGGCTCCTGATTTCGCAAGGAAGTACGAGGAGTGATCAATGAATTTATAGTTGTGTCTGACTGTGGTAAAGTGGGATGTTATAAATATTTATAGGGGACTTAGTGTTCTGACTGAGATCAGCTGTGAAGGTATCTATATCTAATAAGAGTAGTGTATTATAGATAACCTTACTTGCTGCCACATATGTATACCTCAGTCATAATTATTCTGGAATAGTGTGATGACTACGTTATATGTCTAGGGTATGTGTATGATGAAGTGTAAGTCATAACAACAACAGACAGATAAACAATTTAATTTATTCCACCACACTTGACAACACTGTGACACTCACATACATAAAACACTCTACGAGGATATCTTAAAGGAGTCACTGATAACTTTTCAAATAACAATATGTATTCAGTGCTGTCATGAATGTATATGTGTCCTGATTCAAATACAAAGGGAACCAGGAATCACAATCAATTTTACTTACAAGTTATATGTACAGAATTTATCAACATGAATCTTGTAGTGACATATATTTTTAATAGTATCCTATGTGTGTCATTTGTGTAGTAGTAATATGAGGTAATACTGGTTTTGTTTTGTTTTTTCAAGCTCTGTTGGTATTTGTCATCATGACTTCAATAGTTTGTCTTTGTTGGAACTAGTATTGGAGATGTTCTCAGTTCCTGGCATTAAAACAATTAAATTCCCCTCTTAATTTTATTTTACATTGTCATTTTAAGATGGGGTTACATAATGTTGAGCTCCATGGCCACACTCTCTTATCTTTCGTGATGACTGCAGTACAAGACTCCTCTGCTCGATTACTTTAATGAGTTCTGGAGCCACCCCACTGGTTGCTATATGGACCAAGGAGTATGCTGTCCACCTCTGGCTTCAGCAAATCTCTGACCAGGTGCTGCTCAATAACTTTAAGACCACGGTCCCTGAAACAAGAAGGTTGTACCTTCTACGTCAGAACTAATTTACACTCTATTTCTACATTGAGCACAATACAACACAAACATTGAGTTCAGAGCGTTAGGCCAACTGTCAGCTTCATCTGAAATACTTTATACCAGTATTTCCCTCCCTAATGGTTACTACGCCTCTACAATTCCAGCATTATTTCTTTCTAGTCAATAATCTAGGTGTCAGTGTACTGTTTGGCCATTCCATGCAGTTTTACTTTCCTCCGACACCTTCTGTTCAGGCTGGAGTACCATAGGCTTTACATCATGTTCGCTACTGAACTACACATATATACAGACATAAATTATCAATTTACATTCAATTTTCATTAAAAGATATTGAATATTTCAAGCTTACCACAATTTATGGAAATAATAAACAGTTTCGTTGATTGGCAATGAATATAGCACAACTCCGATCTGCCGATGTCCCAGGCTTTATTTTATAAAAAATATACACTGGTGCTCAACGCACTGCTTCTTAGTAGGTTTATTACAAGATGTGGCAATGAACAGACGCTCTGAATTGAGTATATTCGCAGCTCTACCCAATCAAACCATGTCTACACATCTTTTCAAAAAAAATACTCCTTTTCACGTTTCCCCTGACAACACAAGATAGTATTTATAGCCCGACCAATCGTGTTTAGTCTTATATTTGTTGCGCTCCAATCAAATAGGAGTTAACATGGTAGGCTATTTTTGTAACGTAATGTTTTTTCAAACACGTTATAAAAAAATTTTATGAGCAGAAATGATTTCATGCTGTCAGGCACCCCCACTATTTTATTTTGGTTATAATTTGGTAATTCCTAGACTATTTGCGTAACGTTTCACATATTCTTTGTCAGCAAGCCCTAAGGAACCCAAATATACAAATTTAAAAGAGCTAAGTGGCTGCGTTCAAAACATGTGTTTTCCAAAGATAGTCGTATATTTGTTCTTTATTCCTTTTCGTTGTTTAGAACCGCCACCTGTCCTGCCTTTTCCACTGTTATGTCATACTAAAGTCAGGAGCTTAGATGTAAATCAGTAGAATTTCATATTTCCTCATAAGCACTTTTCCTATTTTTAAACCTGATTCTTGTAGTAGTAGTGTTTCTTTTTCACTGACTATATGAAAAAAAGTTATTGCTAGTGGCCTTACACGTGGGATTTGCGTTACTATTAATCGCGCGACGCGTGTAGTGTTGCATGCTTCCTGCCTTCATTCGTCCCTCTCTCTCTCCTGCTTTATCTGTCTTTTAGTTACGCCGTGTATGGGATGAATGAAATATTAAATCTAGGTAATTGATCAGCTTGCGTATCTCAAGGTTTTTCCAAGAAATACAGTACACGTTTCATTGAAGAAAGCGGGTAATAATACAGTAGGCTTTTACTATCAACGTGAAAGCGTTACAATTTGCAGACGAAGGAGAACCCAGGGGGATTTTGCATACAGTCATTGTGACAGCACTGTTCTTTACCATTTCTCTTTTCTTTTATTAAATTTATTTGTTAGGCTTTACATTTACCTTTTAATTTATATATGTGGATTAGAATAATTCACGACATCTCCCCTCTTAAAACAGACATTATTTGTCAGTCCTTTATTCTATATACACATAGAGAAATTTATTATTATTTCTGGGGTTTACGGTGATTCTCATCACACGGATGGCGGCTTAAAAAATCCGCTCCCAAATTGGTTTTTCCAGATATATACTCAATGCTAAAATTATATGGAGCCAAAAGTAAGGACCATCGGAGTAACCTAGAGTTCTCATGCCTAGCCTGTGCTAGAAACGATAAAGGTTTGTGATCCGTTTGCAACTTAAATGCCTTCCCATACAGATAAATATTGAATTTCTTTATTGCCCATATTACTGCAAGACATTCTTTTTCGCTAGTTGAGTAGTTGATTTCAGCTTTATTCAACTTTCTGCTAGCATATGCCACTGGGCTTAATTCCCCATCCAATGCATCTGATTTCTGTAGTAGAGTTGCACCTAACCCAATATTACTGGCATCCGTTCTTACAATGAATTCTTGACTTAAGTCAGGTAATTTCAAAATAGGTTTGCTTGTGAGCTTTTCCTTCAATTCCTGGTAAGCCATTTCACATTGTGGTGTCCATGTAATGCGATCTGGATGTCCTTTACGTGTCAAATCAGTTAACGGTGCACATATGGAATTAAAGTTTTTGATATACTTCTGGTAGAAACCGCATAATGAGACAAAGGATCTCACGTCCTTCTTGGTTTGTGGTCTCGGGGCTTTCTTTAGTTTCTCTAAATTCTTTGGGTCAGGGGTCATGTTTCCCTGATAAATTGTGTGTCCCAAAAATTCCAATTCTTTACATCCAACGCAACATTTGGTTGGTCGGGCTGTTAAATTTGCTTCCCCAAGTCGATCAAACAGCATATTCAGAGAGTCAATGTGTTCCTCAAATGTTTCTGTTGCTATAAGGATATCATCCATAAAATTTGTTATACATGGATTATTCAGAGGGTCCAATAATTTTCTCATCATTCTAGAGAAGACACTAGGCGCATTCTTCAATCCAAATGGCAATCTATTAAACTCATAGTGTCCTTCTGAGGTACTAAAAGCTAGGTATGGTCTAACCCCAGGCTTTACTGGAATCTGATAGTATCCTTTACTCAGATCCACTTTTGAGAAATATTTAGCTTTATTTAGTCTGGCAAACAGCTGATTTGTATCCGGCAATGGATCCACCTGTCCTTCTGTAATAGCATTCAGTCTCCTGTAATCTATACAGAGTCTATGTTCTCCAGAGGGCTTCCTTAAGAGTACAACACCGGAACTATACGAGGATTCACTGTGTGAAATAATTCCTTCCTTCAATAGATAGTCTATCTCTTCCTTCAAAGCTTTCTCCTTAGCAAACGGAATCGAATATGGTTTCATACAGACAGGTGTGGGGTCTATCAGTTTCATATCATATTCCAATAGGTTTGTATGCCCTGGTCGGTCTGTTAACACCTCTGCATGATTATTTAGAACCTGTTGCACTCTCTCTTTCTGAGTTTTCGTTAAATGTGTACTGATTTTCACCTGTGCTGCTGTCTCACAGGGGTGTAATGGATATTCAAATGATGAAAGTGGTTCCTTTTTCATCTCCATGGCGATGGATAAGGTCAACAAGTGTGTCTCTTCCTGATGTTCTCTTTCCAAATATTTCTTCAGGAGATTCACATGATAGATTTTTTCTTTCCCCTTCTTATCTATCTTATAATTTGTTCTAGACACCTTCTCTAAAACTGTATATGGACCTTGCCATCCAATCTGTAACTTATTCTGACTCCCGGGGAGAAGAAGCAGTACCTTCTCTCCCACAGCCAAATCTCTGTCTTTCGCCTTCCTGTTATAATAGGCAGCATGTTTCTTCCTGGCTTGTTTCAAATTTTCATTTGCAAGTTTCCAGCCAGTTTTTAAACGAGTGGTCAGCTCATTCACATATTGGTATGAAGATGTAATGTTTTCCTCTGCCTTTTCATCAGTCCACGTTCTTAACAAAGCTTCGAGTGGACCTTTTATTGGCCTTCCAAACAATAATGTTGCCGGGGCCATACCGGTTGAACTATGGGGTACCTCCCGATAAGCAAAGAGGGCGGCGTGCAGGTACTGGTCCCATGTATCTGGTTTTTCGTGTGCCAACTTTCTCAGGATCGACATCAACGTGCCGTTAAATCTTTCCACTTGGCCGTTCCCTTGGGGATGGTACACACTACAATGGAAGTGTTTGGCCTGGAAGATCCTGAAAACTTCTTCAGTTAGTTTCCCCTTGAACTGAGAGCCATTATCAGTCAAGATTTGATTGGGAAAGCCTAACCTTGTGAAAATTGTGAGCAATGCCTCTGCCACATGTTTAGAATCAATCGATGACAGGGCTACTGCCTCTCCCCACATAGAACAAGTGTCCACCAGAGTCAGAATGTAGCTGTTCCTTCTCTTGGTTCGGGTGAGAGGTCCCACAAGATCCACGGCAACTCTCTCAAAGGGTGTTCCCACTACGGGCATTTCCCCCAGAGTTGCTGGTGCAGTCCAATGTTTAGGTGCTACTCGTTGGCACTCTGGACAGGATTTTACATATCGTTTGATATCTTCAGTTATTCCTGGCCAGAAATAATGACAAGCTATTCGCTGTCCTGTTGCGCTGATTCCCATATGACCACTGAAGGGAATCGCATGCCCTAGTTCCAACACTTTAGTCCTATATGAAGTGGGAAGGACCAGCTGTCCGTGACCATTGGATTCAGATCCAGCCTTCCTATATATCAGTTTGTTCTTCATATAAAACTCTCCCTTGCCTGGAGGTGTATGAGATTTGGGCAACTTCTTGAAACATGGCTTGAGTGTTTTGTCCTCAGCCTGTGCCTTCCTCATCTCATCTGGGTGAGTATTTATTGGATTATCCTCCTCCTTTTTAGACTGTGATCTGGTCTGCACTGTTGCCAATATCACAGGTCTCTTGGGATTCCCCAAGAAGACATATCTACACCCCAATATCAGAGGGTAGATTGGCTCATTTATCACTGCTGCTTTTATGATTCCTTCCACATATCGCGTTTTCACTTTTATTCGGGCGACGGGAAGTGTCATGGTAGCTACATCCTTGGTTGCAGTTTGAATCTCCACTGTTTCTGTGGTGTATTGATCGGCCTGCACCAGGTGAGAATTCACAACGGAATCGTAATCTAAACCGGTATCATATAAACACCTTATAGTGACACCATTACAGATGACATCTTCACACACTGGGGGGTGGTATGGTTCCTGTAGTTCTTCAGGTTTGACCTTCTTTTCCTTTTTCCCCGATGTCATAGCAGCACAATGAGGAGGTTTCCTTCTACAATGGTCAGTGTCATGATTGTTCATCTTACAATTTTTACACCACCTTTTTCCTTGGTTGAAAGATTTTCTTTCATCATATTTCCTTTCATCGAATTGTGGGGTTTTATTTTTATTTTCATACCGTGGCCTATCAAACTGGTGCTTACCTTTGTTTTGATCCCTAGGATCAAATTTATTAAAGTTCTGTGGTGCCCTAAAGTTATCCACTTGTTTCTTTTTATTACCTGTTACCTCTGCTTGAGCTGCTTGATACCTTTCAGCAACATTTAGCAACTCACCCAGCCTCTCTGCACCTTGTTCCATGAGAAACTTTCTCAGGTCTGGAGCCATGGACTCTCTTAATTGCTTTATAAGGACCATTTCCTTAAGATCTTGGGTTTTCCCCAGAGAAGTCCATTTCTCCAAGTATGTCTCTATTCGTGCAGAGAACTGGTGATAGGTTTCACCTGACAGTAGTTTAGCATTCCTAAATTTTTTTCTATAAAATTCTGCATTCTTTTCATATCTTAACAAAAGAGCCTGCTTTAGCATGTCATAATTTTCCTGATCACTTCTGCTCATTTTTGCAAAAACTTCATAAGCTGCCCCACGAAGTCCTTGAGATAACTTTAAGCTCCACCTTTCTCTCTCTAACCCATACGTGGTAGCTAATAGTTCATACCTATTTAGATAGCTCTCTATATCATCATCTTTCTCAACAAAATGATCTAAATGAAAATTCATAGCTGAGGTTGAGGCTCCTTGGCTAGCAGTGGCATCAGAGGCAAAGGGACTGGCACCATTTTCAGGAGCATGGCCTTGAAACTCAAACTCCCTTAGTCGTAACTCGTGTTCCCTTTGTAATATCTTCTCCTCCTTTTCTGCTTCCCTTTCTGCAGTCAATCTTCTTTCTTCTGCTTCCCTTTCTGCAGCTAATCTTTTGTCTTCTCTTTCTGCTTCCAATTTCTTAGCCTCAGCCTCAATCTGCAACCTCTTAGCCTCAGCCTCTAACTTTCTTTCGGCCTCTTTTTCTAATCTTCTTTCTTCCCGTTCAATATATTTGTCACATTCAGCAGTGACATAAGAAATCATAATCTGCCCGTCCATTCCTAACTCTTTCGCAGTCTGTACAGCAGCAGATCGAAATTTTGCCAGGTCGGCCATTGTCTAACAGATAAATGTCTAAAATATGTAACTAAACAATTTTTTCTATGACTAACTAACTTAGGACAACACAGGCACTGTGAGCTCAACCTTATTTATTTTCACCCAAGGATACCTTTTAATTCTTATTATTTCCTGAAGTGAATTACCCCCAATATTTGTAATAGGGAAAGATTCAAAATCCCGAGAGCGAGACCCCAATATATGTGGTGAAGTGGGATGTTATAAATATTTATAGGGGACTTAGTGTTCTGACTGAGATCAGCTGTGAAGGTATCTATATCTAATAAGAGTAGTGTATTATAGATAACCTTACTTGCTGCCACATATGTATACCTCAGTCATAATTATTCTGGAATAGTGTGATGACTACGTTATATGTCTAGGGTATGTGTATGATGAAGTGTAAGTCATAACAACAACAGACAGATAAACAATTTAATTTATTCCACCACACTTGACAACACTGTGACACTCACATACATAAAACACTCTACGAGGATATCTTAAAGGAGTCACTGATAACTTTTCAAATAACAATATGTATTCAGTGCTGTCATGAATGTATATGTGTCCTGATTCAAATACAAAGGGAACCAGGAATCACAATCAATTTTACTTACAAGTTATATGTACAGAATTTATCAACATGAATCTTGTAGTGACATATATTTTTAATAGTATCCTATGTGTGTCATTTGTGTAGTAGTAATATGAGGTAATACTGGTTTTGTTTTGTTTTTTTCAAGCTCTGTTGGTATTTGTCATCATGACTTCAATAGTTTGTCTTTGTTGGAACTAGTATTGGAGATGTTCTCAGTTCCTGGCATTAAAACAATTAAATTCCCCTCTTAATTTTATTTTACATTGTCATTTTAAGATGGGGTTACATAATGTTGAGCTCCATGGCCACACTCTCTTATCTTTCGTGATGACTGCAGTACAAGACTCCTCTGCTCGATTACTTTAATGAGTTCTGGAGCCACCCCACTGGTTGCTATATGGACCAAGGAGTATGCTGTCCACCTCTGGCTTCAGCAAAGCTCTGACCAGGTGCTGCTCAATAACTTTAAGACCACGGTCCCTGAAACAAGAAGGTTGTACCTTCTACGTCAGAACTAATTTACACTCTATTTCTACATTGAGCACAATACAACACAAACATTGAGTTCAGAGCGTTAGGCCAACTGTCAGCTTCATCTGAAATACTGTATACCAGTATTTCCCTCCCTAATGGTTACTACGCCTCTGCAATTCCAGCATTATTTCTTTCTAGTCAATAATCTAGGTGTCAGTGTACTGTTTGGCCATTCCATGCAGTTTTACTTTCCTCCGACACCTTCTGTTCAGGCTGGAGTACCATAGGCTTTACATCATGTTCGCTACTGAACTACACATATATACAGACATAAATTATCAATTTACATTCAATTTTCATTAAAAGATATTGAATATTTCAAGCATACCACAATTTATGGAAATAATAAACAGTTTCGTTGACTGGCAATGAATATAGCACAACTCCGATCTGCCGATGTCCCAGGCTTTATTTTATAAAAAATATACACTGGTGCTCAACGCACTGCTTCTTAGTAGGTTTATTACAAGATGTGGCAATGAACAGACGCTCTGAATTGAGTATATTCGCAGCTCTACCCAATCAAACCATGTCTACACATCTTTTCAAAAAAAAATACTCCTTTTCACGTTTCCCCTGACAACACAAGATAGTATTTATAGCCCGACCAATCGCGTTTAGTCTTATATTTGTTGCGCTCCAATCAAATAGGAGTTAACATGGTAGGCTATTTTTGTAACGTAATGTTTTTTCAAACACGTTATAAAAAAATTTTATGAGCAGAAATGATTTCATGCTGTCAGGCACCCCCACTATTTTATTTTGGTTATAATTTGGTAATTCCTAGACTATTTGCGTAACGTTTTACATATTCTTTGTCAGCAAGCCCTAAGGAACCCAAATATACAAATTTAAAAGAGCTAAGTGGCTGCGTTCAAAACATGTGTTTTCCAAAGATAGTCGTATATTTGTTCTTTATTCCTTTTCGTTGTTTAGAACCGCCACCTGTCCTGCCTTTTCCACTGTTATGTCATACTAAAGTCAGGAGCTTAGATGTAAATCAGTAGAATTTCATATTTCCTCATAAGCACTTTTCCTATTTTTAAACCTGATTCTTGTAGTAGTAGTGTTTCTTTTTCACTGACTATATGAAAAAAGTTATTGCTAGTGGCCTTACACGTGGGATTTGCGTTACTATTAATCGCGCGACGCGTGTAGTGTTGCATGCTTCCTGCCTTCATTCGTCCCTCTCTCTCTCCTGCTTTATCTGTCTTTTAGTTACGCCGTGTATGGGATGAATGAAATATTAAATCTAGGTCATTGATCAGCTTGCGTATCTCAAGGTTTTTCCAAGAAATACAGTACACGTTTCATTGAAGAAAGCGGGTAATAATACAGTAGGCTTTTACTATCAACGTGAAAGCGTTACAATTTGCAGACGAAGGAGAACCCAGGGGGATTTTGCATACAGTCATTGTGACAGCACTGTTCTTTACCATTTCTCTTTTCTTTTATTAAATTTATTTGTTAGGCTTTACATTTACCTTTTAATTTATATATGTGGATTAGAATAATTCACGACAGTGCCTCTTAAGTTTAGAATTGTTGATATCAATGGATTTGCGGTAATGGGCTCTGACTGGAGGAATAATGGACGAGAAGTAGATTTTCGCATTAGGGAATAACGAATGGAATTTTGATGTGATTTGGTTTAGATCAGCTTGGGATATTTCAATATCTTTGAGCGAGTCTGATAGACCTATATGAGTAGTTACTCTGGTGACAGTGGGATCAGACGGAAAACGTTTAAGGAGTGACAGTAAGTCATGAGTGGATGCTCAGTTCTTGAAGTGAACAGTGACCGAGTCCATATCGTTTGTTATAAATCTAGATTTCTGTAGTTTCTTGACATTCTGGTCCCCGAAATAAGGTGCTTCCTTTTATTCTGAATCCTTGTGTTGGTGCCTGTGATAGGACGTGCTTGTTCTTGTGTTACCTGTGTGCTCTGATTACACTGACATACAACATTTTTCTTTCTTATATAAGAATAAGTGTTCTTAGGTCAGTTTCTTGCGCTGATTTCAAATTTGAAATCCGTTTATCTCTATCACGTCGGGTTCTTAAGATATTTGTGAATAAATATATTTTTGGGAAACCGTTATTTGCTCCGTTTCATTTTTACTATATAACTTTTTAAAAATTAATAAAATGCAAAATAATTCTACTTTTTATACTGCTAAAAGATGCATGACATATGTTACGTTATATTTCAAATAGTTACTGTATTTTGAAATAATTCTGAGTGAAATATGGCTTCTAGAAGTTGTAGAAATTCGGCTGATCTGTTCTGTTACGTGTGCGGATATTTTACTGATCGTGTTCACCAGAAAAACTTTACAACATTGCTAAAGAAAGCATATGAACTTTATTTCGATTCGAAAGTTGATGATGCAAATAAATCTTGGATGCCAAATGCAGTTTGTTCGACTTGTGCAAATACATTGGCAGGTTGGTTACGAAAATCGCCGAAGCATAAGTCGATGCGTTTTGGAGTGCCAGTAATATGGCGTGAACCGACAAATCACGCTACTGATTGTTACTTCTGCTTGACAAATATCTATGGTTTCACTTTTAAAACTAGAAAGTCTGTGGTTTATCCAAATATTGAATCGGTTTCAAAACCAGTGCCTCATGATCCAATCACGTGTCCGATCCCAGTTCCACCAGAACAATATCCGTTAGACGTGAATGAACCATCAGAAAGTGATAGTTTACCTGCTTTAGAAACTAATTCTGACTCGGATTATATACCGGTGAATGATGGTGTTTACTTAATTAACCATTCAGAACTTTCAGATCTAATACGTGATCTCGCTCTCACCAAAGGACAAGCGGAATTACTCGGTTCGCGACTCAAAGAATGGAATCTTTTAGCGCCCAATACTCCGATATCTAAATTTCGTCATAGACACAGAGAACTTGTTCAATACTTTGAGATGGATGATGACATTTGCTATTGCAAAGATGTAAAAGGTCTAATGGTGCACCTCGGTCATGAGCACATAGTCAACGAATGGCGACTTTTCATCGACTCTTCCAAGACTAGTCTAAAAGCCGTGTTATTGCATAATGGAAATTTATTTTCATCAATTCCAGTCGCCTACTCTGTTCATATGAAAGAAACTTATGACAATATGGCTATACTTTTGGCAAAAATAAAGTACAATGACTACCAATGGCGGATTTGTGGAGACCTAAAGGTCATTGCAATTCTCACGGGCATGCAGACTGGGTATACTAAATTGTGTTGCTTCCTATGTGAATGGGACAGCCGCAACAGACAGGAACATTATGCAAGAAAGGTGTGGCCTATCACGGATCGTATGCAGCTCGGGCATAAAAATGTAATACACGAGCCATTAGTTAACAAAGACAGCATCATTTTACCACCGTTACATATAAAGTTGGGGCTCATGAAAAATTTCGTAAAAGCGTTAGATAAAACGAGCAAAGCTTTCCCTTATCTTCGAGAAAAGTTTCCGCAAGTTAGCGATGCAAAGATAAAGGAAGGTATCTTTGTAGGACCTCAGATTAGGAAAGTTATTGCAGACAAACAATTCGAGAACTTGTTACATGGTAGTGAACTTCGCGCATGGATGGCATTCAAATCGATCGTCGATAACTTTCTGGGAAATCACAAATCTGTCGACTATGTGCATATTGGTAAGCAGTGCATAGATGCATACAGAATTATGGGCTGTAACATGTCCCTCAAAATCCATTTGCTCGATTCGCATCTTGACTTTTTCCCTGACAACCTTGGCGAAGTCAGCGATGAACATGGAGAACGATTCCATCAAGATATCGCCGTAATGGAGTCACGTTATCAAGGACGGTGGAGTGTGACCATGCTTGCCGATTATTGTTTTATGCTTCATCGCGATGTACCACATGCCATTCACCGACGAAAGTCGACTGCAAAGAAATTCAAGCCTACATAACTGTTATACTTCTTGTACAAATGATGTTGTAATACTTTACAAGTTGTTAAAAAACTTCAATTGCGTATTTCTAGAGATCCCGACTGTTAAAGTACTGTCCGCCCGTTCGTTTATTCCAGTGTATTCAAAGAGTTGGTCTGCATTTGATATATGCATACCATCATTATTCCCATATGTGTCTGTATGAATGTTAGGACATTTGTATACCACAAAAGTGTCACGCGAATGCTTTATTCGTGGGTATGCAAAAAAATGCACTGTATCGTCCCTGTATTATTTATGCAGTGTTCTCTCTCAAGGGATAACGAATTAGTAATGTCTCAGATATGCCCAACCGCTCAAAGATAGCCAGGTAGGAAGCCAATACTGGTCCGGTAACATAACAAAGTTTATTGAAAACTCATGATCAATGAAATATGATGAGCCGTCATTAGTTAATGTCATTCTGTCTATTCGTAACCTAGTTTTATACTCATTGACTGTGATACATTGTTGCTTATCAGTCCCAATCCATCTATACATCTCTATGGATTGATTATATCCGTGCCCTTCTCCCGTAATTTCTGTTCACACTCATATAACTTTATTAAAATGAATTTCCCAAATTCAGCACACATTAGCGACAAAGCAGGATTTTTTTAGACTCCGATTTTTACGGTGTATAGACCTGCCCGTCTACCAAGTGTATAAGTATCAAATTATACCTGATTCACAGTACTCATCCTGGTATGCACTCCCATTCATGGCACGAATCAATATAACCCTTTTCTACGGGTTTTCAAGCAAACCAGCCCACACAAGGCTGTTCACGTCTTGTTTATTTCTTGGGTCCATTTTTGTTCTCCACGTCATTGTTTCAACACACAAAAACTCCTACGTCATCTTTTTTTACTGCGCGCATGAATAATGCACCTAAGTGTACTATTCACATATCTTCAAATATTTTCACCAAACTCAACTCAGCGCTCTTTGATGCGCAACAACAAAATGTTGTAAAAACCATACGCAACAATTACCCCCTACCACCGTTAAGAAAAAAGACACGTAGTTTCTTTTTTCTTCAAAATTGTACCACTTAAGGTTATTTAAAATAAAAATACCAACATAATACTATCCTAAGTCTCAGTAAGTCTAAGTCAGCTAATGTCTTATAACATAATTAGTCAGTCGTCGATGAGATGAAACGGTGATAAACAAATCATATAATCTACTGCCTTATGAATAAAATGGAAGTAGGAAGTAATAAATAATATTACTAAATTACAACAAATTACGCGGAATCAACACCGCCCTCTATTACCTCTAGTATCAATAATACTAGAACCAAAACTTATATAATATGGTTATATCTAATAGGATTACCTACCCATCGGAAAATGATTGCAATAATGTGTACCTCCACAATATAGAGTATACTGCAAATCTCATACATATTTATTCCTGATCCAACCCCAAAAAATAGCAAATACATGCATAAATCGGTCCCAAATTACCTATTTCAATGCCCCTAGGAACCTCTATAATATACACGCAAAAATTTATCGCTAAAGACTATCATTGCCGTACAGTCATATTATAGTACACTGTATGTGCACCTTACACCATACACACCAAATTGTGTTCCGGATAAAACTAACAAAAATTCAATGTCCCAATTACATCACCACTTCTGTTGACCATGGACTAACTGTCATTAAAAACATGTGTACTGTCTTCCTGAGGGCACCTCGACAGTACGTCTGCAACCACATTGTCGGACCCTCGAATTGCTTGAATAGTATAATTATACGGCTGCATCAGAATCGAATAACGGGCTGCTCGGGCGCATTTATGGTTCTTCGTCTTTAAATACGCCAAAGCCCTCTGGTCTGACTGTATTACGAAAGGTACACCTAACAGATACTTCTCTAATTTGGTTACTGCCCATACCACTGCGAGAAGTTCCTTTTCCAACACCGAATAATTCATTTCCGCCTTGTTTAACTGTCTCGAAATGTACGTGATCGGATGCAGATGTCCATCAAATTGTTGAAGCAACACAGCACCAACGCCCTTGGACGAAGCGTCTGTTCGAAGAGTATAAAGATTATTAAGCCTGGGTAGTTTTAAAATCGGTGGGGATGAAAACAAATCTTTAATTTTAAGAAAAGCAGCATTGCATTCTGGAGTCCACCTAATTACATTAGGAGCCCCTTTCCTAAGTAGAGTGGACAGATCTGATGTAATTGAAGATAAGTTAGGAATAAATTTACCATAATATTGCACTAGTCCTAACACACTACGGACTTGTTTTTTTGTCCTAGGAATGGAAAGATTTAGAATCTTGGAAACATTCTGCTCCAAAGTTTGAAGATTCTCATGACCAATCCTATGACCTAAAAAAGTAATCTCAGAGAATCCAATATACACCTTAGATTTCTAGCAGATAACCCAGCAGATCTGAGCGTGGATAATAGAGAGTGTAAACCGTGAAAGTGTTCTTCCCAAGTGTTGCTAAACAAACAAATATCATCTATGTACGAGATTATATCTTGTCTATGCGAGAAGAGAATTCTCATCATTCTAGTGAACGTAGCAGGTGCGTTCATCAGTCCAAAACACATAAAATTGAACTGGAACTACCCTCTGGGAGTAGCAAAAGCCGTAAAATGTTTACATCTTTCCTCCAACAGAACCTGCCAATAACCTTTTGACAGATCGAACTTACTGAAATATACTGCATCTGCTAATTTTGGTAAAAGATCATCCAATAATGGTAACGGTTCGGCGTCAAAAATTGTGACCTGATTTAATTTTCTAAAATCAATGCAGAGCCGAATGTTATTGTCTTTTTTTCTTATTACAACCATGGGAAAAGCAAAATTACTTTGAGAAGAACTGATTATACCTAATTGCAGCATGTCATCTATTTCTTTGTTTACTTTGTCTTGAAAGTGTAATGGTATCGGGTATGGACGCACTCTAATAGCCTTTTCATCATTTAAAATTATGTCATGTGTGATGACATTTGTTTTGCCTGGTATGTCTGTAAGTACATCATGAAACGAATGTAATAATTCGGATACATGTGTTTTGTTTTCAAGTGTAAGATTCGGACAGATTGTCACGTCCTCCCAAGTTTCGGTAGATTGAACCGGTAGACTAGGAAACGTCATTGATACAGCTGGGAAAGAAGATTCTTCTTCCTGAATAACTGACAAAGACGCCCAGCTCATTGTATGTGAACCTACATTATCAACCGCGTGAAAGACTGCCTGAAGATGTTCAGGTCTTGAGTGAAACTCTTTCAACATGTTAATGTGAAAAATCTTTCTTTGTCCCTTAACATCAAGGACATAATCGACATCTGAAATACGTGACAGAATCTTGAATGGACCACACCAAGTTATCAGTAGTCGATTCTGTTTGCTCGGTAAAAGCACGAACGCTTCGTCGCCTGGTACAAGAAGACGAAGACGTCTTGAGTGATTCTGTAACATACGAGCTTTTTCTTTAGCTCTCTCCGATGCATCTGTTGCCAACTGGCATGCATCCATGATTTTTTTCCTAAGATTTACAACATACTCGTAAGACGATTGAGTATCTTGCGACAAGGAAGAATCAATCAACAAGTCTTTGATCAAGGACAATGGACCTCTGGGCTGAGCACCAAATACAAGTTGAAATGGACTGAAACCTGTATGCTCATTCGGTATTTCACGATATGCAAAAAGTACCGCTGGTTAAACTCGGTCCCACTCTTTAGGAAAATCGATTGTAATCTTTCCTAACATCTGTTTTATTGATCGATTTAGACGCTCCACCATCCCGTTTGAGGCGGCGTGATATACGGAACTCAGTGATCTGTCTATATGAAACATTGCCATAACCTCAGTCATTGCACCTGACACAAACTGAGAACCTCTGTCCGACAACAATTTTCTCGGAAATCCGATTCTAGTAAAGATATGGAACAAAGCATCAGCTACATCCTGCGTAGTAATGTTCTTGAGTGGTATGGCCTCTGGCCAACGCGTGCACAAATCTATGCAAGTTAATACATATCTATGTCCTCTCGATGACATTATAGGAAGTGGGCCAATAATGTCCACGGCCATCTTCTCAAATGGACGCACCGGAATATCGGCTGCTTGAATTGGAGCCAAATGACGTGCCCCTCTAGACTTCACCTCCTGACAAGTAACACAAGAACGGCAAAACATCGCAATGTCTTTCGACATTCCCGGCCAGAAAAAAGATGCCAGAATTCTAGATCTAGTACGAGAGTATCCCATGTGACCTGCACAACGGGAATCGTGAGCATGACTCAAGATATAGGATCGCATTACCTTAGGCACCATGATCTGAGTAGTAATATGACAAGATTTACTATCTCTGAATCTTCGCACTAATATGTCATTTACGATAGTATACCATTGTTTGTGAGAAGTATGACCATTTGTATCATCCTGTTGGACTAAACTAAAAAATTTCTTTAATGAAACATCACTGTTTTGTAAAGTAGAAAAGACTTCCTTGTTTATGTTACTGTGTAACACATCATCATTAACTAGTGGCACAACATTATGTTGAGACTGCTCCTGTGCTCGAGTAACCACAACATTAGCACTGTGTACGTGTTCTCGTTCCCAATCATTTATTTGCTCAAGAGTACACTCTTTAAAACCGTGAATGCGACCTAGAACTAAATCGCAAACTGGATTCGGCAACAAACATACTTTTATTTGTCCCGTAAAAAATGGCGTCGCGATATGAACCACCGCAGTTTGAAATTTCTCAATTCTACCACCAAACGTAATGCACTTAACCCATGTGCCTGTACAACAAGAATTATCAACCAAACATTGTCGCACACCTACCGTCGTGCAACCTGAATCCTTTAATAAAGTTACTGGCATGCCATTAAGTAAGCCCTTGTGAAACTCTAAAGACCCGGTTCCTTCATGAGCTGACATAGCAGGTAACGCCGGCAATGGGTGTCCACATCTCAGTCTGGATACCACGTCAGGCTGAAATAGATTCTTGCATTCCTAACATGTTTCAGCATTATTAAAATCAAATGACGCACACGCATTTGCTTGATTAACAGTATTATTGTTATCTGCGACATTATTTTCCGACATTTGAACGGAATTACCATGGTAAGCAGATCGATTATAACTATTTGACCGAAATGCCCTGTCATTTTGTTGTCTATTGTTATACAAATGTCTATTATTATTCTGCGAGTAACGTGCTTTATTGTAACTGTAAAAGTTAGGAGTGTTTCGTTGCCAATTCATTCTGTCTCTGTTTCCCAAATCAACCTGTTGACCAGTTCCAAAATGATTGTTATTCCATCTTCTGGCAGCTGGTGAATCTTTTCTATTTCCACCTTCAAAATGAGAAAAATTTCTTTGATAATTATTATTTCGATCTGAACTGGCACTTCTATGACGAAACCTATCTCTGTCACCACTATTCGATCTAAATTTTCCTTGTCTGTTATTTACAGTAGCAACACCCGCTGACTGTAACGATTCATGTAATTTAGTGTTTCTGACATTCAAGTTCGGATGAGCAACTGAAAACTGGCGCCCGAGGGTCTCAACTTCCGATAACGATTTAGGATTCTGCTCCTGTAAAAATGCCAAAAACTTATCACTTACTGAGGATAATACCTTATCCCGTAATATTAAATCGGCAAGATCTTCAAAATTCCGTTGTACCTTTTCAAGTTCGATCCAACGATTAAAAGTTAAACGAATATCCGAAATGAATTGTGAGAACTCTTTTCCTGTTTCCGGCAACAACTCTTTAAAACGCCTTCTATAACCTTCAGCTGTAAGCTGATATTTTTTTAATTGCGTAGCTCTAGCTTCCTCATAATTTTGACTATCGCCTTCTAACGAAGCGACTGCACTTAACGCCTCTCCTGATAAAAAATCCATCAGTTTGCTACACCACTTACTTTTATCAATTTTATATTCTGTGCATACCAATTGAAATCTTGACAAGAAGAACGTTATATCGTCGACCCCTGGTTTAAACATGGGCAAATGGATTTTAATGTCACCTTTTTGACCATCATTCTGAGTGTGTGATTGACAAGTAGCATTTCCATTTTGCAACTTCTGCCTTTCAATTTCCAATAGCATCATTTTCTCTTCATGGGCTCGTTTTTCTCCCTCAAGTGTAAATTCATATTGTCTCCTTTTCTCATTTTCTTCCATCTCCAAGAGTTTAATTATCTCTTCGTCTTGCCTCCTTTTTTCATTATCTTCCATTTCCAAGTGTTTCATACGTTCTTGATTGGCTAATTCTCTATCTTTTAATTCCAACTGACGTTTCTCTCTTTCCTGTGCCTCTTTATATTTTGTTTGAGCAAACTCTTGTAATTTGTCTCCTGAAAAACCAAGAATTTTACCCTGTTTAATGAAGTATTCCGCCGTCGACATTTCAAATTCTGAATTCTAATATTTACCTCATCAAATAAACTGTAGTATTATAAGTAATATCTTATAATCGAAACCTTATCGATACTCATTATTGGAGATTAATCATCTTTTATTTAATAAAATATGCAGCTATAAATCAATCAACTAATAAAATATGCAGCTATAAATCAATCAACTAAGAAATTATACAAGATAATAGTACTACTGAAAACATAATGATCCATGAAGAGAATCAATTACATAGAAATATACATGTTAGCAATGACAATCACCGAACCTCAACAATTAAAGAAGAGATCATATCGTAAAGAACCACGGCGTCAACACAAAAATCTACGACATTTCAGCAGCCCCAAAGAAACTTGCTATAAGCCTTTCCGATTCATCGACCTGAAATCAACCTAGGAAAACACCCAAGGACACCTATGATGAAGAACAAGCCTCTTACGAGTTAAAATGACAAAGAAAGGTGCTCACTAATAATAACCAGGGTACTGACACCATAATAACAATGTCTACTTATCTGCGGTAATCCCAATACTCCTCGTACATATTTCGATCCAACACAGGTTAAGAAATTCATACAGCTGAATTCAAGGTGAGCAATTCTCCAAAACAAACAGTAATTTGCTCTGGTTGAAAGTATCTGTTACCGAATGACGTCACTCAATGTAACCTCCACAGGTACACAGCAGGACTTGAAAATGGAAATCGAAAACTGTAGCAATATTTCCGCGGTACAACTATGATACTTCTCTGGAGACTTGAATATGTACATCACACGAACGTTGACCTTCCAAGTCAAGGTTACGACTTTGACATAACGATCAATTGATTGAGCATGCCACAAGTGTCATTGTTCCAATGTGCGTGGCAATTAATTGAGCTCCAAATATCTGAATTTTAAAGAACGGGAAGGTACATTTTAATGGCCACCATGTTAAAGTACTGTCCGCCCGTTCGTTTATTCCAGTGTATTCAAAGAGTTGGTCTGCATTTGATATATGCATACCATCATTATTCCCATATGTGTCTGTATGAATTTTAGGACATTTGTATACCACAAAAGTGTCACGCGAATGCTTTATTCGTGGGTATGCAAAAAAATGCACTGTATCGTCCCTGTATTATTTATGCAGTGTTCTCTCTCAAGGGATAACGAATTAGTAATGTCTCAGATATGCCCAACCGCTCAAAGATAGCCAGGTAGGAAGCCAATACTGGTCCGGTAACATAACAAAGTTTATTGAAAACTCATGATCAATGAAATATGATGAGCTGTCATTAGTTAATGTCATTCTGTCTATTCGTAACCTAGTTTTATACTCATTGACGGTGATACATTGTTGCTTATCAGTCCCAATCCATCTATACATCTCTATGGATTGATTATATCCGTGCCCTTCTCCCGTAATTTCTGTTCACACTCATATAACTTTATTAAAATGAATTTCCCAAATTCAGCACACATTAGCGACAAAGCAGGATTTTTTTAGACTCCGATTTTTACGGTGTATAGACCTGCCCGTCTACCAAGTGTATAAGTATCAAATTATACCTGATTCACAGTACTCATCCTGGTATGCACTCCCATTCATGGCACGAATCAATATAACCCTTTTCTACGGGTTTTCAAGCAAACCAGCCCACACAAGGCTGTTCACGTCTTGTTTATTTCTTGGGTCCATTTTTGTTCTCCACGTCATTGTTTCAACACACAAAAACTCCTACGTCATCTTTTTTTACTGCGCGCATGAATAATGCACCTAAGTGTACTATTCACATATCTTCAAATATTTTCACCAAACTCAACTCAGCGCTCTTTGATGCGCAACAACAAAATGTTGTAAAAAACCATACGCAACACCGACCTGATAGAGAAAAACGGTTTGCAGATTTAAAAACAGCGCATTAAAATTGACCAGAAAAACATAGAAATGTTAGAGAAAGAAAAAAAAATTTATTTTTGTTAGCCAGTGTTATTGGATTTCTGATAATAACGCATTCTGTGAGTTAGTCGTCTTGGCGGAGAGTGACAATTCGAAATTTTTACCGGGATTCTACAAACATTGTCTGCACTGTCTGTAGTGAATTTCGGAGAATCCAGGACACTTTCTTGGCTGTGATGGAGTTTTAGTTGCGTAATGTTTTGCTCGGATTCGTGGCTAGTGTTTTTCAGTTTTTGACACAGTTTGTCCGTTTTCTCTTGTGGTGTACAAAGCTCCACCGTATACTGCTGGCTTTTTTCATAGCTACTTTTAAGTACCGTATGTTCTGTCTGAAGCTTCTCATACGACTGTCTTAGGCTGTTCAGCTCTGCTCTAAGTAAATCTATCTCAGACATAATACTTGTAAATACATCATGATGATATGCTACTTGTAAGGGTTGTGGTGATGATGGTACTGGACCGCTAACAACAAAGTCTGTGAGTGAATGGTGATCCGCCTCTGTGATTCCATATTCTGTTTCTGCTGTAACTGGTCTTTTCAGCTCAGTTTGTGATAATGTGTCGCATTCATCAATACATGGCATATGTGGTTCTACATTGTTGTCAACAGGTGTATGACAATGCGAAGATATGTCTATGTAGTGGTTTTTGATGTTATTGTATGGTTGTTATGTTACCTAGTGTACTGGATGAGGTCAGCTGTGAAGGCTCCTGAGATAAAAGCTTATGTGAGTTACAGAAGGCCCTTCTGCTACCACTTACGACCTCAAACAGACCTATTCTCCTATAATGAGTGTTAGCTACGTTAAAAGTCTAGGGTACTGAAATGTAATGTGTAGGTAATAAAATACACATACACATACATGTAATTAATAAGTCTAATAATAATAATAATAAACTCTATAATACACTGAACTAACACTGGCTGTTAAAGTTAAAGTTTGAAAATTTTTTTAAATTTATTAGTCCTGAACCAATTGTTTCTTTTGGTCAGAACACATGAAAAGATAGGTATTTATCAATGAAATGCATATATATATTGCATAATCAAATATAACTTTTGTACATAGGTATATTATTACAATGGTTAATCTTAATAGTATCTACACTGTCCTGGGAAAACTAGCACTTGATGTTTAGTTGGGGTGGCGTCATCATGCCCAATCTATGCTTACAAAGTTGTTTCCTTGACAGATAGACTGATGTTAATGTTTTTATACAAGTTTTTTTCTTTATTGAGGGTGGAATTAGTTTATGAATCTCCAGCAGGCCAGGTTTGAACTTTACTGGCCTGTAATGATGTAGTACAGAATTCTTGTGGCCCCCTTCCTCTCAGTATCTGGAGTAAAATGTTAGGCTGCACAGACACCCGCTCTTGCACTTCTACAAGAGCATCTGGCTCAATCGTAGTGCCAGATCAGAAACTCACAATTCAGAATTGAGAACACAGTTACTTAGGACTAGCAAAACTCAGCTGAGCTGCTGGCTAGATTATGGCGTCCCACTGATTTTTATTTATTTATTCCGGGAAATCACCTCTAGCAGTCAAGAACTGTGTTAATGGACAGTCTTATATCAAATGGCACAAGTGTGCGTCTCTCATTCACTAATATAAATACTTCTGTCCAATCAACGAACTTCCCCTCTAACTTTTTTTCAAATATTCAAACCAAAAGTCAAATTTCACTCATATCTCAGTCATGTGTGTATTATATTCTGTTTGTCCGTCTGTCTCTACTTGGTTTTTCACAAAAATACACTTGTTTTTTTTTTTTGACTAACTACATGTAAAAACTGCACAAACCTGCCTCCCTAAGTTATTTTTAGCTTCTATCCTCCGACTTTGCCCCTCTAGTTCATTGCAGTTTGGGTTTATGTGTTTTGCTCAAGGACGCGTCAAAAAGTAACTTTAGTGAAATATGCACAAAAAAACTGTTCGCTAGTCTGATTGGAACAATACGGTCTTTCGTCAATATCTTCCGTGTTATCTGTCCGTCTGTATAATTAAAAGTATATTTTTTCTCTGCTCAAGATGGACTATCAAACTAGCTAGGTTTTATTTTCATAACTTTATTATTAAAGAAAAACCTACTTTTCTCAAGGTTAGTTTTTGAAATTTGTTTTTGAACCTACGTCCACGCGTTTGCCGCTATATTCAAATAAACAACCAAGTACCGTAAAACGTCCAAGATACGACTGTTTCTAATAAGAGCTAAGGTCGTTTTTCTACCAATTCCTTACATTGTCAACTAGTGGCGTGAATTTTTTTTTCCTTTAAACTACTAATTGCGTCTTTTTGCCTTTTAGATTCAAACACGTGTTCAGTCATATTTTTTCCCTTTTATCTCCGTCTCCCCTCCCGTCCAAAATGGTAAACCGTTTCGTCTGCATGTCTAACTAGTTAGTTTCAATGGCGGTAGAAAGCGCTGGCGTAGGCGAGAATGTATCCTCGTATCTTACGTATAATTTTTTCCCTACATGTTATCTTACCCGTTATCTTTATAATTGGAGATATTTTAACGTTGTATCTCGGTAATATCACCACAGTCTAGTAAGTTGGAAAGAGCTAAGTTGGGTGTGATGGCCTGTCGACTGACTCCAGCAGTAGTTGCAGTTATCCATAATTTGTTTAAATCTTTCTGTATCCAATTTTTCACAGCAGTCTCTGAAACTTGAATCATGGCTTTGTTAGATGTGTTGTAAAAATGGAGGAAAACATCTTCAGTGGAAATAACACCTTCCACGTATGCACCATTAGCATCTGTTCTTGATTCAATATGTGCATTTGATTCATAGTATATCTTCGAAAGACTTCTCAGGGCCTCATACTCAAGCAATGTGGAGAAATTTAGTATGGCACACTGCTTGTTGTTTTTATAAGTTATATGGAATGAAAGCATGCACAGGGTGTTATCTTTAGTGATCTTGGTCTTTTTCTTCACCGCTCTTGTCACGTTTAATGTGTAATTTTTTTTTTTTTTTTTTGGGGGGGGGGGGGTTTAGGTCGAATAGTGGTGACCGAGTTCACGTGTGCCATTGTTCCTGATAATTAGCTATAATAATACTGAAGCGAGTTGTAAGAAATCAAGTAAATTTGCATCTGAAGGCCAATTTAGTCCCCTGTTTGTTATATTCGACATCTTGCTGGTTTTTGTAGTCTCGGTCTATTAGTTTGTGGATATTTAGATCATGTTTCATTATACTGTATAGAAATCTGAATCGGCTTATGTTTTATCTTGTCATGCTGAGCTGCTCAAATGCAAAGTGACGGAAGTTGCGTTAATCGCTTTTATTTCACAAAAATAACCAAGATGGCTGATGGAATCGCTGAAATGATTTGTGTATTTAAAAGTCCTCGCTCGAAGCAAATACACACAAGATATCTACATATTCAGGTTGAAACTGTCATTGTCAATGTCTTCAAACATAAAGAAGTTGGCACGAACTGTGTAAATTATATAACCGAAAACATCAAATTACTTCATCTAATCTAACGCTTGAAAAACAATGTCCGACATATTGGACAGGAACCGGAAGAGATTCCGTATGGGAAAGTACGGATGTAGTTTGGTCTTTGATGGGATTCAAACTTTCTTAGATGCACGGTACGTTAGTGCACCTGAATCAATGTAGCGTTTGAATGAGCTTCCTATGTCGGAGAAGTCGCATTCCATTATAAGATTGGCAGTGCACTTACCTGATTAACAGCAAGTGATCTTCCAAGAGGGCGGAGAAGAGGAGGCCTTGCAGCGAGATATGTATACAAATACCATGCTTGAGGCATGGTTTGAATTAAACAGAACAGATCTGCAAGTAAGGCAATTGAGTTACGCAGAGATACCAAAGTACTAGTTTGAGAAAAAAATCAGGCAAATGGAAACGTAGGCAAAGAGGTGGAGACTGTGTTATTGAACGTATGCCTGTTGTAAGTGTTCACGACAGCGAGCGCTACTATCAATGCATGTTTCTTACAAGAGTTACAGGAGTTACAAGTTTTGAGCATTTGCGAACAGTCAATGGACAACTCTGTGAAACACTTCAGCAAGCTTGCAGAGAACATGGACTTTTGAAAGGAGACAGGATATGGCCCGACACACTTTCCGAGGCAATCGAGGCAAGCACATCAAATTATATACGGTTACTGTTTGCAATGATATGTGAATTTGGAGAACCAGACGATGTACCTGAACTATGGAAAAGACATAAGAGGGCATGAGTGAAGATTTAAAAAGACGTTATTCTGAAGAAACTGGCCGTCTCTATGCTCTTGCAGAGATGAACGAAATGTTGAAAAATTATGGTCTGAGCCTTCAAAAAGTGCATCTACCAGCTGTTGAAATGATGACAGTACATCTGCATTTGCAATCATTTGACGTTTTGGAAGAACAAGCCAAAGCAATCGCAAACAGAGAAAAATTAAACAACGAACAAAAAAATGGCATTTGACATGTTCTTGACGCCATATAAAATAAGTCAAATAGTAATCATAACTGTTTTATAGATGGTCCGGCTGGAATTAGAAAAAACATTTCTTTACTCAACTATACTACACACCATAGGGGCAAGGGAGATAGTGTTACTCCTATTGCGTCTACAGGTATTGCAGCAACTCTGTTAGCTGGAGGCAGAACTGCTCACTCTATGTTCAAGATACCTCTGTTTCTGAATGCAACTTCAATATGCAATTTAAAACTGAACACAGAGCACGCTAAGGCACTTCTACAATCAAAACTGATAGTGTGGGACAAAGCACCAATGATTCATGTTCACACCTTTCAGGTAGTAGGCCGACTACTGCGCGATATGACAGGATTAGACAAGTCTTTTGGAGGGAAAGTTATACTACTTGGCGGAGACTTCAGGCAAGTCCTACCGGTGATACTACGAGGCTCAAGATCTCTAACAGTTGCCAGTTGAATAAAGAAACATAGACTATGGACACAGTTCCGTGTACTGAAACTTATACGTAATGTGCGAACAATAGCTAGAAGGACTTTTCAGACTGGCTATAGAAGTAGGCGATGTAAGAAGTGGTGCAACTATAAGTTTGCCTACACCCTGTTTTTCACACACACAAGACCCTGTAGAACAACTCTATGGTGACATTAACTTCAACACTGTTACAGCTCAGCAACTCAAAGGCAGAGCAATACTAAGTGTTACAAATGAGGATTCTTTGCAACTGAACAACAAAGGTTTTGTCCGTATTCCTGGAGTAGAGACTCTTTACAAAAGTGTGGATACTGTAGAAATCGATGAACTAAGTGACCATCTGGCATACCCTAAAGAATTTCTCAACAGCTTAATACCAACAGGAATGCCTCATCACGAGCTAAAACTGATAGTAGGTGCTGTAATCATGCTACTAAGGAATCTTATGCCATCAAGGGGACTCTGCAATGGAACAAGACTGATAATTACGCGTCTACATAGACACATCGTAGAGGCTCGCGTAATAGATGGATTGGTTCTCATACCGCGCATACCTCTTATTCCATCTGATACAAATATGTCTTTCAAATTCAAAAGAAGACAGTTTCCTATAAGTTTAGCATTTTCAGTGGCCATCAAAAGGTCACAGGGACAGACTTTTGAAAGAATATGCTTATACCTTCCGAAACCTGTATTCAGTCACGTGCAACTATATGTTGGCCTCTCAAGAGTTAGATCAGTGTATCTGAGAAGAATGAAATTTTTAATTGTGTATATAAGGAAATTTATGAATGAATATACAAAATGTGCTGATATTTGATTAATAACCTTTAAGACACGATGCTGATGGCGTATGTTATGCCGGGTACAACTAGTATCATTAAATCCGTTTACTCACCCTTATTTACGAATTCTGTATATTTTGTTCTAAAATGGATTTTTTTGTAAAATGTGAGTCGCGATGTTTGGTTGATGCCCATTACCCTCCTTATAAATCTAAAATGTGTTGCAGAGCAAAAAAGGTTGAGGACCTCTAGTATAGGCACATAAATCATATCACTGAAACATACCACGAGGTCTTTTCTATTTGGACATGCACCTTAATATAACCGATGAATCTTGTGTTTAGATTGAACATCGCCAAACGATGAAATTTTATTAAAATATATCGAGGCCCACACAGGAATAAAAGGAAACATCACGGTTATGTGATAACTCTATCAGCTGTAGCTTTATACAGACAGTGTCTTCAGAGTGTGCAGTTCCGTCCAGACCAAGGCCAGTCTGGAGAGACAAAATCTAACTCATAAAACCAAGACGAAATAATACAGACATCGATCGTGTATGTATTTTGTAGACGTATGAAACTTGGACAAATACAGCGGAAATAAAAGGAGAAAAAAAGTTTAAATTATCAAGTGTACACTTTGAAATCTATTTAGATTTTCATTCAAACCAAGAGTGTGCTGTTGATAATTTAAACTATCAATTTTTTTTAATATTTTTTTTTTTTTTGCGAAGTGTTTTGTTTTTTCAATTGCATTATAAATAACGTACGTATTATTTAAAAAAAAACACAGCACTCAGGGGAAAAAAAACACAGCACTCAGGGGAAAAAAATATATGAAAACAATATGTGATTATTACGGAATTATTACAGAGTCGAAACATATTTTGCAATAATTTGTTGCGACAAGGGTAATAAATGCATGTGATTTTGTTTTCATTAATGGTAGATGAAAATGCCTTAAAATTATTCAATTGCGCTTTAATATCACCAACGTCTAGGTTGAACGACGCGAGCCTCGCCAAAACGAGGCAAATTGTTATTTAAAAAATATATAGATCCACATTTAAATGAAACGAAGCATTTTCCATGAAATTTGGAATGAATTCGATACTTTATTTTTCTGTATTTTTTAATATTATTCCTAAGTTACTTTATAGCAAAAAATAATAATAATACGGTTTATATTATTGACTGAATACATGTTTGAATAAAAATCTAAATAGATTTTGAATTTTTACGCTATTAATACTGAATAAAAGATTTCTTCTTCATCTTCTTCTTCGTACACTCTCAGACGTCCACTTGAATGTTCTCAAGGAAAGCAGTAGTCAATTTGAGGCCATTTGAATCCCCGCAAAGCTTTTCCACGAAAGGAACTGGCGTCGGTCATATGCGCTTTCTCCGTACCGCATATAAGGGGCAACTTTGAAGCAGTTGTTCAGCAGTCATTTTATCAGTGCCACACTTACACTGATCGGTAGTTCCTATCTTTAGCTTGTTGAATAGATGTTATCTCAATCTGTTGTGGCCAGTGCGGAGTCTGAAGATTACCACGTTCTCTTCTGTTGAGCTGGTAGTAAGCATCATTCTGTGTGTGACCTGGATGTTCTACATTCCATTTGTTTCTGTATCTGATTCTGATAAAACTTTTTGCCTCCTCGAAAGTTATGCTTGCATCAGGCTGAGGTAGATGTGAACCTTCTTTTGCCATTCTGTGAGCCTCTTCATTGCCGGTGATGTTACAATGAGATGGGATCCATTGGATTTGAAAATGAGTATATTTAGGTAGTCTCAATTTCGATTACAGGTTCCACCCAGAATGGATACAACTTGTGAGATCTAAACTTAAATAAAAGGAAGCATTATAAGCTTTGAATGCATCAGATGCAGTTGGTTCTGTGTGCAATTTTTTAAGAATTCGAAAATTATTTTATAGTACAAAAAAATTAATACAGTTTCAAAATATATGGATACAATATATGATTATAGCGGAGCTATGAAATTTAAAATTGAAGCAACTGGAGGGTGTTATTTCAATGGCCAAGTTCAACTGGTGATGAAAGCATTGTGTGCTGTAATTTGTTGTGACAAGATAAATTCTCAACTCATTAGAAACAACTGGAATGCCACATCAAAACTTCATTAAAAAAATAGGTGCACCGATAATATTACTGCGAAATTTTGATCCTCCTAAATTGTGTAATGGATTCAGAGTATTTGCTAAGAACCTCATGTCAAACATGATAGAATCAACAATATTAACAGGTTTAGCAATAGGAGAAGATGCATTCCTCTGATCCTCACTGACATGAATTTTTATTTTAAGCGACCGCAATATCATATAAATGTGACAGTGCTATCTCTTCTGATTATAGTAAACTAGGTGACTGGGGCAGGCCTAGTTGTCTACCTTCTATTTGTCAATTTGATCCATTGACCTATCTTCCAAGTAAGAGTATATCTTAATACTGGCCCTCACCGCCAGAGTTATTGATTCCTGGATGATATTTTCTCAAACTTCCAACCTAAACTCGTTCCATCCCTTCTTATGATGTTACTTAAGTGACAACTTCGTATAGTAGTTATTCCCTTGTGTCTATTATCTTGTTTACTCTAGCACTCAACAACCTTTTAGAGAGTTAACCCAACTTGAGAAGTGTTCCATCAAAACAAGTGGTTTATTTACATCAAAAATTCCATCATAACAGGAGGCATGTGGTACAAATTCCAGTTACAAACATTTCCTAACTGCCTCTTGTATGTCCCATTCCTTCTGGGCACATTCACATATCTATATACATAGTTATAGCTCTCTGCCTGAGAACATATTCAGGTATGGTTTATACATATTCTCTTCCCTTAAGGCTTTTCTATTTATTCTGGCTTCTCCCAAGCCTTTCATCAACTCTTTCCTGAGTTGGTTTCTTTCATCTACTAATCCTGTCAATTTTACTCAATTTAATCAAATACCATCATCTTAAAATTCATATATGCAAATCAATACATTGGGTACACCTGTTGCGGTATCCTCATACTTATACCTGCTAGAGAGCGCATGTTTCATCCTGTAAATACAATCACCCTTCAATTGCTTACTCATCTTACTTGTAGCAGTCGATGTTGCAAAGTTCATTATACAATAGCCCAGCACGGCTATTAAATCCACGTTCTTCTATAAACCTTCTCAGCTGCTTACTTAGTCTCAGTTTATTCACCTCGTAGTCAATTTTGTAGCTTCAGCTTCGTTTCTCATTGTTCTGCGCTCACTTAGTTGTAAGCGTCTTTAACCTTGTAATACTTTATTTCAGCTTCTGAAATCATTCTATTCAATGTCTATCAAAAGTTATGAGCCAAAGGACCTACTTACTTTGGTTGCACGGAATCCTCACAACACTCATATTTCTTACTATCACCCCTTATCTCTAAACCTATATTTTAAACACAGTTCTGTCTTTCATATGTGAATAGATTCTACTACTCTAACTAGGTCTATAGGATTCTTCAGAAGTATTCATTCTGTTTCCCACAGAAATTGAACTTGAGCCTGGCAGAATACACATTCCTGCCACTCTACGTCCTTAACTAGGACTGCTCCTCCGAAAAATGCGACCGCTCAACAGCGCGTCTGAATGGGTTCTCCTCTATAACTTGAGCCTGGCAGAAAACACATTCCCGCCACTCTACGTCCTTAACCAGGACTGCTCCTCCGAAAAATGCGACCGCTCCACAGCGCGTCTAAATGAGTTCTCTTCTATAAAATCATTATCAGCTGATCTGTCCTTGTTTACTGTAAATTCATTGGCTCCTCCTATTCTTCGCTCAGCTGAAAAATGTTCACGCTTATCCGCTGTGTAAACAACTCAGTGAAGTGTCATCCGTTGTCCTGGTAAACTTCACGTGCATATTTTTTTCTCTCAACTCACTTAATCATATAAGGGAGGTAATTAACCATTGTCTCCCTTTGCATAATTTGACTTAACCTTATATTGTCTTCTCTAAAGCTTACTATACAATTCTTATATGTACATTTTCTAAACCATAATTACCAACTCACCAAATCTACTTAAGTGTAATTAAGCACTTTCCTCCCCTGACTTTAATAATTAGAGTCTTCTCCCTTTGATCAAAGCATGATTTCACTCATCTTACTTCCCTTTTAGCAAGACAAATAGTCTTTATTCAAAGCTATTCTTATTTCTTAAACCATTTTTTCATACCTTCCCTCCTAACCAAAACTAAATCACCGCTTATAATTCCTGTTTGAGCATTTTATAATGCTCCTAGCAAAGTGAACGGTGACATATATATATATATATATATATATATATATATATATATATTTATATTTATATATATATATATATATATATATATATATATATATATATATATATATATATATATATATAAGTATAAATACCAAGTTGGAGTTAAAGTAGTATAGTAGGGCGGTTTCGATTATCATTTTGGTGGAGCAATGGTTTATATAAGGAAATATGACGTCAAAAAACAGATAAAATGGCGGAGCAAAGGATAATTATTGTCGTTAGGTGGTCGGTGGTGTTTTTAATGGAGAGTGCTGGGGTATTGATGGGTGTATGTTGGCGTGTAGCGGGGCGCCGGAGTAAGACTATGTATAAGCATACACACAGATATATACGACATCTAAAGCAAACAGAGGCGTAATAAGTGTTTATATATATAAATTTTTATTATCACTGCAGATGAAATTAGATGGTGAGAGGTGAAGTGGTGACATTGTCGGAATCAACTATTCTTTTTATGTAAAAACATGACAGGGAATTTATGTGTTGGGTGTATGTATAGACAGACGCACCATGCGGTTTAAATCCCACATTTGTCCCCCCCCCACCCCCCCCCCCCCCCCCCCCCCCCCCCCCCCCCCCCCCCCCCACCCCCCCCGCGCTTGTTGTGTAGTGAGAACGTCCAAAAAAGTGTGTTTGTCTGGTGTTTGGTGTGTAGGTATTGATGAGAATATAGGGGTAAGAGAAAAAAAAACCATGTAAGAGAGAATACAAATGTACACGAAGTGAGACAAAGTTTTTTTATTTACATATTTTTGTTTATATAATAAGGGGGGTGGGGGGGTGTAGAGGTGGTCAGCCGGGGAGGTTAGTCTGGTTGACATTGTTGTCATCCCTCTCGACGATGAATATAACGTATAAGGGTTCTCCTTACGACGTCTAGGGTTAGGCGGACGAGATCCTCACGCGAGATCACCCGTAGGAGGACCACCTCTAGATGTATATTTATCAGATCATCGAGGGTTGTCTTCAGGCAGGAGTGGGCTTCCTGCTTGGGCTGCTCCTCCACACACCCCACACAGTACACAGGTCGGTTCTCACTGAGGAAATCTACAAAAAAAACATTATACGAACAGGGCACATAATGGAAGAGAGATATTTTTAGATGGAAGGAGGTGAAGTTGTGACATTGTCGGAGTCAACTATTCTTTTTATGCAAAAAAACAAACGATAGGGAGTTGCGGTGTTGTTCGTATATTGAATTTGAAAAGACAAACCTGGCTCAAGATTGTTCCTCAGATCGGGAAATCCCACAAGAGCTGACGTATTTTTTTTTCTTATTACAATGACTAACTGTGTTACCGCTAGTTATGAAACCGGATCGATGGTCGGAGCAGACTTCGCGAGGAAACCATTGATCGTATACTTTTATAAAATTCCGTTAGCATAGAGGATCGAACGGCTTCGGTTAGTGTGGGTGTCGTCAGCGCTAAATATAGGCTGTCGGTATCCATCTCGCATAGCTGGAAATTGGATCGATCTACGAACCTATCTAGAAAATCGTAATAAAATTCTGATGGTGTTTCTGATGTTAAATATGACATGTCTGAATGCTAATTATCTGACTATGCAAGATGGGTCAGAATCTTCTATCAAAAGAATAAATGAACATTAGTGGTTTCAATAGTTTAAAATTTAAATCCTGGGTATTCCTACAAAGCATTAGTTAAACTGATAAATATGGTTGGGACATGTAGAATATGTAAATGTTATTGTTGATCAGAACCGACCTCACTGCACTCTGGGAAAAAGCATAGATGCTCAGTCTCCCGCAGCAAATGTCGAAGGGTATGAATGCTAACTGTTTCTGTAGCGTACTGATTGCTTACACGATGGATACATCCTTGCATTGCCTAGCTCTGCTATTCTTAAGTTTGATGCCATATTTCAACAATCTTAGCTTGTTGATTTATCGACTGCTGTGTCTTTCTCAAGCAGACTTACTTACTTAGTCGTTCCCCTTCTACCGTGAGGTGTAGAGGTTTGGAAGAGAGAGCGCCAGGCTATCCTATCGGCTATCTTCCTCCTGGCCTGGTTCCATTCTAGTCCTCGGTCCTTTAAAGATTGTCTACTGTTGTCCTCCCAGCGGACTCTGGGTCGTCCTGGGGGTCTGGATCCTTGGCTCTTTGTTTCCCAAGCTTGTCGTGGTATCCGATCTTCTCCCATTTTGCAGACATGGCGAAACCATCTTAATTGGGACTGTTCTACTTGCGTCTGCAGGGGCTAGGATTTACGGCCTTGACGTATCGTCTGGTTGCGTACCATGTCTCTTCTGGTTACTTTAACCACTTTCCTCAGATACCTCATTTCTGAGGTTTGGATCTGGCTTTTGTGGGTTGTAGTCATTGCCCATGACTCGCATCCATACGTCAAGACTGGGACATAGGTGGAGCCGTATACAGCCATCTTCGTTTTCTTACCAACCTCTCTCTTGCTGAGGAATCCTCGATTTATTTCCTGAAAAAGTCTCCCAGCTGCTGCTTTTCGAGTGGCCAACTCTTCTTTGATGCCTCCCTTTCGGTCTATAATAGCTCCAAGGTATTTAAAGTGGTCGACCTGCTCCAGGACCTGTTCTCCCAGCTTAATCTGATGTCTTCTTTCTTCTCTTGATATCACCATGGATTTTGTTTTAGAGCTGCTTATGACCATCCCTGTCTTCTCCAGCTCTTCCTTCCAGACTTGCAGGTTGGATTGAAGATGTGCCTCTGATTTAGCAATCAGGGCAACATCATCAGCAAATGCCAGCTCCGAAATATAGACCTGTCTCATCTTCCAGTACCCCACTAAATACTTTCTTGTTCTCTCCTTACATGCCTTGATGACATCATCCATGAGGAGTATGAAAAGGTAAGGTGATAGGATATCACCTTGTCTTACACCAGTGGTGGTCCTGAACTCTTCTGACTTATGGTTTGCTGTCCTCACATAATTTCTGCAAGACTTGTAGAAGCTCTGTATAGCATGAATCAGAGGTGCTGGAATATTCTTCCTTGCCAAACAGTCCCAAAGTTTATTCCAGGGGACCCTGTCAAACGCCTTTTCCAGATCTATGAAACAAAGATGGATCTCACTCTTATACTCAAGGGCCTTTTCACTCAGCTGTTAGAGTGTGAAGATTAGGTCTTGAGTACTTCGGTTTGCTCGAAATCCGCACTGAACCTCATCCAATTGTGGCTCAGCTAGGCTTCGGAGTCTCTGCTCTCGGATTCTAGAGTAGATTTTACCATGGACACTGAGAAGGGATATGCCTCTATGGTTTTCACACTGTCGATTGTCACCCTTTTTGAAAATTGGTGTTATGATGGCAATCTCGCAATCCTTTGGTATGTCTTGTTGTATCACGCTGCCTCTTTCTCAAGCAGACAGTCAGTAATTGTCTTTAGTAGTCTATTCATCATCTCAACCCATAACCCGTCATGGGTCGTAGGGGTGCCATGGTGGAAGCATCAGCAGACAGGGTCCTCCACTGATGTTATCAGCCCAGGATTTTCTTTGCCTTCCTCTTCTCCGTTTACCTTCGACTGTTCCCTGGAGGATCGTTTTCGAAAGGGAGTCATGACGAGTTACATGCCCAAACCATGCACAAGCTTCGGATTTGGTCATAACTTTCTTTTTAAACTACAAAAAGATATGTGTCACCGCAGTATTAAACGTACTTGGCTGTTTATAAATTTACAATAATTATTAAGTTTTTCCCCACTTTAACTTTTAGCAATTAAAATATTTTTAATCTGTTAAATATTACTTCACTGTGAAATCTTACGATATTAAGGAGAAGGCATGGAACTGCAGCAGAAAATCTGTTATCGCTTCTCGGCCTAAGATCAAAGTGTAAAACAGTTAATCGTTGTAATAGCTGTGGCGAGGTGAAATTATTTGATAAGAGAACCCCCGGGTTGTTTAAACTAGAATACGAAGGTAGGGGATGGTATCTTTATGTAGTAAAACCTACCACTGTTTCTGGGAGCACGATAAATCTAGTACTAAAGGGTTCAATAAACATCGCAATAAGCTAGACACCAACACCTTTTTAGCGATAGGAAGAGAGATTTGATAAAATATTTTATTAATGGATGTAATGTTTGGGTAACGTTTGGTGACAGAATGTAGCACATGGAGAATAATTAGATTGATAGACAAAACGTGTCAAGAAATATTTGTTAAACTCAGAACATAATTTTGAGAAATATGTGAAAATGGAAGAATTATTCGAGAAAAATATGTGGCAGCTATAAGAAATATTTGAAGAAATAATTGGCTACTAGAAAAAATATCTGAAGAAACATTTGGCAACTGGAACAAATATTTGAAGGAACGTTTGGTGACTAGAAGAAATATTTTAAGACATGGTTGGCGACTAGAAGAAATCTTTTAAGAAAATATTTGGCAATTACGAGAAATGTTTGACAACTGGAAGAAATTTTTGAAGCTGCAAGAATTATTTGAATTGTCAAGTACTGACAACAGAAAAAATATTTAATCAAAAAATACTTGATGAAAAGTTTGGAAAACTGCAAGAAATATTTAAAGAAGTATTTGACAGCTGCAAGAAATATTGGCAACCGGATTAGTCATTTGATGAAATATATGACAACTGCAAGAACTATTTGAAGAAATATTTGAAGAAATATTTGGCAACTAGAAGAAATATTTGAAGAAATATTTGGCAATTACGAGAAATGTTTGACAACTGGAAGACATTTTTGACAGCTGCAAGAATTATTTGACTTGTCAAGTACTGACAACAGGAAAAAGTATTTAATGAAAAAATATTTAACGAAAAGTTGGGAAAACTGCAAGAAATATTTAAAGAAATATTTAAAGAAGTATTTGACAGCTGCAAGAAATATTGGCAACCGGATTAGTTATTTGATGAAATATATGACAACTGCAAGAACTATTTGAAGAAATATTTGAAGAAATATTTGGCAACTGCAAGAAACGTTCGAATAAATATTTAATAACTGCAAGAAACATTTTACAATAAATATTTTATGAAATTTTTGATAAGTGCAAGAGATATTTAAAGAAATGTTTGGCAACTGAAAAAAAAACATTTGAAGAAATATTTGACAACCTCAAGAAAAATGTTAAGAAATATTTGAAAAGGCATGAATTATTTAATGAAATATTTGCAATTACAAGAAACAACTGAAGAAATATTTGACAAGTGCAAGAAATATCTGACGAATATTTTGGCAACTGCCAGGAACACTTGACAGTTGCAAGAAACATTTGAAGAAACATTTGACAACCGCAAGAAACATTTAAAGAAATATTTGACAACTGCACGAAATATGGAAAGAAAAATCTGAAGAAATATTTGTAAACTGAAAAAAAAAAACACTTGAAGAAATATTTGACAACTGGAAAGAAAACATTTGAAGAAATATTTGACAGTTGGAAGAAACGTTTGACGAAATATTTGACAACTGGAAATAACATTTGAAGAAATATTTGACAGTTGGAAGAAACGTTTGAAGAAATATTTGACAACTAGAAAAAAAACATTTAAAGAAATATTTTACAACTTGAAAAAAACGTTTGAAGAAATATTTGACATCTGAAAAACACATTTGAAGAAATAGTTGTCAACTGGAAGATACGTTTGAAGAAATATTTGACAACTGGAAAAAACATTTGAAGAAATAGTTGTCAACTGGACAAAAAACATTTGAAGAAATATTTGACAGTTGGAAGAAACGTTTGAAGAAATGTTTGGCAACTGGAAATAACATTAGAAGAAATATTTGACAGTTGGAAGAAACGTTTGAAGAAATATTTGACAACTGGAAAAAACATTTGAAGAAATATTTGGCCGTGTGAAGAAACGTTTGACGAAATATTTTACAACTGGAAAAAACATTTGAAGAAATATTTGACAACTAGAAAAAAACATTTGAAGAAATATTTTACAACTTGAAAAATACGTTTGAAGAAATATTTGACAACTGGAAAAAAACATTTGAAGAAATATTTGACACATGCAAGAAACATTTGAAGAAATATTTGACAACTGAACAAAAAACATTTGAAGAAATATTTGACAACTAGAAAAAAACATTTGAAGAAATATTTTACAACTTGAAAAAAACGTTTGAAGAAATATTTGACAACTGGAAAAAACATTTGAAGAAATATTTGACACATGCAAGAAACATTTGAAGAAATATTTGACAACTGGAAAAAACATTTGAAGAAATATTTGACAACTGTAAGAAAATTTGACACATGCAAGAAACGTTTGCATAAATATTTGACAACTGTAGGAAATATTTGACAATTGTAAGAAATATTTGACAACTTAGAAATATTTGCCAACTGTAAGAAACATTTGAAGAAATATTTGTCAATTGGAAGATACGTTTGAAGAAATATTTGGCCCGTGCAAAAATAACAAAATTAAAAAACAGGTTAATAGATATTTACCTACAGGTTGTAACATTTGAGCAGGACTGGGAGAAAATTTTGGGACCATCTTTGCTGATTGGAAGAACAGTTTTTCCTAAAGTTTAAAAATTGCAGGATAAAAAAGTAGATAACCGTTTGATAACTGGAACAAATACTTAGTTACATTTATTTAATGTACTAAATTTCCGTGGTCGCCCCTTTTCTTTCTCTGCTATCAAGCAGAAAGGTTGTACTTTCAAATCATCTTACACTCCTCTCAGTGATAATTCATCATGACCGCAGATGGGCCGGTCAGCGACCGAGCGTTGGGTTTACCTAAGGCGTGCCGGGCGATAAATTACCCGTCTGCGGACAGATTACAGACACGCACTTATCAGTCGGACACACCTGAACGGAATTGTTGTAATAGTCCGGACAGATGTAAGAAGCTATTTGTAAACATTGAAGAGAGAGGATCGGATGTTTTCATTCCATATTTGAGCGCCATATTATCCTATCAGCTGTCTTCCTCCTGGCCTGGTTCTAATCTAGTCATCGGTCCTTCAGAGATTGTCAAATGTAGTCCTCTCAGCAAACTCTGGGTCACACTGGAGGTCTGAATCCCTGGCTCTTAGTTTCCCGTATTTGCTGTGGTAGCCAATCTTCTCCCATTCTACAGACATGGCCAATCCTTCGTTGTTAGGAGTGTTCTACTCAGATCTGCGCAAAGGCTGGGTTTTTAGGCCATGACGTAATTAATAAAAAACAAAATACAAAAATAGATAAATGGTATCCTTGATAAAGATTTGTTTAGTTGACAACGTAGCCATATCATATTACCTTCTAACATATCACTTTGTTCAAAACTTCTATATAAATTGATCTAGGTCTGTGTTCTAGTTGTCGTCACGTCGCCTATCTTTTATCATTTAAGCTACAGGCACTATTTATTTTTCCCTTCCATCATCTCCTTTATAAATCTTTTCGCCCCACCCTTAATTCATTTCCATTGTAGTCATTCCAGTTTCTTTTTTTTTTCTGTTTAAATGTCCTTTTGATCTTGTATTTTTTGTTTTAATACATAAACTTGTTTCTCTTGTATCATTGAAATATTTTCATGCAGTAATAGATAACTGAAGACAATTACTGATTGTCTGCTTGAGAAAGACACTGCAGCCGATAAATCAACAAGCTAAGATTGCTGAAATATGGCATCAAACTTAAGAATAGCAGAGCTAGGCAATGCAAGGATGTATCCATCGTGTAAGCAACCAGTACGCTTCAGAAACAGTTAGCATTCATACCCTTCGACATTTACTGCGGGAGACTGAGCATCTATGCTTTTTCCCAGAGTGCAGTGAGGTCGGTTCTGATCAACAATAACATTTACATATTCTGCATGACCCAACCATATTTATCAGTTTAACTAATGCTATGTAGGAATACCCAGGATGTAAATTTTAAACTATTGAAACCACTAATGTTCATTTATTCTTTTGATAGAAGATTCTGACCCATCTTGCATAGTCAGATAATTAGCATTCAGAAATGTCATATTTAACATCAGAAACACCATCAGAACTGTATTACGATTTTCTGGATAGGTTCGTAGATCGATCCAATTTCCAACTATGCGAGATGGATACCGACAGCCTATATTTAGCGCTGACAACACCCACCCTAACCGAAGCCGTTCGACCCTCTATGCTAACGGAATTTTATAAAAGTATACGATCAATGGTTTCCTCGCGAAGTCTGCTCCGACCATCGATACGGTTTCATAACTAACGGTAACACAGTTAGTCGTTGTAATAAGAACAAACAAAAAATACGTCAGCTCTTGTGGGATTTCCCGATCTGAGGGACAATCTTGAGCCAGGTTAGTCTTTTCAAATTCAATATACGAACAACACCGCAACTCCCTATCGTTTTTTTTACGTAAAAAGAATAGTTGACTCCGATAATGTCACCACTTCTCCTCTGTCCATCTAAAAATATCTCTCGTCCATTATATGCCCTGTTCGTATAATGTTTTTGTTAGATTACCTCAGTGAGAACCGATCTGTGTATTGTGTGGGGTGTGTGGAGGAGCAGCCTAAGCAGGAAGCCCACTCCTGCCTGACAACAACCTTCGATGATCTGATAAATATACATCTAGAGGAGGTTCTCCTACGGGTGATCTCGCGTGAGGATCTCGTCCACCTAACCCTAGACGTCGTAAGGAGAACTCTTATACGTTATATTCATCGTCGAGAGGGACGACAACAATGTCAACCAGACTAACCTCGCCGGCTGACCACCTCTAAACCCCACCTTATTATATAAACTTCAGATGTCGTATATATCTGTGTGTGTGCTTATACATTGTCTTACTCCGGCGCCCCGCTACACGCCAACACACATCCATCAATCCCCCCCCCCCCTTCCACTCTCCATTAAAAACACCACCGACCACCTAACAACAATAATTATCCTTTGCTCCGCCATTTTATCTGTTTTTGACGTCATATTTCCTTATATAAACCATTACTCCGCCAAAATGATAATCGAAACCGCCCTGCGATTTCGTCAGCGATAGATACAGTTTGCACCAAGACTAACTCCTGCGCACTTATAAATATATTTTTTTTTTTTAGATTTTCAATTTAATCAGAAGTGTGTATTTAAAGTATTTTAAATTTCTTTGTTACATAAAGAAAAGTGAGGTTGCTACATCTGAATTATTTTTCTTTCTTTGCCCACACCAGGTGAATTCAGTACAAAATAATTTGACAGTTTGTTGTGGCCTATGCTCATTGGGAAGCTGGACGGGTGATTAATGAATATCCAGTAGGTACCAAGTACATCAACAACTATAAAGCTAAGCTAGAATAGAAGATCACTGAATAGAAGGCCTACCAAAGGACAATTATGGAAAATTTCCTACTGACGCAACCAGGAAATGAAAATATTGAAACAATACTTCGAGGAACTTTTTAATAGACTGGTTTTTCAAAACACCCAGACAACTAGCCAGTTAAAAAAATGTTCAAGTTAACGGTGAAAATCCATGGAAATAAAGAAAGCCACAAAGCTTTTAAGAGATATTAAAGTTGCTGACGCAGCTGGCATCCCAGCAGGCGTTATCAGATAGATAACTGTAGAGTTAGTATACAAATTATCTGGGAGATGTATTAAAATCTGCGAGAGACAAGAAGTGCCATTTTACTAGAAGGAAGGACATCTAACCAAGTTGTCAAAAAGTGACACTTGCAAGTGTGCACACATTACACAGGAATAAATTTACTATCAGATCCATGAAAAATATCAAGCAGGATCATACATGAGAGATTAGATGAGGTCATACACTGACAATTGACAGACGAACAAGCAAGTAAATAATGAACAGGCCAGATAGCCACACTTTGAACTATTGTATAACAATTACTATACATATACAATATCCACAAAAAAGTTGAAAATGTTTTGGGGTAGTTTTCCTGAAAGAGACTGCACGCCTTTTTAGTTTCACTGCTGGTTCAATCGTGAAACTCATTGTTCAAAACGCTCTGCATAATTATTATATTAGGTTATTAGACTATACGTAATAATTAATGCTTAAAACATGTATAAAGTTAACATAAAATCCTTTTCATTTTTTCAATTTAAAACCATCGTGTTTTTTTTTTAACCTCATTGCAGACCAGTTATTTTGGTGGAACGGATGTGCCGAAAACTGTTTACAGAATGCAATGTGTGGGCCGGGAGTCTACCTTGGCATCATGCAATTTAACCTGGTCCGACACAGAGCATACTTGTTCCAAGAACACAGCCGTAGTTGCCGATGAATGGGGGCAATGTGACAAAAAGATGTAGGTCATGACTGAGTACCTTGGGATTGGCGATTATTGACGACCACATTCTTTCATTTCTTACGTTCCCTTGAGTCATCAAGGAAAGTTATTTTTAATTTCATTTCCTACCATATGCTCAGTTGACCAAGGTATTTGCCTTAATCCCTTTATTTATTTTTTTAAATATGTTTCTGCCACTGCTACCATACTCTCTATTTTTACCTTTTCATCTTTCATTTATCTGACTGACCTGAGTGCTTCGTTCGTCTAAGGAAATAGCGGATAACACCATGAACCAGTCAGATGGCATGCATGGAGGCCGTAAGAAGGCACCCCACCTTGCAAAAGCACAACAGGCCTTTCACCTATTTGTCTTAAAATCTGATTACAAGAAACGACAGAAGAAACACCGGTCTGATCTTAAAGGCAACGATCTGGCACACATTGTGTACTACGAGTTATGGATCATGGAATATTAGGAGTATAAACGGGAAATAAGAGGAGCTGGTGGAATAGATGACGAAATTAAAATTAGAAATCCCAGCTCTGACGGAAATCAAGAAAAAAGGAAAAGGAGGTATAGATATCGATGACAAGATGCTGCTCTACAGTGGAGTCGCCATTAACAAAAGAACTAAAGGGGATGTGGCTAAAATCCAAACAGATAACATCAAAGGATTGAACTTTGTTTCGAAGCGCATTATGGTGCTAAATTTAAAAGAAGGAGAAACCCTCGGCACCATTGTCATTGTGTATGGGCCAAATGAAGATGAAAGTTCAAATGTCAAAGAAGAATTCTTTGAGCTGCTTCACAAGACAGTGCCTGGATGACATTATCCTCCATGGAGATTTCAATTCAAGAGTTTAAAATGACCATTGTTAAAGTCAGTTTGGTTTTAAGCTAAGGGATGTAAACATTTATATTCTTGCATGTCAGGTCAGATTTGGTCGGTTATCTTCCTTGACTGGTTTAAAAATAATTGATCCATAAATCTCTCGAACTTTCGAGAATGAGCGAAGTTCACGTTGCGCGGTTATCGGCGCATGCGTGACTGTTTTGAGCTGGACTGATATGCGATATCTCGTGACAGTTCGCTCTGGGCGTTTGACCAGTCTGGTCAGCCATTTTTCTCTGATTGTGTGTACGGGGAAATAGATTTGTGATATAGAAATGTTGGAGATTTCCCCGATATATTTCTGAAAGCCGAGGATTGATGGCTGTTATTTATGTGACTTATTTCTGATGCTGTCCGTGAAGGTAAAAGTACATTTTGTTATTATATTTTGAAGCCCGGCACTCATGCGGCTTATTTTGCCAGAGATTTACCTGACTTGTTTTGTCAGAGGAGTTACAGAGAACATTAGATATTTTGAAGCCCGGTACTTTTGCGGCTTATTTTGCCAGAGATGTACCTGACTTGTTTTGTCAGAGGAGATACAGAGAACATTAGATATTTTGAAGCCCGGCACTTTTGCGGCTTATTTTGCCAGGGATTTACATGGCTTATTTCGTCAGAGAAGGTAGAGAGGAATTACTGAAGTACTGCTAGCACTTCGATACCTGCAGTCTATTCGGAGAAGTTGGAAGAGTATTTATATTACCTTAGAGCCAGGAACTTTATTCGGCTCATGTATTGCATTGCCAGAGAAGGGAAGGTGGAGGGAATAGTGATACGATGTTTCCATGATGTACTTTACCCTGTAGTTTGTGACAGTGATTTGTTTACTATGTGCCTGGATACTGTTTACCAGGATGTTTACATTGATGCGTCATGTACAATAAACAGTGTATAGACTATTCCAGTAGTTACTCCTATGTGTGCATCGGTGGGTGTATGATTATTGACTTACTTTACTACTACACGGCATTCGCGTCCTTGATAGCTACACACCACACCTGGTCGGCTACCTGTAAGCCCGACAGATACTGATTGCATTCATCAGTGGCACATATGTATAATAACCTTTACTTACTTCTGGAAGTACCCAGCGGTGCCCGGAGGTCTTACACCCCTGTAATACTTCAACTGTGTCTATCAGCAACTTACATTACCAATGTCTGCAAATTGATCCTTTATCAGTGTTCGCCAACCCTTATCAACCATATTAGAAGGGGTTATTGGAAGATACTGAGAAGATGCACTGAATTGAAAGTGACGCCTTAGATTATGCACTGAGCGAACATTAGATATGAACCAACATAAAATGAGAAGTCAGTCATCTACTATGCCCTGGTTAGGAAATGCTCCTTCAAGTATGTGCGGGATGCTAGAGTCTAGAGAGAGCCATAGATTGGAAGTGATCACTACATGCTGACAATAAAAAAAAAACAACTGAAAGAGTTGCTCCACCATCATGCAAGAAACATCAAGCAGGAGAGATGTGTATTAAGAATTACAAGCTAAATGAGCCAGAGGCTAAGGCCCCAGTATCATGGGCTTATTGCGACACCAGTGAGAAACATAGAAGAGCGATCAAATGACCTGAAAATCCTATGGCTTAAATTCAAGGACATCATAAAAGCAGCTAGCAGAAGAATGTGCATGTGGTGAAGTCCGGCTTGGTGAACAGAAGAAGATAAAGAGACAATAAGAGAAAAGGAAAATACATGGAAACAATACTTAGAAGCTAAAAGCACAGCAGGAAAACAGAGAAATATAGAGAATATGTGATACTCGGAACAGATGAAAAGAATAAGGTGCTAGCAGCTAAGCAAAAATCCTGGAAAGAATGTGGAGAAAGACTCGAAAAAGTTGTTCAAGAAAACCAGAAATTGTTCTACAAGACCGCAAATAAGGAAAAACAGTGCCCTCTTGAATTTGTAAAAGACGAACAGGACAAATTGCTTACTGCAAGGTCAAGCCTCAGAAATAAATGATGAACACTATCACAGAACAGGAAATTAATGGAGGTGAAGAGGGAACTGGTGAAAGCAGCAGGACATGACAGCGTAACACCAGAAATTGTTAAGTACGGTACATGGAAACAACAGGCGACCTATTACTCCTGAGGTTTCAATAGGCAGCATAGTACAACACGCCCATACCAAAAGATTGTTAATCATTGTACCATCTATATTAAAAAAGAGTGACAACCGACAATGTGGAAATCATGGAGGCATGCATATCTCTTCTTATTGTTCCTGGTAAGAAGTTACTCTAGACTTCTGGACCAGAGACTCAGGAGCCTGACTGAGCCACAAATAGATGGGTCCAGTGTGGCTTCCGAGAAAACAGAAGTACTCAAGACCTTATATTCACACTCAGGCAGCTGAGTGAAAATGTTTGTGAGTATAGAGATGAGATAAATCTTTGTTTCTAAGATCTGGTAAGGCGTTTGACAGGGCCCCCTGGACCAGACTTTGGGAGTGGTTGGCAAGGAAGAACATTCCAACACCTCTGATCCATGCCATAGCGAAAGAACCCAAAGCTCTCTGTTATTTTGCCCGTAAAAAATAATTCTTACTGTAATTTACACCGTCGAAAGTGTCATCTCAATGTAATGTCACCATAAAAATTAATTCACTGTGAAATACGCTTCATTCCCATTAGTTGAAAGTCATTCTCATTCAAAACAATTGGTTTTCTTATTATGCAAGGACCAAACGGGCAACAATCAATTGAATTGGGTCGGTATTTAAAAGTCGACAACCAATGAAATGTAGGATTTTACAAAGTCAGCAAGCTACAAGCCACACAGTCGAAGTAAAGTTGTGTTTGGCGAGGTATATCTATAAGTGCTATAGATCGTTAGCTTATAAAATATTTTAGAGTTATTAAAATTGATATAATATATAAAATTTATCTTATAATTGACATGCTTTTGTATCGTCCGGTGGTACCCTAACCAGCATGACAGCTGAAGATAATCCTCAACTGAATTTAACGTAACTAAACAATCCATGGGCAGCTTTGGCTCAGCTAGCGAATCATTATTAGGACAAGTCCATCTTATGGCTTCCCATGCTAGCGATATATACTGTTAGTCTTTTTCAAGGCTGAGTATCAAAACGCTGCTCGTCCTTATCAGGACTAGCCCTTTTCAGGGCTGCTTCATGCTAGTTGATAGAAGCTAAAAGTCCTTTTCATGGCTTAGTTTTTGTCGCTGTAAGACGCAGAATGTTTGCAACTGATTATAACCTGGTAAGGGAGACCACATTTGGCGAAAATGTTAAGGGGAAATATTTATAACATTAAGCAAATGTTATCTAAAACGATGTAGTAGCATTTAATTTATTTTTAGACGTGTATTATAGTATTGTAATGTTTATGTATAAATATAGGACACATTCCCCTGTCTAACAGTATCACAGCCTCATGCCAGTGTTGTCACAATGAGGATTCTGAATTATATTGGCTACCTAGTCACCTGAATAAGGTCCTAGTAGTAAAATACATATTCCAAAGGGCTTTTTTTTCTCGCTTAAGCAGTTCCAACCTCGCAGATAAGAAATTTGTAACCTCGGTGGTTCTCAATATGTAGAACAGCACTGCAGACCTGCGCAGAATCTATTACAATATTGTGTGTTTGGATGAATCAAGTTCAAGAACTGCCCACGCTCACAGTAAAATCGTGGGACATCGCCATACAGCCATCGGGGAAGTCACCAGCCATAAAGAAGATCTACCTGCAGAACTGAACTTTAACGATAGAAGCCAGCTGATAAGTAACATCAGTTACCGGAGATAACAATTCCAAGACATTTGGGTCACAAATAATGATGAAAAAGTGACTGACAGTATATTTCTTAGGAATTGTAATAATTTTGAATATACAAATATCTACACTATAAATATATAATCAATAAAGTAGTATTGATTTGTCTTATAAATGGCAGTTATTAATTCCAAATTAAATTGTAGTTATTAGTTCTATTTTTGTTTTTTGCGTGAGAATTTCCAAAAAAATGCTCAAATATCTGTTAACGTTTTAGTTGGTAGCGAACAGTTAAGTACACGAACAGGAGAATTGAGCATTAAGAACTATAAGCCGAGAGAGCCAGAAGTTAAAACCAGATATCAGGGGTTTATTGCTACGGCAGTGAGAAACACAGAACACCCTGATGACCTGGAAACCCTCTGGCTTTAATTCAAGGACATTATAAAGACAGCTGCAGCAGAAGCATGTGGTGAAGTCGAATTAGGAAGAAGAGAAAGAAGACACCTTGGTGAACAGAGGAAGTTAAAGAGAAAAGAAGAGAGAAGAAAAGGGCATAGAAACAATACTTAAGAGCTGAAAACACAGCAGGAAAAAAGAGAAATATAGAGAATATGTGATACTCAGAACAGAAGCAAAGAACAAGGTGCTAGCAGTAAAACAGAAGTTCTGGGAAGAATTTGGAGAAAAGCTAGAAAAAGATGCACAAGAAAACCAGAAATTGTTCTATAAGACCCCAAAGAGCATAAAGAAGGCAAAACAGTGCCCTCTTAAATTTATAAAGGACAAGCAAGGCAAATTATTTACTGCCCCAAAGGAAGTAATGGAAAGATGGAAAGAATATTTCTCAAAACTTCTTGAAGGTGAGCAAGGTAAAGAATCAGAAATGATAACCACTAGCACAGAAGGGAAAACCAATGGTGGTGAAGATGGCATAAAGATTGAAGAACTGAAGGCAGCACTGGAGAAAATCAAGATGGGCAAAGCGGCAGGGCATGATTGTATCACACAAAAAAGTTAAGTATTTGGGAACAGCAGACAACCTATTACTCCTGAGGGTCCTACAGGAAGCTTGGTGCAACAAGACTATACCAAATGACTTGGAGATTGCCATCAAAACACCGATTTTCAAAAAGGTTGACAACCGATAATGTGGAAACCATAGAGGCATATCCCTTCTCAGTTCATTCATAACCCTCCACTCCCAAAGGAGCATAGGCCTTTAACAAACACTTGCCAAGGCCTCCTGTCATGTACCATCATCTCAAGTTCCTTCCACGTTCTCCTTATCATTTTCATCTCTGTTTCCAGCTCTCTTCTCCATGTGCTTCTTGGTCTACCTCTGCCTCTCTTGCCCTGTGGGTTCCAGAACAAGGACTGCCTTGTAATGCCTTGTAATGCTATCTACAGGTTTCCTCATTGTGTGTCCTATCCATCGCCAGCATCTTCTTCTCATCTCTTGTTCCACTGGCACTTGTCTAGTTCTTGTCATCAGTTCCACGTTGGTAACCTTGTCATACCATTTTAATCCCTCTATTCTACGCAAGCACCCATTTATGAAAGTCTGTAGCTTTTTGGTTGTTGTCTTTGTTGTTCTCCATGTCTCAGAGCCATACAATAGGACTGACTTCACATTTGAGTTGATGATTTTTATTTTCGTGTTGGATCCGATTTCTCTTGATCTCCATATATTTCCCAATGCAATGAAAGCTCCTCTTGCTTTTTGTATTCTTATTTTGATATCACTGTCTGTCCCCCAACTTTGTCTATATTGCTGCCAAGATATGTGTACGATTCTACATCTTGTATTGGTGCTTCTTCAAGTTCAACCCTGTTTTCATTACCTGCATTTATTCTCATTATCTTTGTCTTTTCCCTGTGTATTTTCAGACCCAATTGCTGTGACCTCTCATCGAGTGTTTTCAATTTGTCCTGCATCTGATTTCGGTTATGGGACAGAAGAGCCAAGTCATCAGCAAAATCCAGATCATCCAACTGCTTAGAGTCCACTGGATTCCATTTCTGTTGTGTGTTGTTGATGTTCTCATAACCCAGTCTATAGCTAATAAGAAAAGAAATTCAGACAAGAGGCATCCCTGTCGCACTCCTGTTCTTATCTCAAATGGTTCTGTAAGCTGTCCTTCGTGAAGAACTCTGCATGTCATGTCTTCATATGTTTTCTTTATTAAATTAATGATCTTCAGGGGAACTCAATGCCTCATCAATTTCCAAAGTGATTCTCTGTATACACTGTCAAATGCCTTTTTGTAGTCCACAAATCCGATGTATAATAGTGAATTCCATTCCAGACTTTGTTCAACTATTATTCTCAAAGTGGCTATCTGGTCTGTACAGGATCTGTTTTGTCGAAAACCTGCTTGTTCATCTCTCAGTTTCTTGTCTATGGATAATTCTATTTAATACTTTTCCTGGCACTGATAGTAACATTATTCCTCTATAATTTGTGCACTCTTGTAAATCTCCTTTCTTAGGCAACTTAACCAGATATCCTTCCTTCCATTCTGCTGGTATCTTTTCCTTTTCCCAGACTTTACCAAGTAATTTATATAACATCTCTGTAGCCTGTCGATATCTGCTTTGAAGAGACATCACAATTTTGATGGGTGACATGAATGCAAAGATAGGTACAGTCAACACCGGCTTTGAAGATGTCATGGGAAAATAGGGGCTAGGAATAATGAATGAAAATGGGGAACTATTCTCAAACTTCTGTGCTTCAAATCAACTGGCTATAGGAGGAAGCATGTTTCCACATAAGAGAATACACAAGGCAACATGGATATCACCAGACCATAGAACAGAAAATCAGATTGATCATATATGCATAAACAAGAAGTTTAGATCATCATTGCAGGATGTAAAGGTATATAGAGGAGCAGATGTGGATCAGATCACCACCTTCTGATAGCCAAAGTAAAAATGAAACTCAAGAGATATGCAACAATGCAAAATTATAGACAACAATTTAATGTAGGACATCTAAGAAATCAAGAAACAAGAACAACAGAAACCATCCCTTCTCAGTGTCCCTGGTAAAATCTACTCTAGAATCCTAGAGCAGAGACTCCGACGCCTAGCTGAGCCACAAATAGATGAGGTCTAGTGTGGCTTCCGAGCAAACCGATATACTCAAGACCTAATCTTCACACTCAGACAGCTGAGTGAAAAGGTCCATGACTATAAGAGTGAGTCCCATCTTTGTTTCTTAGATCTGGAAGGGGCGTTTGACAGGGTCCCCTGGAGCAAACTTTGGGATTGTTTGGCAAGGAAGAACATTCCAACACCTCTGATTCATGCTATGCAGAGCTTCTACAAGTCTTGCAGAAATTATGTGAGGACAGCAAACCATAAGTGAGAAGACTTCAGGATCACCACTGGTGTAAGACAGAGTGGTATCCTGTCACCTTATCTTTTCATACTCCTCATGGACGATGTCATCAGGGCGTGTAAGGAGATGACAAGAAGATATTCAGTGGGGTACTGGAAGATGAGACAAGTCGTATTTCAGAGCTGGCTTTTGCTGATGATGTTACCCTGATTGCTAAATCAGAGGCACATCTTCAATCCAAACTGCAAGTCTGGAAGGGAGAGCTGGAGAAAAGAGTGATGGTCATTAGCAGCTCCAAAACAAAAATCATGTTAGTATCACCAGAGGAAAAACGGGCATCAGATTATGCTTGGAGAACAGGTCCTGTAGCAGGTCAAGACCTCGGAGCTGTCATAGACTGGAAAAGAGGCACCATAGAATAATCGGCTACCCAGCAGCAGCTGGGAGACAGTTTTAGTCCATAAATCGAGGATTCATCAGCAAAAGGAGAAATTGGCAAGAGGACCAAGATGGCTCCACCTATGTTACTGTCTTGGCTTATGGATGCTAGTCATGGGCAATGACTATAACCTACGAAAGCCAGCTCCAAACCTCTGAAATGAGGTATCTGTGGAGATGGCTGAAGTAACAAGATTTATGGTCCGCAACCAGACGATAACGTCATGGCCTCAAAACACTGCACCTGCAGACCGGAGTGGACCAGATCTAATTATGATGAAGAAGACGCTGGCGATGGATAGGACACACATTGAGGAGACATGTTGATAGCATTACAAGTCAGTCCTTGTTCTGGAATCCACAGGGAAAGAGAGGCAGAGGTAGACCAAAAAACACATGGAGAAGAGAACTGGATACAGAGGTGAAAATGATGAGGAAAACATGGAACGCACTTGAGCGGATGCCACAGGACAGGAAGACTTGGTACGTGTTTGTTGAAGGCCTATGCTCCTCAGGGAGCTAAATGGTATTGATGATTGACGTTGTCCTTCATGAAGAACTCTGCATGTCATGTCTTCATAGGACTTCCTTACTAAGTTAGTGATCTTCACAGGAACTCATATTGCCTCATCATTTTCCAAAGCGATTCTCTGTCTCACTGTCAAATGCCTTTACATAGTCCACAAATCCGATGTACAGCGATGAATTCCATTCCAGACATTGTTCAACTATTATTCTCAATGTGGCTATCTGGTCTGTACAAAATCTGTTTTGTCGAAAACCTGTTTGTTCTCTCTGCTCGTCTATGGACTCTTTTAATCTCTCAAGGATGATTCTGTTTAATACTTTTCCTGGCACTGATAGTAAAATTATTCCTCTATAATTTGTCACGCTTGTAAATTTCCCTTCTTAGGCAACTTGATCAGATAACCTTCCTTCCATTCTGCTGGTATTTCCTCTCTCTCATACTTTGCCAAGTATAATATCTCTGTAGAGGTTTCAATATCTGTTTTGATAGCCTCTGCTGGAACGCTATCTCGACCAGCTGCTTTTCCATCTTTCAGAAGCTTTATGGCTTTCTTTTTTTCTTCTCTACTTGGTTTTTCGCACCTGATTTGTAGCTTCTCTTCTGCTGGCAGGATGTATGGGGAAATTTGTTGAAGCTGGTATATTGAGAAGTTTCTCAGAATGTTCTGTCCATTTGTTCTTGTATATAGTAATATACAAGAACAAATGGATAGAACATTTTGCAATTTCCATTCTTATCTTTTATGAGGCCATTTGATTGCTTGTATTTCCCTGTTAGCTTCTTTGTGTTGTTGTACAGGTCCCTCATATTTCCTTTGGCTGCTGCTTCCTCTGCTTCCGTTGCCAACTCTTCAATATGCTTCCTCTTGTCTCTTTTGATGTTTCTTCTTACTTTTTTGTTTGCTTCTATGTACACTTCATGAGCCTTGGCGTCGGAGATTCTGGTTTTGCTTCTGTTTAAATCTGCTTTCTTGTTTTTATGGTCTTCTATCTTGCAAATGGTTTCTGTTATCCATGCTTTGTGCCGATGTTCTCATTTTCTCAGTACTTCCTCACATGTCTCAGTCCATATTTTGTTTTACTTGTTGCCAGTGGTCTTCGTATATGCTTCTTTTTCCAGTTATTTGAGTACTTGGTATTTATTGGACACTGTGATTGAAAATGTTTCTCTTATTTCCTGATTTCTTAGATATCCCACATTTTACTGTTGTCTATGGCTATATACTGTTGTAAATTTCTTGAGTTTTAATTATGTTTTAGCCAACAAAAGATGGTGATCTTGTCACAGGATGGATTTGGGGCGACCCCTTCTTGATCTCTCTTTCACTACGGCAATAATCAAAAACATTTGTTGTACTGACTGATTGCGTGCTTTTCCATGGTTACCACTTCTTTATTTCTGTGCTATGTAGCAGATATTTTGTACTTTCATTCTTACACTCCTTTTAGTACCAACCTTGGCCGCGACAGATTAACACTAAAATCGCCCAAGCGTATTTGTTTAATCGCTTATAAGGCAAGGGTGCGTCTTCGCCAAGGTGGTAAAGAGATGGGTTTTGCGTGCTCAAGTGACAGATAACGAGATTACTCGTCTGTGAGACACCTTACGGACAGACATAAATGACATAATCGTTTCCTGTCCGACTTTCTCGAAGACGTATGAAAATAATATGTTGTTACACCTGACACACATTGTCGTATGAGTTTACAAATGTGTTGCTGAATTTGCATACCAGGCAATCGGATGTTTTATTACCATATATGGAAGAGGTGACCTCTGCATCATGCACAGAGTTTTTCCATGTCGGAAATATTTTAAATTTCCGTAAATAAATATTACACACACATAAATGTATGTTTTCAGGCACTCGTGAATAATAAAGAAGTAGAAAACTAGACAACAGAAAAACAACAGACGTGAGTGGCTTACCGGGGAATCGATTCCAGGACCTTCCGTGCGGCACCCCCGCCTAGCTATGAAAGCGAATCACACTAAAATCCCTGCCAGCTAAGCACCGCAAAAATGATGCTTCGATGACAGGGGTTATTAGTGCGACCAGCAACACTTAACACCAGAAATTTACCGATGGCAGTCCGCCCTATTAATGACGCAATCACTTCTGTTGTTCCCCTATTATACAGTCTTTAAATTTCCCCACACTACACCATGTTTGAAAACGATTGGCGCTTTACTTAGCTTCGTAACAAACCAAATGCGGGGGCAGACAATCTGACAATTTCTGCAAGTCTAGTTCACTGTGAGACATCGCTTGCCAAGACGACACAACCAGACCTTGCCAGAAGTTAGAATTCAGAATTCGATTTATCAGACTTTTATTGTAGTATTTTGGAAGGACTTGCACAGCCCAGGAAAACTCTACCATTTTCATAATGAACCGGAATCTGAGGAAACTGACACACACAGAGTCAAAGAGGGAATCTATTATTAAAATAATGACCCCCAAGTACACATGTAAGAGGCATCTACTAGTGCCTTTTTTCATCTGAGAAAAAAGTCTGTAAGCCAGGATTGGCGTAAAAGCTGTGCATTTTACACTTTATATTTGTCATTACTAACATGTGAACTAATATGTATATATTGCCATGTGAATATTAATATGTGAAAATCGCTAGTGGATGTCCAAATCATTTGAGGCTCGCAACCTCAGCGTATAGAATGATGATTTCATGAACCACCACTGCAAGAGCTGGTGACTGCTTTATCGCTAGTTTCTTTAAAAGAACTAAAAGCATAAGTAGTCCCAAGTTCCATAAGGAGCAGGGAGGGAAAGATGAAAGAAATGATGTACATTCTAAGTATAACATTTACATTTTCAAACCAGTGTAAATGTTATTTAAACGTATTCACTTTAAAATTAATGAAAGTTTCAAATTGTTCAACAAGTGTAGATATAAATGAAAACATATTCAATTTATATTGTGAACACTTTTCAATCAGTGGAGATTTAAATGTAAACATATTCTATCCGTACTATTAACCTTTTCATTTAAATGTTAAAAAAAGATAAAGCTATTCAATTTAAATGTAGAGGAAGTTTCCTCTCGAGGGATTAAGTTTAATTCTCATCGAAGGTAAATTGTGAGGTAGATGGGATGGTAGAATAGAGAGAAGGGGACCCATAACTATGGGTTGGAAAACGCAATACTCAGGAGAGCGTTTTGTTTCTATTCTTTTACCATAGTTGTTGGTGGTACCAGTGTCTACGAAGTTGGTCCCTCGTCTTAAAACTCAAGCCACTGTTCTCGTCTTCTTCCATAGATAGTAACATCTATGGAACAAGAGGGAAACAGTGGCCTGAGTTTTAAGACGAGGGACCAACTTCGTAAACACTCCCTGACATTTCTGAGAACGTGCTGCGCCCTAACAACCGTGACCAGCGACGAGCGTGATCAGTCTACCAAGAACCAAACCGTAGCGGGAGCAGAACCTACCATTGGCAGATATGTTAAACGTTGAAGCTGCTACATGAACTTCTTTATAAACTTTCATCCCATCACAACAGTGATGACAACTTTCTGTTAAATCATTTTCCAAATTTTCTAAAACCTTGTTAAACCTAAATGATTACTACATTTGTGTCGTAGATTTTTAGATAGGAGAATTAAGACTTGGGTTGGTCCCTGCTGAATATGTTAGAATAGGCGATAGACACAGTGAGAGTTAGTAAAAAGAAATAGAATTTCCACAAGTGAGATGATAGACTGTGATATAGAGGCTGTCTCTGAAAAAAAATCGAGGAAATCTTCTCTCTTTCACCTATCCTCTACGACAGCTTTTAAGGCGTCAGACAGTCTAAACACAGATATATATATTACATATATTTCTATCTACTCACGGGCACGCACCTACACGTGACGACAGTTAAACACACCGACGTGGGAAATCTATAACAATGAATATATATACTAGAGCGAGCTGACCAACAAGCTGATTAATTCCAAGGGAAATTTTAATTATCATTTAAAATTTCTTCACAACACATAGAATTTACATCAAAACATGTACAAATAGTCATAAAATATCAAGAGAATGCTACAAGGATGATAGCCCCGTTATGATATTAACTCTAGGTTTAGCCCACAGCCCCGTTATGAGACAGATGATGGCCCAAAGAGTCACAAAATATGGTTAGGGTCTAAATATTGTCCCCCTTAGAAGGTATAGACTGACTTTGACAGCGGTATCTATTCTAAAGAAACAATTTACTTAAGCAGCAACTCTTGCCTAAGGAAAGAAAAATACAACAAGTGAGTGCATTTAACAACGAACATACTTCCGTCACTTTCACTCTGTTCTTTCATCAGGGTACGTGGCGCTCGTGCTTACCTAAAAGAAACTTGATGTTGTTCACCGTCTGGCGCCACCTTAGGACACTTCTCTACAGTGAATCTGTATTCTTTGGATAAAGCGAATCCCAGCTCTACAATTACAGGTTTCTTTCACTGTTTTCGGGGAGCGTTCGCTTCACCAGTTAAATTTTGACTACTGTTAATGTCACTTGAATCAGTTTGGATAAGCAAGTTTAAACGGGAACACAGAGTAAAAAAAAACACGAGGTTTCCCTTAATTTGGAAAGACAGTCTTGGTTCACTATACACTCTTTCAATACTTGTCGGAAATCTTAATGTTAATTCTTGTAATGATTCTCGCCGCTAGGCAGCATGTATATCTGAGTTTATTGTGAAGAAATAAAGTCTGGCTCAAAGGCCCAGTATAAACATTTTGTCTTTAGAAAAACCGTTAGTGGGATTGGTATTACTGTCTATCTCTGATGGCACGTGCACTGTCAGATCAGTGTTACTTGAAAAAAAACCCACGTGGTTAAAGATAGAAAATGTCTATTCTTCTCACAAGTAAGTCTCATTACTACTAAACGCCGGCAAGTTCTGGGTCACCCCAGTATTCACTACATAAAATGGAAAAAGCACATATAAAATAATTATACATACTATGTATAAGGATATAACTTATATTTTAAATTGCAAGCGTAGATCTTATCATTTAACACTTCCCGTGAGATAAGTTATATTATAAAATCAATTATCATGAATTTGAAATACATATATATATATTTCGTCAATACTCATGAGACATCTAGCAGTTATAAGTTAGTTTAGAAAATATATCTCGACTGAGTATTTAGCAGTTAAATTAAATTCATTATGGCTACATGTTTGTTAAGCTAGAAATATAATTTATCCTGCTTTCCACTGTATGCGTCACTAGAAAATAATATATGCTTATAAATTTAATCACTCTGCACCAAAGAACTAGTAAAATATGAAATAAGCGACTTAACACTTTAAACACTTCACAAAATACTAGAATATAGTATATAATATTTTACCTCACACTGAACTACAGGTAGTCGCACCACTTAAGAATTATATGCTTAAATATATGGAAGTCTAGAAGTTCGACAAATTGTCGAAACAAACTGAGAACTTCGCTATACAGCTTATACTGTTCCGAGCGACCTGTCTACTGCGAATTTAGGGGCGAGAATGAAAATAAAGTTTCAAACTCGGGCCAATATCTTTAAATTAGACAAAAGGCCCCAACTTATTTCGCCAAGCGAAATTATCTCCCCTACTCCCAACAGTTACTTCAGCTTAACGCGTGTCGTAACTGCCACCTACTGACCGAGATGTACGCGTGTCAGTTGCAACTCTCAGACAACCGTCTGCAGCGCGGAGCGCAATTTCACACTTCGCCGGACTATCCCGACAAAACTCACGCAGTTGCTGCAAAAGGTAGACAATCCGTCTGCCTGCCATGTCCAACGGAGCGAATTCTCACACCCCAGGCCAAGAAATCTGGTAAGGCAGCGCTCTGACCGGGGAAACTGCAGACGTTTTGTCTGGCGAGAACCGTATATTCACAGCTATGGTTCGACCGGCAGAGACTGACATCTACGTTATCGAGTTTAGTCAGCATGAGAAAGAAAGACGGTAAAATTTCGAATGGGAAAAGAAAATATTATTCGCAAACTAACGAATGCGAAAAAATTATATATATGAAAAAGGGTAAAGAGTGACAGAAAAAATTTGAGGACCCGAGTGGAAGAAAGAGGAAAATGTAGACAATTTATAGAACATAACTCCCTATGTGACAATTTGTTATTTGTAATTATACAAATTTAACTTCGATTTAATCATTTTAAATGTACTGCATGTTTGTCTCAATCAATTTACTAAATACACTCTAAACAGAGCTATACCTTAATAATAAGAATTCCACTGAGTAAATCAGGGTGAGGGCTTGACGAGCTGAAATTAATAACACTGACAAACAACATTTTTCTTTCTTATATAAGAATAAGTGTTCTTAGGTCAGTTTCTTGCGCTGATTTCAAATTTGAAATCCGTTTATCTCTATCACGTCGGGTTCTTAAGATATTTGGGAATAAATATATTTTTGGGAAACCGTTATTTGCTCCGTTTCATTTTTACTATATAACTTTTTAAAAATTAATAAAATGCAAAATAATTCTACTTTTTAATACTGCTAAAAGATGTATGACTTATGTTACGTTATATTTCAAATAGTTACTGTATTTTGAAATAATTCTGAGTGAAATATGGCTTCTAGAAGTTGTAGAAATTCGGCTGATCTGTTCTGTTACGTGTGCGGATATTTTACCGATCGTGTTCACCAGAAAAACTTTACAACATTGCTAAAGAAAGCATATGAACTTTATTTCGATTCGAAAGTTGATGATGCAAATAAATCTTGGATGCCAAATGCAGTTTGTTCGACTTGTGCAAATACATTGGCAGGTTGGTTACGAAAATCGCCGAAGCATAAGTCGATGCCTTTTGGAGTGCCAGTAATATGGCGTGAACCGACAAATCATGCTACTGATTGTTACTTCTGCTTGACAAATATCTATGGTTTCACTTTTAAAACTAGAAAGTCTGTGGTTTATCCAAATATTGAATCGGTTTCGAAACCAGTGCCTCATGATCCAATCACGTGTCCGATCCCAGTTCCACCAGAACAATATCCGTTGGACGTGAATGAACCATCAGAAAGTGATAGTTTACCTGCTTTAGAAACTAATTCTGACTCGGATTATATACCAGTGAATGATGGTGTTCACTTAATTAACCATTCAGAACTTTCAGATCTAATACGTGATCTCGCTCTCACCAAAGGACAAGCGGAATTACTCGGTTCGCGATTCAAAGAATGGAATCTTTTAGCGCCCAATACTCCGATATCTAAATTTCGTCATAGACACAGAGAACTTGTTCAATACTTTGAGATGGATGATGACATTTGCTATTGCAAAGATGTAAAAGGTCTAATGGTGCACCTCGGTCATGAGCACATAGTCAACGAATGGCGACTTTTTCATCGACTCTTCCAAGACTAGTCTAAAAGCCGTGTTATTGCATAATGGAAATTTATTTTCATCAATTCCAGTCGCCTACTCTGTTCATATGAAAGAAACTTATAACAATATGGCTATACTTTTGGCAAAAATAAAGTACAATGACTACCAATGGCGGATTAGTGGAGACCTAAAGGTCATTGCAATTCTCACGGGCATGCAGACTGGGTATACTAAATTTGGTTGCTTCCTATGTGAATGGGACAGCCGCAACAGACAGGAACATTATGCAAGAAAGGTGTGGCCTATCAGGGATCGTATGCAGCTCGGGCATAAAAATGTAATACACGAGCCATTAGTTAACAAAGACAGCATCATTTTACCACCGTTACATATAAAGTTGGGGCTCATGAAGAATTTCGTAAAAGCGTTAGATAAAACGAGCAAAGCTTTCACTTATCTTCGAGAAAAGTTTCCGCAAATTAGCGATGCAAAGATAAAGGAAGGTATCTTTGTAGGACCTCAGATTAGGAAAGTTATTGCAGACAAACAATTCGAGAACTTGTTACATGGTAGTGAACTTCGCGCATGGATGGCATTCAAATCGATCGTCGATAACTTTCTGGGAAATCACAAATCTGTCGACTATGTGCATATTGTTAAGCAGTGCATAGATGCATACAGAATTATGGGATGTAACATGTCCCTCAAAATCCATTTGCTCGATTCGCATCTTGACTTTTTCCCTGACACCTTGGCGAAGTCAGCGATGAACATGGAGAACGATTCCATCAAGATATCGCCGTAATGGAGTCACGTTATCAAGGACGGTGGAGTGTGACCATGCTTAACGATTATTGTTGGATGCTTCATCGCGATGTACCACATGCCATTCACCGACGAAAGTCCACTGCAAAGAATTTCAAGCCTACATAACTGTTATACTTCTTGTACAAATGATGTTGTAATACTGTATGCGTTGTTAAAAAACTTCAATTGCGTATTTCTAGAGATCCCGACCTGATAGAGAAAAACGGTTTGCAGATTTAAAAACAGCGCATTAAAATTGACCAGAAAAACATAGAAATGTTAGAGAAAGAAAAAAAAATTTTTTTTGGGTTAGCCAGTGTAATTGCTTAATTCTTCATAAAAGGCGGCTGACCGATATAATGTTAACAATTGCTCTGCCAATACAGCATTGTTCTTGACTTCGGAAATATCTTATGAAAGCTCCCTTGAGATAGAAGCGCCATTATCCTTCTGCCTACCGCTCTGCCAAGAGTAATCTTGTGCGAATATAGACACATTTGAAGGCCCATATTAGATACTCTTGAGTTTTGGCCACTGTTAGCCCACTACTGCAAAACAGGGGAGGCAATCCGTGACAGATCTGATACTACATCTGCTCCTCTACATACTTTTACATCATGCAATGATGACCTAAACTTCTTACATATGCATATGTGATCAATCTGATTCTCAGTTCTGTGATCTGGTGAAATCCATGTTTTTGTTTATGTATTCTTTTATGTTTCCCCATCTCGCTTATTAATTAACGCATTTTTTTTATTTCTCTAACAATGCCCTCGTTTGATTTCTTCACATTACGTGATACAGTACTCGTTTCATTCTTGTTAACACAACAATACTCTGTTGCCTCTAATTTTCTTTCCACCTGCGTATTGTCCAAAGCTCATGTGCACAGTGTAAAACAGGCATCTTTATATAGCATCTCAAATGATCTTGCTGAAGGGCAGTAGTGTTTGTCGCTCGAAAAAAAAAACTGACTTTGTAGTTCTTACTTTGATTTCATTTTACATTTGCCATCAGTAGCTATAATATATACAAGGTATTTTAACTTTTTAAAACTGGTCAATGCATTTCATTGTTTAAATATTTTTTTTTTTTTACCTTGGACATATTCACAAGAAAATGACGAGGTTCTTTGAGAAAGAGAAGAAAGTCATCAATCAATTCGATAAGAGGAATATTTAAAAATCTTCAAACAAGAAAAGAAAAATGGGTGAATTTGGTAACACCTAGTGTATTCAACTCTAGCAGCAGAAGAGGAAGACACCCATACGTGCACACACAGAGATTGAGACAGAGGGAATGATAAAGAAGTGTTTTGACAAAGAAATCATAGGATTCGAGAGACTGCAGGAAAAAAAGAAGGACGATCGCCATAGCTAGTCAGTGTAATGGGCTTTATTTTCTATGTGGGCATATTTCTCTTGCTTTGACTTTCTCCTCTGACTGGACTGTCGTTTTACTGCAGTAAAGTTAGTATATTGCCGTAACTGTAGGTTTCTGCAGGAATATTGGATTCCGGATATTCAAGCATATTGTTTCTCATTATATTTTTGCCCATTAGTCTGTCGTCTAAGTTTCTTGATATCTCTTCGGTGTGTGTTTGTAATCAACCCAACATGGTCGATCAGAACTCTTGAACGAAGAAAAGAAGTGCTTAAGTATGCCGCACAAACTTCTGCAACTCACAAGCAATCGACAGGAATGTCTCAATGACGACTTTTGCATTTATTATCATGCATACAACATCGTATGATAATTGACAACAAAAACATAGGGTTCATATATCACGTAGGCAGTAGCGAACACATTGTACATTAGCCTCAGCTGTTTGACCTCCACACGGTCAAGTTAACCGTTACTTTAGCACATTAACTCTTAAGAGTTGTAATATCTATCACTGTTAGCTTCTTTAGAATAATTACGCAGTGAACGTATTTCAATAGGTTACCATACCTTTAGCTTCTCTCTTAGGAGCCTTATTATTTATCAAATCTCTGGCTAGTTTCTCACATTTAAGTTGGCTGTTCACGCCATCATAATCTGCCATAATTGAACCTCTTAACCTTAATCTACACACACCGTATTATATTAATTTAGCTATGCGTTATACACCGATAAAACGCGTACCATATATTCTGGACTCGAACGTCCTTATACCTTACATTTGCCATTGGCTATTCAAAGCCTACACTTATATCTTTTAGTGGGCTAACCACACATAATCTAAAAACACTGCTTTATGCCCTAAGGCCACATGTCGACTCTGCGTAACCAAGTCTAACACGTCAGCAAGTAACGTGCGCATCACGTTATGAGTCTGACTAGAGGCAATGCTGCATAGTGCGACCATCTCAAATAAAACCAAACGGAGATGCTGGCAAAACCATGCAGCAGTCCTCAACAGTCAGCAAGGCACTTAATGACGATGATTGTAAAATAAAATTTTTCTTGACATGAGTATTATTTTTGTCTTCTTTATTTAAACCAGAGATTAGGAGCAATCACATATGTGAACTGCTCCGTTACAGCTTCGCTCCGGCATCGATAATGACTGCTCCGAACCCGCTCAATGCTCCGACTGAAGTTGTTATGCTGTTTTATTTTAAGTAAATAAAATACACACTGTGTCACATCCCCTGTTTCTGCTTTGAGGGTCAAACAATGACTAAAATTTATAGTATACAAAGGTATCTACCTTTGCTCAAGATTACTCTTGGCAGAGTTGTAAATAGAAGGATGGTGCTTCTATTTTATGGAGTCTTCATAGGATTTTCAGAAGTCAAGCACAACGCTGAATTTATCAAAGCAGTCGTGAACTTTGCATCTGCCCGCCCCTTCTATGAAGATAAAGATATATTATCTCGTTTCTGAGCCCTAACTGAATTCTTCAATAAAATATTACATTAGTAGCTCTGTTGTATTTGTATTTGCGATAACTGATTCATACGTGTGCACTTCTCTCTGTAATAATTAAATCATATATTAATTTGTAAATACATATAACAAATTTAAAAAAGAATTATTGTTTAGCACGAGTAAATAAATAAGTGAAGTTGGTGGATTAAAAATATGATACGTTTTTCTTCACAGAAAAATTGTTACACTGGTGGGATGTATGGTTGGTGAATTATTTTGCTTTGGCCAGATTAAAATGACTTAACTGGCCAAACGCTGAAACTGGTTGGCTAACTGCTCCGTCAGTTATCGACTTCTGTGGTGAGGCCACGTCCCAGGGCGTAGTTGCTGGGGGGTAACCGTTCCAATGTCAATGCAAGGATCTTCACAACCCATCAAAGACAGGCATCTAGCGTAGACCACAATCTCTTGATCCACAGACTCGTATCACCAACTTGTACCACAAACTTTAGTAGAAAAACATGTCTCTGCTAAATATTGGTTTCCTGACACTAGTGAGGCGGCTTCTCCGCTGTCCGTTCCACCGAACCTTCCCTTTCTGTCAGTAATTTTACCCTCCGTGGGCATCAGTGATAAACCTAGTAGATAGGATGAAAAATCATCGTTAATTCAGGTAATACGACGGGGGAAAATGTGGTTGGACAGCAGAAAACGACTTTTGCCTGATTTAAGCAGGTTTAAATATATGTGTGAACTTGTTAATATGTTAATATAATAAATATGTACATCATCATGTCATCATCATCCATTCTCTGCTCCAATTGGAGCCTGGGGCTACCTTTGTTTTTGGTTCCCTGTGAGAGAACCGGCATGAAGCAGTCACCAGCACTTGCTGTGTGTGGTTCATGACTCTATCCTTTTCATTTGCTGAAGTTGCCAGACTAGTATTAACTTGTTCTAGCGAGTTAAACATGTCAAATATAAAATGATAAAATTGTATATGTTACAACTTACCCTGCATCAGGTTATAATTTACAGTCATCCGGCACAAGAAGACTTCAAATTATGTCGGTGTGGTGGATTTTGATGTTATGAAATGTTTTTGATATGGTTCCTTATTGTACTGAATGAGGCCAGCTGTGAAGGTCCCTGATGCTAACAAAATTAAGGTTGAGTTATCAGGGTACCTTGCTGCTACCACCTTATGGCCTCAAGCAGACTTATTCTTGACTAGTATGAATGATAGCTACGTCTAATGTCTAGGGATATGCAAGTGTGGTGTGATGGTATTTTAACAATAATACACATCTATACAAACAAGTATTAAGGTCTAAGATTAAAGGAAATAACACCTGGGATAACTTTGTACAATTAATAATTTTCTGCATGATTTATTTGGTCCTGAACCTAGTATTCTTCTGGTCAGGACTTTTAAAAATGAAAAGAATTCAAGATATACATAAAATGTAAATTTTAGACCCAAAAGGACAATTGTCCAAACAAATACTGTTTAACTATACTAATAGTGTTACTAAAATATGTCTATTACTGGTTTCTAACACTGGATGGCGGTTTGGGATTCTATAATCACTCCCAGTCTCTTTAATATACCTTGTCACTGTTAAGTTCTCTGGGGAAATAGTTTATTTCTGTTATACAGGGGGGGTGCTGGTCTTAAAGCTGATGTAGAGTTAGGGTGCCAGATATTTTACTTATCTGGGCACACTTGAACAGTCTGTAAACTTGGTGTCACACGATTTCGCTATGATAATGGCCAAAAGTAACAGGGTAGACTCTGCAGGTCCCTGTCACTACTGTGCATGAAACGACTTCTCACTGCTTCTCGTAGACAAGTGCCAGATAAAACCCCTGCAACAATGAAATAATGTCTCCTTGTTGATATCTTACTTAAACTGTTATTTATACAAATGAGAATACATAAGAAATAAAGAGCTGGGTCATATCTACTGGACCAATCCAGCACATCCATTACAAAGTGTACCAGTGTTGTTCACATGTCTCTCCTACAAAGGCGGCACTGCATCTGCAATAATAGTATTAATCTTTCTTTTCTTCCATACAATAGGATAGGTGAGCTGTGTCCCTCTGGTCACCTAAGAAAACCTTTTTATTTCACAAAACATGTGCATTTACAAAACTGGCAATGTGTTATAGCCTAATTATACCTTCAGGCCCTGCACAAATCAGCTTGGGACCTGATTACTTACAGTCGTGATGGCAGCATCTCTCACTCACATTTTTAAACAAAATATATATGAATAATGTCGGTTTTACCAGAAATTCAATGAAAAAAACACAGATACGTTAAATAGCAGACTCCAGATGTACTGCTGGCTGAACTGTGATGCCTTTTAGTTAATATATATTTGTTTTAATAAGGCTAATCACTTTTCACAGAAATTCACAACGTCCTGCTCTAGGGACTATCTTCTACAAATGGCGTCAAGCCTTTGAATTTTCTCAATAATATGAAAGGCTTTGGCCAATGAACGAACGACAATTTTGAAATTTGAAATTAAAAGCAAAAACAGACTTGATTTTTGGACACTACCAAGGTTTTTTTTCCTCTCTCATTCTTAGATTTCTACTGCTAAATATATTTGGTGTTAAGCCATCCCATAATTTCTATCCCATTTTTCTGCCCCTTTCTACAACAGACTACATGTAACCTTTTCCTGCCTTTTTCAAGAACGCGTCAAAATGTCAACGTTAGTGAAAGTAAAACCGATCATGTGTTGGTCTGTCTGTACGAACAAATACAGTCTTTTGTCCATAACTTTATTTCTGTCTGTCGGATTGTTTATTCGAAAGCATATTATTTATCAGGATAAGACCAGCTCTAAGACTAGCTAACTTTTATGATCTTAAACCTATTAATAAAGAATTCAATATATTTTCCATTTTGGTGTTCGTTGTTTTCTAAGTCCCAACTTCTTGAATGTTATAAAAAATCATCGCAGATCTTCCTTTTTCCCGGCAGGAAGTAATTATGCGTGTGTGTGTTTATTATTTCCACAGTGTGCCTATTGTTAGAAAAAGTATTGGACTAGGCGGTTTATTTTTAAATTTTAAAGCTCGCGACATCGTTTTCGACACAAGCTAACGGTATCGTCTCGCACTGTCGGCCTGAGTAGCTAATTCAAACTTCTAACACTTGACAAGCCGGCAGCATGTGTCCGCTCTCTCAATCTTATGCGTTCGTGTGTTTTATTCTTTCTATCTTTCCTGGAACCATTACGCTAGTAGATTTTTTCAAATTTTTATCGTTAACCCTTGACGGGCGCGTTACAAAGTCCAATACTACTAAATCAATGCGTTTTCTGGCGCAGGGAAGATATTATATAGTCGAGTTTTCTTGTTGGTTAAGTTCAGAAGATCCTCTTTATTTAAATCCTACTTTTGTTCAGTTCTGGCTTGTTTGAAGGTGTCGTCTTAACTCAATGGAACATATATCTGAAGTCTGAAAATGTGCTACATTATATGCGATCTCAAACGTAGTCTTGTTTAATAGCTTTTGAGACCAAGAACATTTAACTGTTTGGCTTTAGTATACATCTTCTCCCCCTTCTCTCAAGAAATTCCGCAAGACACAGGTAATTTTAAATTCCTCCACTATAAGGTATTGACACTATCACGTTTTAGATTACTCTTGTCTGTAATTCATAACAAACACTTCAGTTTAATTTGTTATTATAAATGCTTTCAATGCCAGAGTTGGAAATGACCATGCTAGATGGGGTGGAGTTATCGGAAGATATGGAGAAGATACTCTCAACGACAATGGAAAGCGACTCCTTAGATTCTGCAGTGAGCAGAATCTGATCATTACAAACACAAAGTTTCCCCATAAGCGCATACATGCATACACTAGATGTGAACCAACAAAGAATGAGAAGTCAGTGATCGACTATGTCATTGTTAGGAGGAGCTCATTCAAATATGTCCGGGATGCAAGAGTCTGGAGGGGGCCAGAGATTGGAAGTGATCACTGTAGAGGGTAAATTCTTTATCTGATAGATGGTACTGATACTTCTTCCCTCTCCGAGTTCATTAAAGTATTTTAAGTAGCTGGAAATGGCGTCCAGGCTGTCTAGGGTAGATGTTTAATTTTAGTCCAACTTTTGCAAAGTCCACAAAACGTAAGGCTATTCCTCAGCAGTAGAGAACTCCACAATGCCTGATTGACGTTTTATACAATATATATTTTAATGAACGACACGTAGCTCCTCAAAGAATGCATCCATAAAATAGACAATGGCAATCTCTAGCCCGTCCATTAAATCAGTCTATCGTCATGTAGACTACGGCAACAATGTCAGAGTCATCTTGCTGAAGTATTTAATATAATATTCCTCACTCATTCCTCTCCTTTCAACACTGACAAGTCCGTATAAATATAATCACGCTTAGGCTCCAACTGTAGGACGACCTAGCTGATATGAAGAACATAAAACTCTATAACAAGAGTACACTTTCTGGAGCTCGTTCAGACACGTCTTTCTCACACAGAGAATACACAGCCAAAGAGACCGACGTACAGCTCAAATCTTCGATCTGAAGCCGGCAACGAATCGTCTGCTTAAAATCAGCAGACTATATGACGTACTTCCGCGATAGTCCTAGTAACGCTTGTCAACAAGGAAGTCAGTACACAAACCAAGATGAGAGCGACAGAAAATGATATGAATTTAGTCATAACAATTATTCCCCCCCCCCCCCCGGGTCAATAATGGCAAACGAAGTTGACATTATTGCGATATGAGAAAACACCACTAAGGTGAGCAAAAGGTAACATCATATGTCACTGTTGCTATGACCATGCATAGACCTATGTTTGTGCCGTAATGTAGGCAATTTAACACGCGTGGTGTGGAAATGCATCATAAAATGCAATACCACTGTCTTACAAACAGCTCAAAGCAATATGACATAATACTCGTAATGAGGTACTATAGCAAACGTCAGTCAACATGTAACATGAATAATGGTAATATCCCATGCATTCTCACATTCTCGTAAGTCATAGAACACCTGCTGTTCATTGTCATGTCACCTTAGTCAATTAATGTCGATTAAAATAACCATTAATGCTAAGTGCATGTAATAATAATATTAAATTAGAGAAGAGATATAAGGTAGACATATAACACACACAAAGTGTTTGACTGCTACATATTGTCACACACACACACACACACACACATATATATATATATATATATATATATATATATATATATATATATATATATATATATATATATATATTGTGGTAGTGACTGGTATGTCAAATTGTATCATATACATAATATGAACAACCAAGTGAGTTGTAGCAGCTGTGAATACTCTGAGCTGGACAATAGATTTAGGCTTCAGAAGTATAAGATGCTACTTCGCTATCGTAACCCTATGTGATATTATAATTAAATTAGAAAAAGTAACTCAAAATTTAACAGTTAAAAATTTAACAAGTCAAATGAGTACAATTATCCAATTTATTATGTACATCTATATATTCTTGTAATGATAAATGGGTGTTGGAAGATGGTAAAATGTATGATTATTTACAGTTACAAATTAAAATAACTAGTAGAAAAAGCCTTGGATTTATTTTCCACTGATTTTATAAAACAAGTTTTGTCACATTATCTCATTGCCATCCCATCTAGTTTTCAATCATTAGAAAGTCGTTTTACAAAGAAACATGCTCACAGGAATTGTTGGATGGAAAATATATAACTCAACTTATCCACGTCTGCTCGAGGTTCCTCCCCGACACACTGAGTACTCGGAAAGACTTTCCTTCAGCCCGCCCTATAACTACGGGGGACTAAGGTGTTGAAGTTTGGTTGACCTCTAGGCTTCAGTGAGCTGGATCGACTTCGTCAAGTCTTTAGTTTATTTCTCGTTCAGGGAAAGATCATAAACAATTGATCATAAAAACCTGGAACAAGAAGTAAATAGGTGGGCCATTATTTCTAACAAGTCTCACCCACCCTCTGCTGTTCATGATGCTACCTATGTCTTCATCAGTGTTTAGTATGTAAATGAATGAATCATGGTAGTATATATTACTAAGAGAATAGACATGATAAGATAATGTATAAGGGTAAGCAGAATTAACAATATACATGAATAAATCACATGTTATTAGATACATGGTTACGATATAAAACCTTTGCCTTCCACTTATGGATGTCAAGTCACTTATGTACTTGCCTGGTATGTCGTAAGCTTCCAGGCAAGAATTAGCCATAATATATTTGGCTAACCAATTAATGGTTATGCTTCCTGACAATGCCGGTGAAGGTTATCTCTGGTTAGCGGCATTCCCTTTTTTATTATATCTGCTACAATCAATCAGAAATAAAATCTGAAATAAAATGATATTAGTAATACATATATTTTTAATAAACTTACATACCCTCTTAGGATTAATAAGCTCACGGTGAGACTGTATTGGCTTAACTTAATCTGCCCTGCATGCAGCGTGAAAATAGAACTTTTCTGCAGAGGCTGTCCTCCAGTTTCTCACTCTGGCTTCTGGATTTGGTGTGTGATTTACAATGCGCCGCTCTGTCCTTATATTTCAGTCTCTCGCGCGTACGAGAAAGCAGCTCCCAAATTCCCCAAAAGATTTTAGTTTCATCTCCTGTTTTGAAGCTATTTGAATCAATCTGTGCTTTTCCTGTACTCGTTTTTCTCTTCTGTCACTCACACACACTTATCTCCTTCCTTCCTTCCTATATATCATTTCCTTTTCCCCATATGGGGCTTTCATTACATATAAGTTTTATACAATTCCGTTGAGGCTTGTTAGTGTAATAAATTTTTAAAGATTATTAGCTAACTTTTAGCCGATGAGATGAAGGTGAAAAATATATATTATCTTTAAAACTATTTATATTTGAATAATATCCTTTTGGATATAATTCCTAGCCTATCTCCTTTGTTGAGTTATATTTATTTAATATTATTCCAACCATGCGTTCTCCTGTAGTGAATAATTTAAATGCCCCCCAGTAAAATGGCAAACTTTTTAAAGGGTCGGCCCATACATTCCAATATAAGCTATTTCCTCAACTCTTCAGTAATAACTGTATGGCTTTTTTAACCGTAAGTCACATTTGCCCGCTGTCTACCAACCTTCAAAGAAAGACCGCAGAGCGCTGACCTTGCGCTGGTGTGTTGGGTGTCGCGTGGGCCGTGTCCCTCGCGCTACAAGCCAAGCAACGTGTTTTACCAAATCTCGCTACAGAAGCCCTCCTTCTTTAAAACAGTGCCCTGCACGGTTAAACTTTTTGGTAAGACACATGCTGCAGTTCCTCCTTAATTTTTTCTGTTTTACTTTCTCTATATCTCCTTTGATAGGATAGATGCCTACTTAAAAAATCGGGTCCAAGATTGTCCCGTTCCTGGTATGTATCTCACATTTGAACGAATATATGGAGACTAACAGTAAACTCACCACACCTTAAAAGTCCAGTGAATTTAAATTTTTTAGACACTGCTTAAAAACATCAAAAGGCTGGTGATCACTTTCCACAATGAAGGTGTTTCCCGTAAAAGAAAAGGGGCGAATTTGTTGATCGACCAGTACCAAAGCGAGGGCATTTCACGTTTCAAACGGTAGAAATAATTTTCTCTCAGCTGTAATAACTTTTCTTAACATATTCTACTCCGGCACTGCGTTTAGAAAGCTAACTGGTTAATCACGCATTATGTGGCGGTGTGTCTGCCCGCTGTAGTAATGTTCTACTTGCTCACCGTTTGCCTACATTGCTAGCATCCGTTTCTTAGTACGATTTCTTGTGTGAGATCGGGAAGGGCAAGGATTAGGTTTTATTTGTCAGCTTATTTTTCAACTCTGTAGTATAGCCTGTTCACCTACTCACATCCCCATTGTATTTTATTAACCGGCTGATCCGTATTTTTTGAGTTAAGTATCGGTGTTAAATGGCAGCTGCACACATGTAGAGTATAAAATGGGGTTAGTATATTTGCTGAAATAAAACCAAGCCCTGCACAGTGGACAACAAAGGATCATTACAGTCCTTCTTAGTATTGGTGGTCTTGGTGCTTTCTCTCATTTTCTCTAACATTCGATTTGGGTTCCAAGGAAGACATTTGCCCTGTAGAAGATTAGGTGTGACGACTAAAAATTTCCAATGTTCTCCACTTACTCCAATATGACAACCTTAGTTTGGGCGTGGCAGTCAATCCCTGTTTTCTCATAATCTATCCATAACAACAATGGAGAGGTGCTATGTGGCTAGCTATAACGTGTTCCTCTACATGGTGTAAGTGTTGGCAATCAGAATATCATTCCTATGAAGTTTATAGAAGTAGATAATGAGGTAGTTTTTGTTAATGGTTTCCCAACGAATTTTCCGCATCATTCATCTGGTGAAGGATAACTTGGAGGCAATTACTTTTAAACCAAATGGGAGTACTATTGAATCTCGTAATGTCGCATCCGGTAGTAACTAAAATGGACTAAACAAGTTTCCTACTACTTGGTATTCCACTTGGTATTATGGGTATGTCATCGCCGTGTTCTAGGTAGATCTACATTTGCAAAAAATACCGAGCGCATTACCTCAAATGGTAGCAAACAACTGAATTGTATGTCTGAGGTAATTCGAGGTCTATACCGTGAAGATGTGCAGGGATAGCATTTAAGATTTCCTATAAATCAATGCATAAACCTTGTTGTTCACGTCACTAGTGCTGTACGCTTAACTAGGCACCACACTTGAGGCTTGGTAAGGGAGATTCACACACAGACTTTTGAAAATAAATTTTTCTCTTTTAAGACATGATAATTCACAATCTCCATCCTTGAGTGCCAGTTCTCTTTAGCATTAAGGGTAATGGATTGGGTAGTGTTCCCCCGCCATAACCAAACTTTTGTAGTAGGAGTCGACAGGTAAATACGTCCCCCCATGTCATACTCTAACAGATTAGTAACACCTACACGATATCAATGCCCGCCGGCTTATTCTGTGAGATCACATCAGCATTGGATTTGCTCTACCATACCTTTTCGCCTGAACCTATTATACGCTTCTGCTTCAATAAGTTTACTAATAGTTCACTGTCTCACATTAAATCCATTTGAAGCATATGTAGCTTTACCCGTAGTTTGAATAGGGTGGTAAAAATTCGCTATTAGGAGGAAATTGGTTCATCCATTTCTCCGGCATTTCTGCGATTGGCAACTGGAGCCAGGGTCATGACATATGGGGCAAACTTCTGATGACTTCCCCTGTCATCAATACTTTTTTTTTTAAAAGGTTAGACAGTGATCCATCGCGTTTCTCCTTTCCTTTCTTGTTTGTCAAATTCTTAGTCAGATGTGGTCTGTGCGGGAAAGTTTTTTCCAATATAGACTGTAGGGTTCCCCCTGTCCATCCAATTTGCAATTTATAATTGCGGTCTAGGGCAACAGTAAAAGAACCTTATTCTTCCACCTCAAGTTCTGCCCTAATCATTTTTGTGTGCTGGATTTTATTTGTAGTGAAATGACAATTGCCTGCTATCCGTCCTGGTCCCTGTACCTGCAACGTTTATATCATTTGCACGTAGTTTTCCAACTTGTGGTTTTTTCAAATCGAGATGTGGATCCAACTCGTTGGACGTATAGGTATGAAGAAAGATCCACGGTTTTCTTCATCTGGCAGTTTTTTTTCATCATGTCCATGTGTCCCGCAACAATGCTTACCAGTGGACCATTTTTATTTTTTGATTGGTTCGTACCAAAACAACAATTGTAGCCTGGAGCCACAATCCTTGTGGATTGTAATATGGGGGCGACTTCCCTATAGGCAAAGAGAGGCTCTGAGGGAAAGTAATGTGTCCCAAGTTATGCAGGTTCTCGTCACTAGCCAACTTACGCAAGGTACCGATTTTATAGTATTGAAGATTGAAAAAATGAGTCTGTGTCCATTGAACCAGCGTCTACTTGAACGCAATTATTACCCACTTGGGCGTGGTACGAGGCTTACAGTTGAGGAATAATGTCTAAAGCTTGAAAGATTAACCTGAATACTTTACTTAGTGTAAAGCCTATTCCCCTGAAACTGGAGAACGCATTAGTCATCAATATTTGAATGTGGGAAACCCTAATCGGAGGTGAATATTGTTAACAGTGCCTCCTGCCAACATGTTTCGAATCTATCGATGACATTGCTACTACTATGGAGCCTCTCCCCTACATATGAGGCAAGTATCGAACGACCAAAGGTTAAGATATATAGGCAGTTGCTCGTGTTCTTGTGTCCTCTAAACTGAGAGGGTCGGGGGACAACAATATCCACGGTCTAACAGACGGTTCGAAAGGGCGGATTCCCATGGATGGGCAAAGTATCGTCTGCCAGTGTTTGGCACGGTGCAGTTCCCTAATGTTTAGGAGTCTACTCGTTGGCATTCTGTCGAACAGGATCTCAACTATACCATCGATAAATGTCCTGCTGTGATCCCTGCCCCTTGGCGCATAAGTAGAAAGGACAGGCTTAAATCCGTTAGTCCCCAGTTGTCCCCCTATGTCCCCCATATGATCGGCACTTGGAAGGGGTAAATAAAGGCAAATGTACCTAGCTTCATAAAAACTGCTCCCTGTATGATTTTTGTGCACTAAAAGCTGTCCCATAGTCGCTTTTGAGTCCTGTTCCACAGCTTTTCCTATATACGTATGTGGGCATCCTTGTTTTCATATATAAGTCTCCTTTCTCTGGAGGGTTATGGCTTTAGGTAATTTGCCAAAGCAAGGCTTCAATGTACTGTCAGCAGTTTGAGCCTTTCTCATCTCTTCTGGATGAGTATTGATGATAGTGTCCTCCTTCTTTCTTAGAGGCTTGCCTCTGGTGCTTGGACTGTTGGCCAGAAATACACTATGGGTCTTATAGAAAAAACAATAAAGTTGGAACTAAATCTACTTTCGACATGAACATTAGTGGTTAGGAGACCTCAGGGTAAAATAGTCCGGATACTGCTGCGTTAACCCCCAGCTTCTACAAACATTACCAAGCATACAGACAGCCAGCGTTATGCATGATCTCGGGCTACACACATTTGTTGTCCAATGGTATACTGGCTCCAATGACTGTCCTCTGAACACCACTGTTTCTGTGGTTTAAGTCTGTCCCAAGAGCACTCAAGCAAATCACCCAAAACAGGCTCACATCATACTGACCTCTAATATATTAACCCACCATCCCTGTAACAAAAAAATACAAACACAAAACAAAAACTCCATTTCAAGTCACTACCGATCACTCACCTCCAGTGGGGGATGATGGAGGTTCTATTCTGACCATCTGCAGGTCCACGATCCTTCCGTTCCCCCCCCATGTATGAACCTCAATGTTGGCAGTCCCTGATGAGGAGAAGGTTCATTAACTCCGTCTAAGACATTCCAAACAAACAACAATATAACTACTCCTTACTGGCAGAGATTCTACACTCACTTCCCCCTCCTTTCTTTGGAGGTTTCTTTCTGAACCTCCCAGGGTTTTTGTCTTTATCCCCCAGGTTCTGTGTTTATTCTTGTGGAAGTTTCCGCCGCCAACATAGTGTGTCTACCAGTTTTGTGAAGGTACTAGACCTATCACAGCGACTGCTTCTTCTTATTTTGCTGATAACCCCTTCTGATCCCGCCCGCTTATATCATTTCAGCCGTGCAAACTAAACCGTGACCACCTCTATGCTCACTACCCCCTTGTTCCATAAGAAATTTTTCTGAGATCTTGAGCATGGTACTTACCCATCAACGCCTAACTGGCCATCACAAACAATATTCTTTATATCATGACACTTTCAAACTAAATGAATCAAACTCAAGCGCCCTACAAGTACTTCCAGTAAAACCTGGCAGAACACCACCACAGAATCATGTTATCTGTCCTGGAATTTTACTATAGCAGTTCAAGAACCAACTTTCTATAAGATTCAGGACATTACTTGCCCCTACCCCACTGGCCTCCAGTAAAGCTTGTTTTTAAGATTTCATAAATCTTCCTGGTCTTTCTTTTTGAGCCGTGGTTTTACACACAAACATCTTATGAAACTCCCCTCAATCCTCCTGAGATACTCAATAGCTACCCCATTGATACACCCATTCCCATTGTTTACACCCTTATTGCAATCCATATGTAGTTAGGCAAGCATCTCTTCAAAATCCTGAGCACATTTACAGGCTCACTGGCACTCCTCATCTTCATCTAGTAAATCGCACGCACGACCAACGAAAAAATCCATGGGCTAACATTTGCACGCGCTATATTGCGAACCCCTGAAGCTCTCACCGTCCCAGGTGACCCAGCACCATGATTCGTAGCTGCAAATACCCTCCAGTTCGAAGTTCCTTAAACTTCAACTCTATCGCGCCACTATTGTAACCTTTTTCTCTGTCACTTCCCAAAATATGCTCTTTTCTTCTCTTTCCAGTCTTTTGGGCTTCTCTCTCTTGCTTCCAATTTCTTAGCTTCAGTCTCAACTTCCATTCTTTTTAGTCTCTCTATTCTGCCTCTAGAATTTCTTAAGCTTCACCAGTCCTCAACGTCCATTCTTTTTGTCTCGTCTTTCTAATATATTTATCCACTTCAGTTGTGATATATCGAATTAGAGGCATCTCCCTGTCAACCCAAGTCTTTTCCCGCTTCCTGCATAATCGCCAGCTCTAAACTTCACAGCAATTCGAACCATGATGCTTTACTTTACCAGAAGGGTAATAATAAATTATCTTTATCTTTCAACTAACAAACTAACTTACACATTAAAACCAAGGATTACTTTGAAAATGCCCCCCCAAATCCTTACAACACTTGTGAGCGTGATTTCCTATTTACTACTTCGTAACTCACATGGTTAACTCAGTAGGGACAAACCAAAAAGACTATTACAAACAGTACAACAAATTTCATAAGTTTTTAGAATATTTTTTTTCCACACCACCAATAACGAAAGAAAACCCCCCACATTTATTTTTACAGAACTCATTTGTGGCTCAAAGAAAAAGAAATAATACATAATAGTGGCCTTAGGATAAACAAAATAATATCCCGACGAAAGAGCCCCGCAAATAAGATAGGCCGAACTGAAATATTCAACTAGTATAAAGATATAGTGGTACAGAGCAAAGAAAAATAATCTCTCCTCGCAGGAAAGACCCATATGAAGTTCCAGATGCCGGCGACGAAACCCCAGGAGCGACTGCCCATCATTAAGGTGAGTTATACAGCTGTGGACATATCTCTGAGGCTGGTACCAATAGATATTTAGGCTTCAGAGAGTATAGCAGATGCTACGGGTCGACTAGACGTACGACCCATATGTTTGATATTTATAATTAAAAATTAGAAAAAAGTAACCCTCAAAAATTTGGAACAGTTTAAAAATTTAACAAGTCAAAATAGAGTAAACAAAATTATCCAATTTATTATCTGTACGACTATCATAAAATCTTGTAATGATACCATGGGTGTTCGGGACAATGGTATGAATGAATGATTCATTTACCCCAGTTACATGCAAATTAAAACCCTAACCCCTAACCCCAGGACCCCAGTCTTGGGATTTAATCAATATCAATCACACTGCAAATCCCCACTTATACAACACCCGCAAGTAAAAGTACCCCACATTATTCGTCAAGGCGCATCCAAAAATTTCATCAAATTTACCGAAAGTACGTTTTAAGAACCTGCTTTCACAGGAATTATGGTTGGAATGGTAGATATCATATAACTCAACTTTATCCACAGTCTGCTTTGCTGGGCTCGAGTTTCCGCTCCTGACACACTGGAGTAACGGAAGACCTGTTCCTTCAGAGGACCTGCCCTTATAACTACACGGGGACTAAGGTGTTGAGATTTTGGGTTGAATCCCACTAGGCATTCCAGTGAGGGGGGCTGGATCAAACTTCTTGACAAGTCCCCCTTTAGTTCTTTTCCTGGGGTCGATCAGGAATGATCATAAGACATCGTTGATCATAAAAACCTGGAACTCAGAAGTAATAGGTAGGGTGGCGCATTGTTTCTATATACAATCTCACCGCACCGTCTCTTTACCAGCTGTTCAATGAATGCGCGAACCAAATGTCTTCAGATGGTTGTATGTAAGTGAATGACACTCATGGTATTATATTATACAGATGATATGCAAATGATAAGATAATGTATAAGGTGCAGATATAATTAACAATTTATCCATGATATGAAAATCACGCTATGTTATCGAATACCACATGGTACGTATTGATCGTACAAACCTTTGTGCCCTTCCACTTATGGATGGTCACGGATCAAATATGTACTTGCTAGGTATGGTCGGTAAGCTTACTCCAGGCAAAGAATTAGCCATAATAATATTTGGCTGGGCTAAACCTAATTAATATTGGTTATGGTCTACCTGACAATGCCGGGTGAAGGTCTATCTCGTGGTAATATCTAGGTTTAGCGTCATTCCCTTTTTTATTATATCTGCTACAATCAATCAGAAATAAAATCTGAAATAAAATGATATTAGTAATACATATATTTTTAATAAACTTACATACCCTCTTAGGATTAATAAGTCTCACGGTGAGTTACTGTATTGTAGGCGTTTAAACTTAATCTGCCCTGCATGCAGCGTGAAAAAATAGAACTTTTCTTGCAGAGGCTGTCCTCCATTTCTCACTCGTGGCTTCTGGATTTGGTGTAGTGATGTTTATCAATGCGCCAGCTCTGTCCTTATAATTTCCAGTCTCTCGCGCGTACGAGAAAGCAGGCTCCCAAATTCCCCAGAAAGATTTTAGTATTCAATCTGCCTGTTTTTGAAGCTATTTGAAACAATCTGTGGCTTTTCCTGTACTCGTTTTTCTACTTCTGTCACTCTCACAACACACATATCTCCTTACCTTTAATTCCCGATATATCATTTCCTTTTCCCATATATGGGGCTTTCATTACATATGAAGTTTTGAAATTACAATTCCGTTGAGTGCTTGTTAGTGTAATAAATTATTTAAAGATTATTAGTCTAACTTTTAGCCATGTGATGAAGGTGAAAAATATTAATTATCTTTAAAAAACTATTTATATTTGAATAAATATCCTTTTGGGATAATAATTCCTAGGCCTATCTCCTTTAAGTTAAGCCTTATATACTTTATTTTATATATTATTCCAAAACCATGAATAGCGTTCTGTTCTCTGTAGTGAACTAATTTAAAATGTCACTGATGGTTAAAAGTGCACAACTTTTAAAAGTCGCGCATAGAAGACATTGCCTATACAGTAAAGTCTAGGCTTCTCATTCTTCATGTAATACTGTATGTGGCTTTTATAACGTCGTAAGTCACAATTTCCGCGTGCTCTACGCATCGCACTTCGAAAGACGAAGGACCAGCAGCGCTGACCACAACAAAAAGTTGAACTTTACGCGGGCTGGTTGTGTGTTGGGTGTCGGCGTTGGGTGCGTGTCGCGCTAACAACCAAGCCAAAGCAAGTGTTTACCAAATCTCGCTACAACAACGAATCAGGAATTAATCTTATAATAGCGTGCAAAGCGCTGAAATATCTTCTTTTTTTTTATATAAAATTTCCTCTAATGAGGTCGCATTTTTTTTTTTTTTGACTCGCTTGAGTCGCATTTGGAGCACGCCCGACCAAGGCCCTGGCCAAGACACATGATCCTAGCCAAGGCTGGATAGTAGGGCGCATGTCCAAAAACTAAAAGACCAATTTTTTTTTTTTTCTTTTTTAAATTTTATAACAGGTGCGGTTTATTATCTGTGTCAGCTCGCCAGAACCAATAGTCGTGTTTGACGATCTTCTTTCACTCCATGCCACAGGTAGCACTATAACAATCCAGCGTATTTGGTTTCTTCATCATTCCAACGGGATTTGACTCTGTTTTTTTATCTTTTCAGCGGTTTTTCTCCTGTTTTTAATATTTCACGGATATACCTGCTCTACTCATTTCACATTTTTCACAACACCAGTTATCAGTCGATATATGGATCTAAACAAGATTCTATCTTAAGATACCACCTACTATTTCTACTTCTGAAAATCAGTGAAAGCGTTGGAAGGTGGGAGCTATTCATGGACCGGATACCGTGGCCCCCCCCCCCCCTTCATCCCCCCCCCCCCCCCCCCCCCCCCCCTGTGACCCCCCCCTGGGGGGTAAACGGTGTCTGGCCCCCCAATGCAGCAAGCATAGAGCATCAACCGACTCATTACCTTCCTCAGCCATGCCGTAGCTAGTCGGCCCGGCTGTGTGTTGTCCAGTACCAACGGTATGCGATTAGCTCATACCCGTTTTGTAGGATTCCTGTCCAGATTAGGTATCGTACGATCTGGACAACCCAAGCTCAGGAGCTCACCGGACTATACTACCAAACGTTTGCAGTCGGCAAGAAAGTACTAGCACTTTCAAAACGTCGGAACTCCACTATTTATCTGTTTGGTGTGGAACATTTGGAGAAGGAGCCGATCAAATTTAATAAATAACAATCCCACTGGGGTAGCCACACCCCAACCATGAAAGGCGGACGTCTCGGGTTAAAAGCGATGGCAGCAAGTATCTACCAGTCGATTCCAGAGGCTGAGGTCCTATTAGGATTCCGAAAACGCTATCCCTCGACAACGTGGGGCGTTGCTGTATCGGTCCATCGGGAGGAGAAGTACCTTCCACTTAACTAGTCGAACTAGATAATCGGAGGGGACATGTCCTGAGCCGTCGATAATACTTCTGATAGGATCCTTACAGGTACGACGAATGCGTGTGCCCCTAACTGTGTGCGAGGGACACGCTATTGGCCAAATCGCGCTGCCCACAGAAAGCAGGCGAAATGGAAAGTCGCGGTCTGCAAACCATCAAGGCATTGGAGCTCTAAGGGGCACCCCAGCAAAAGGATGGACAGCTAGTAATGAACCAACACCGTGGCCACAGCTACCAAAGAAAAGATGCAGCTCGAGTGCCGGGAGAAAAACATGATGACTCAGGCGGCAAAGTGCCAACAACAAGCAGGAGGCATCCGTCATTCCACACTTTGTCTGGGCACTCGCAGGGAGGAAGAAGGAGAACAGAAGGCGGCTCTCTGTCCCCCAAGTTGCTCCTATCACAGTTGAAGATGAAGATACCACAAGCCAGGAGCAGACAAAATAAAACTCAACAAACAGAGATACCAAATCAACGAAGGCGACACCCACCAGTCAAAAATCCAGCAAATCACCATTAAACCAAAAATATTAAAACACCACACGTTCCCACCTGGACACACTACGACATATATGGGACCATTACCTTAGAAGAAACTACCAATTCTATCCAGCAAACTCACCCACAGATTCCTGTCAAATCACCGGCCTAACACTCAAACTGCGTAATGTAATCGACCTATTTGAATGGCACAAGGAGGCACTGATGACCATAGACATCTCCCTAAACATGTAAAATTTATTATTCGCTATCATCCGGATTTTGTCTTTAAAACTGTAATGCTTTTATACTTTTAATCGGGCTTCCTCTAAATGTTATGTTTTAGTTCCATTTTTAAAAGATGGCGGTCGAATATTGGTAGTTTATGAGTATGAAATATAATGGTGGGCCCATGACGCCAAATACAAACCACTTCATAGCCTCGCACTTACATAAACTCAAAGCGCAGATTTTATATACCCCGACTTCTTACAATGTAATACCAACATACACACAGACGTTCATCTGCATCTCAGATTCACAATACTCAGTTAGGGACTCAAGACATTTCTTGTTTTTAGAGCTTGAGGCCATATCACCAATACATCTGGTTCATGAAACAGCTATACTACAAACATCAGGGACAGGTGGGAGAATACTTGAGAAAAAACAGGACACCGAGGGTAAAATAGCAATAGTTCACGTAGAGGTAACATGAAACAACAAATACACGATAGTTAACATACTCGCCCCAGGCAAACTACTGTCATCAGCCACAAATTTTACGATAGCCTAGATAAACTTACTCACACACTTTATACAGATGGACACAACCATTATACTAGGCGGTGATTTTAACTGTGTTTTAAAAAATATGGATCTGGTAGGTGGTGAGGTTAGTGCACAGATTAGGAGACAAAAGAGATGAACCAGCACCCCAACTTAGGATATATTACAGACCATAATAGACCACCCACAGACTAACAGATGCACTATGAGACTCGCACATCCCCCCAATGCATCGAGACACCTTACATCACAACGCAAACCAATACAATCACAGTGCCTCAAGTTAGTATAGAACAGAATCTTATACAATCATCCACCTCCATAATTAAGGCCAGACACTTACCAGTACACTCTAAAGTTTACAGACCACAAAGCTATACGTCACTGCCATTTTTACTTACTCAGGCAAGCACGCATTTCAATCGCTCTCAAACACTGGTAATAATTCAACTAAAACACTTTACTCCAAAACAAAGAAACATACACGGAACATATGACTCATTCTATATCCTTACTTTCGCAACTGGTTGTGCCAACAGAAAACATACAACACCACTGGGATACTATAAAAAATACAATATTGTGAACGAAACGCAGTTTATGGCAGTAGGATACACTAAGATAGGAGATTTTATAGCATGAGAAACTAGTTGAGCTTAACAAAACAAAACAGACAGAAATTCACCCAACATCCTACATTTGATGACCACCTACAAGACACAAAAAACCATAGGTTTTCAGGGCGCCCTACTAACGGACAAAAAACTGATCACAATCACGCAAGAAACCGCCAGTAAACAATACCATAGCATAGTAGAACAAAATATACAACGCTGCAGAACTGTTAGGGCAAATGTTGATCTTGACGGAAACCACACAGACCAGTAACATCAAAACATAGTACAGGCTTTTAAAGTTTACTACAGAAAAACTGTACACAGAGAAAAACGTCCAGTTCACTAATTACAAACACATTTTGCACTTTACAAGAAACTTTCAGATGCAGGACAGCTATGGTGTTGATGCCGTGCTGACACTTACAGACATAAACGCTCGCAATAAACCCTACTATGCAAAAAGTCAAATCACCAGGCCAGACGGACTCACAGCAGTATTTTATCCTTCACTTTTTTTCCCATTTAGGCCTCTTCTATTAAAGTTTACACAGAAGCTTGTAAGAACATAGAACCTCCCACCCAAGGCTTGAACAGTTTGTAATACAATCACACTCTCATACCTAAAGCAACGCAGGACAAAAACACTCCTTAAAAAAATTTACAGACTATTTCCTCTCTTATTTGCTAGACTACAAATAATTTTAATCTAAAAATCGCTAACAAACATAACTAAAACCTTTTCTTGACCACCCTCTACACGAAGGCCCAGCAGTGCAGCGTTCAAAACAGAAACCTTTCACCAGCAACACATTTATTCAGAGACTTAATTCACCTACACCACACGAGTAAGGGTTTGTCAGTGTCAATCCTTATCTCTCAATCTAGAGAAAGCTTTTGATCGAATATCACACTCTTACCTTCACAAACTTTTATGCCATTGCAATTTAGGTGAAAAATTTTTTGGAAATGGATTGAAATCCTTTATGCGAAGCCCGAAAGCAAGGTTTTGGTGAATCACACTTTTGCCAACCCTTTCAGGCTAACCCGATCCGTCAGGCTGGGTGTAAGTCTCTCCCCGCTACTCTAGTTACTAGCACTAGATAAACCACTACGCTGGAATAAATTAGAAGGGACAGCTCTATTATAGGACTTTATACAGGGAAAGGGCGAGCAGGATGTTGATTGCTTAGCAGACGACACCACCTTTTCTCCCATCACAACGACAGGTCTATTTATATAAAAATTCTTAACACCAATTTCATCAGATCTCTGTAGTAATGGTTGCGGAGCTACATCTACGTACAGAAATCAAAACAATAATGGGCTTTGGACAAAGAAAAACAAAAACAGACTTTCACATTTGGGCTGTACCAACAAAAACAACAATTCAAAAATTATCGGCATTCTCCTTTCCTTCACATCATGCCGCACACACAAAGACACATGCTAGAAACCTAGACACATAAAAATGACAGACATGCTCATAGATAACCAAATTACAAAACCATCACAATTTTTTGTCGATGCTCGATTGTAAACACTTAGTCATTCCAAATTACGATAAGTGCACCCACAGTTTTGGACCCCCCGAAAATAGGACTATTACAGACATAAACTAACAGTTCTGATGATTTAGTTTTAAGACCTCACAATCTACAGCATAAAACATATAAGGTCTACTTTCATACAAGAAAAAGAAACAGGGAGGGATTGCACTCCAAGAATAAAAGACAAAGATCAAGCATTGAATTCAGCACGTAGGGCAGCTTCATCAGACATCCAGAGCAACACGCCGCTAGCCAAACGAAATACAAGGGCTCAGATCACCTGACTGTGACCAATAAACAAACTCAATGCCGCACCATTTCGGCCCCACTACCATCTTTTATACAGGTCCATGCTACAAAGCCATCCACGGGACTCGACAGCCTAATTCACAGAATTACATATGCAATCTACAAACTCTTAGTCAAAACTACAAGCAACCCACGTTAATCTCAGATTTAATATGGGGACAGTATTACTACAAGACAAATTACACTGACACTTTCACCAACTTACACAAACCCTCACATCACTGCCAAGGCATGAAGTAGGTTACACTTTTAGGCTCATATACTCATGACAACCCACAAACAGAACGACAAGCTCACAGTTCCAAGCAAAAACATCACTTTGTCAGCTGTGTTAAGAACGCAACACAAGAAACTGAGGATCTTTTTTATACTCGTGCATACTAACAGTCATACCCATGAGAAAATGCATTGACATAGTATCATGGCTTCCACCACACTGGGGAAAACCGTAGGACCATTTCCCAAGCTATTTTTTTAAACACAGTACCACGGAACAACAAAAGACAACCCATACGAAAACTTTCTCATGTTATTATCCCAGTACAGATATTTGATTTGGACTTTTAGGAATCTTAGCATATGTTTAAGTACGCCATTTTAATTCCCAGATACTTTTACGTGTATTTTTGCAAAAAGCTCTGTCTTATGTCATTACGGTGTCATTATTTTAAGAAACCCTAATACGGGACATATTAGTTGATTTGAATATTTTCAATGCACAAAATCGGGACAATAAGGGGTTATGAAAAAAAGAAATGGTCATAAGTCGGGAAATGTCTGAATAATTCAAGGTGATGTCAATTTAATTAATTTATTTTTTTATATATACATTGAATAACCTACTTGTTTTTCTGTATAAGTTTTAACTACTTAAACTTATAATGAGAGAAACAAACATCAATTTTAATCCTTACGTAAGGTGATAGATGAGTTTTTACTGTACTTTAAGATGAGTGGGGATTTTTATCAATAGGTCTTCTTTTACATGCAGCATTCTTAAAAACTGAACACATGGTTTCTCACAGTTCACTGGTTGTCAACATAGCTTTCAAAGTTTTTAACACCTAGCTGAGTTGTATCACTTGGCCAAATAAGTGTTCATCAAGAAAACACTCTTTCTGTGGCAGATTTTGTTTCAGGTAGACAGAAAAAAAAACTGCAACTTCATAATATTTGAAAATGTTCACATTATTGTTTTTGATGTGGGAAAACATTTCATCCACGTTGTGGTCGGCATTGTTTTTGGGCTATCCATTCATAATTTTCTTGTGAAGTAAACAACTGCTTCATCAGGACATATTCGTCATAAAATTTCAGTTTCTGTAAAGTGTGCTGAAGGTAATGTATGAATCATTAGTGTGATGATATTTCAATTTCTGCCCATATTGATTTTCTTGTTCAGCGTTACCCCCAGCTGTAGGATTCTAGAGTTTTGAAAATTTTTTTGCAGACCAATTTATTCAAAATAATTGAAAGTTGTTTCATAGAACGAAGAATACGCTAGCATTGTGAAACTTTTACTTCCTCCTTTGGATAGTCCTTCATTTCCAGATTTTCAAGGATTAGCTGAACTCTTGATGGCAAGATAAACATCTTCCAGTTTGAACGTCAAAATAGTTTTTAACTGTTGATGCTGTCAATGGTCATCAAACACAGTGGACCGTCTGTCCCTCTTTATGCACTGCTTTCGTGCGAATGGAGAAGCCGGACTGTGAACAAAAACAAGGCAGGTCTCAGTTAGAGGATTTTTTCAATGAATGTCTGGTATAAAAATTCTGGGCATCTGTCTTGAGATTGATAAATGTGTTTTTAGAGGCTAGGAACTTCTGAAGAACACTTTCAACAGCAGGCAGCAGAGAAGCACAAGTCTGAGCTTAAAAACTGTTGCGTGGGGTGGTTGCTGGAGTTGGGGGTGTCATCGTTCGGGTTATTATAAGTTTTAGTTGGTTTTGCTTGCTTATCTTTCATTACAAAACTTTGTGTCAAGCGAATCCTTCGGTTCCGTAGTACTGATTCAATTATTACTTTTAAACTTCATTTTCCAAGATGGGAGAGTTCATCTAGGTAAAAAGGACCATCAACAATGCATGTTGAATGCAATCATAACGTAATCAAAGTATTGTGGGTAAGTCTTCGATCGAGTCTAATTTTTTACAAGTTGGACGCACGAGACTGTTCACATTGGTATACATTTCATATATATTTAGTTCATTTTAGGTAAATTACGTTGCATTTTTTTTAAAATTCCAGAGTCCCCAACCCCCCCCCCCCCCCCCCGTCCATGTTCAATATAATCAGGTCTAGTCCATTTGTCAATTTAATGTGTCAGTTGAAAGTCTTGGCTTTTGGACATGCGCTGCTGTTTCTGCTGTTGTCAGACCTGACACTGATATTCTACGCGCATGTGTTCTTGACAGGATTCACAATTGGTTTGAATCTAATTTAATACGATTTCTCCTTCCTTAATTTTATTTACTTTAATAAATAACATTCTTTACTGTAATGTAATTTTTGATAGTAAATGGGACCCTGAGTTCTATATTGAATTTTCATATTATAGGCTATATACTAAGTATCTTCTCTCGGCCCACCCCCGCCCCCCCCCCCCGCCTCCGAAAATAATAGCTTGACGGACTAGCGTCAAAAAAAGGGGTAATGTAACCAAAGTTTACCAATGCGATGTCCTTCCCAAATGCGAATACGTCATGAGCCTATAGCATTGACCTCGTTCGCCCTTCAGTATACGCGTAAAGGTATCGTTATGTTCTATTCTTGCATCAAGTGTTATTCGGACCCCTAAACCCCCCCCCCCCCCCCCCCCTAAAATCGTATTAATCAACGTTAAATAACACCGTACAGATTTCTGTAGTCCGCACGGGGGAATATATAGTCTATTAGATAGATTTTTTATTCTTGATACATTATTAATCAAATTGACCCTAACTCCTAACTTAAACCGTATGGCATGGCTTCCGATAAACTTTCCAGAACAGTGTGCGCCGGTCTTGTCAGTAATTTCTTAAAATAAATCAACGTCCACGGTCATACATGATTTCCTTTCCCGGACTCCGTAGGGGAAATGTCACTGGAAAAAAAAAAGTAAAATAATTATTTGGATTGTTTGTATTGACTAAAATACTGAAAAATGCGAGGTTTGGGATTATAATTTATTTTTATACTTAATTTAGTTTAAACATGATTATTTATAATTTATCACCCTCATACCTTCCCCCCCCCTCCCCCCCCCCGGTGGAGTTATTTGCCGTATGGTCCTATTCTTGTTTTTAAGGCATCTAATTAAAGAAAATTCGATATCTTATACAGAGAGACCCAGAACTCCATAATTGAGAAGTACGGATAAATTAAAACCGATTAGTATGGCCTTTAACGGATTGTACTTTTGGAAACCTGTCATTAATCTTGTGTGTAAGGTCACCTGGTCAGTAATTTTTTTATGTCCCCGCCGCCCTTTTTTTAATCTATATTTTATATCTTGTTGTTGTCGCCGCCCCCGCCCTAGTGTATTGATATCATTTAGAAATAATATAGTGAACGGTGTGTATTCCCCCCCCCTTTCTAACTTTATTTTAGTATCATACTAATTTAATAAACGTAAAATAAATTTAATTTTATAATATGTATGTATAAGGTCCTACTAATTAATATTCTAATTTAAAGAAAATGAGACAATCGTATCAGAGGGAAAAAAAAACAAAAAAAAAATAAATAAATTCCCGAGGAGAAGCTACGGATTATTTAACTAAATAATCTAAAGTATACAAAATGAAAACAAAAAAAAAAATAAAAAAAAAAATCTAAATAAAAAAAAACTAAAAAATAATAAAAAAAAAAAAAAAAAAAAAAAAAAAAAAAAAAATAAAAAAAATAATAATGTTTGAAAAATTTAAAATATTTAAGTTTTTATTTAAAAATTTTAGCAGTATCATTGATATCGGTTGTTGAATATGTCCATTGCAGTTTATGTCACACATCATCAAACGGAGCTGTACCTTTCTTTTTCAGGATAATTTGTTTCATTTTTCTACTTTGCATTATTAGAATGAGTGATACGCAAATAAATTACAAGTGAAGTCCAAATTTTCAAACGATCTGTTAAAACTGCGATACTTCGATAACAACAGTATCATTTTGATATTTCTTCATTACGAAGGTAGGATGTCCGTTAGATAGTATTATATATTTCTTGCGTAGCCAGTTAATTAATGTTCATTTTCAAAATGTAATGTCTTGATTAGGTCTGGTAAATTTTTTTTTTCTTGATAATACTAAATTAGTCATTCTGAATCCGATAGGATGTCTTGATAAAGTTTCGGCCATTTCGTTCTCAGTTCCTGGTATCGATTCTATTCGAAATCATTGGGTTGCAGCGCGATGCAAAATAGTGCATGTTTGGACTTTTATGGTTTTGAACGACGTAGTGCTGCCACAGATTTCTGATCTGGTTGGATCAGAAATGTGATCCAAGCAAAAACTTTTCCAAACTTAGTAATTGCCATCATAACGGCCTGTAAACTCTCTGTCCACTGGCGTGTATTTAGTTTCAGGAGTTTTGTAGCTTGCGTGAGATTGTTTTTATTACCGGTTGAAGGATATCATCGTGATATTGGAGTAGTCAAGCCGAGTTCCGTAATTACTCGCTCTTTAGGAGGACATAACTTTTTAGAGTATCTGGTAATCTTAATACTGGTGGGCATTAAAAAATCTTAATATACTGCGAAAGTTCTGTACATTCGTCTGTCCAATTTTTCCATAACGGCATGTTTTCTTCTTTAGCAAAGGATGACAAAACAGTCGTGATGGATGACAAATAAAAACCTATGCTGTATGGGGGCTGAGCATAGTTGAAACATTGAAACGACTTTCTGTCTCTTGTTGGCTTGCTAAAAACAAATTAAGACAGAAAACGTGTACATCTTTTAAAGATGTTTTAAGAATCAAAAAATGTTTTTTCGAGAAGAAAAAATCAAATATAAATCAATCTATATTAGGATAGATGATTAAGAAAGATAGAAAGGATGATGACAATGGCTGGAGGCATCATAGAAAATAAGGGACAAAAGGCGTGAGAGTACACCATTATCTGCGTGGCGCCAGACAGAATAGGTACTTAATTGGATTTTTGTGAAGTATGGTGATGAAAATAATACACAATTATCCGTCCGATCACATTGGCCGTGCTTTCTTTGTTGTAAGAAATGTAAAATCTAACACCCTGCTTAACATTACCTGTGTTGGTAGGTGGCAACAGGAAGCACGAACCTAAATAAGTCTGCCGTGTTTTTAAAGAAATTACCATAGTGCCTGCCATGTAACGTTCATGTGCAGATTGCGCACTAAATACCGTGCTGATACGCACTTTTCCCAATATTATGTAGTATCATTGTCTCGAATTTGTGCAAATATGACGATATGTATTCTTTGTCAAAGAATTTAAAACTTTCCACTTTTAACATCGACATTCCCTTTTTATTGGGATGTCGTATTCATCCTGGACTGGTCTTAGGTGGACCACCTATTAATTACCAAATAAGTTTCACGCTTTCATAAATGTGTAGTTATTGTCATGGTGGCAAAGTAAAAAACTTTTCCATCATAATTACTTGTGTTAACTTTATTTCGCTGTTCCTTTTAAGTCCAGCCTTATTTCTTCAACCTATTATTCTTTTCGTAATGTTGTTGTCCAATGTTGACTATCGTCAGTTTCTTTAGGGTTAAGTGTATCCTTAGTAGTGTGCAATAGATCTTTCTTCCTCTTCAGTTTCCGGGATAGTACTCAGAGTGAAGTGGAAAAATGCTGTGCTCCACATGTATTCATTTTGTTGGCACGATGTGTAAGCCATCGCAACAAAACAGAGGCGTTTGCGTTGTCTAAAGATTGCATAATTTTTTTTCTCCAATTTCATTAATCTTTTTAGAGTAGCCAATCCTTACTGCCGGTGGTTGTAGTCCTACTGTAAGATCTGTGATGGGTTCTGTAACATGCACCACCCTTGACATTACCTGTATTTAAGGTGTGTTAAATCCTTTACTATGGAAGTGGGGTAGTACTCTATTAGTTACCCCGAGGTCATATCACTGATGTGTTCCCTGTATGCATAACTGGGGTGAAAGAGGGACTGTCGGTACTCGATAATGTTGATCCCAGTTTTCCGTAAAAAATCTGATGGGACCACAGTACCGTTTACCAATCTCTATGAATCATCAGGGTGCCTGTTGCCGTCGTCGCCGAAAGACCCAACTGCTGTATATAGGTGTCCATAATTCAGCTCAGGTTTCTTTGGCCTTCTGAAAAATAGCCATTACAAGTCTTGGCAACTATTTTGCCACTTTAAAGTTTACAGCACAACATGCTGACGAAGATTGTGATGTTTATTTTATAAGTATATCTTGGGGGTCATACCATCCGTGAGTGCCGCCCATGCATTGTGATCAAATTTGTGTTGTCACGTTGACTGAGACCGATTACGAGAATAATCGTTAGAATTATACTCGTTGTCCCTATTGTTAATTGATATCTCGATGTCTCGAGCTTGATTTTTGTTATGCCAATGGTTGTTATTATTGTGGGTTATTTGGTCTATTTTAATTTGTGTTGTATGTTGTCTGTTGTTGTAGTTGACTGAGGACGGAAAAATTCCTAATTCCTTTGATCTTACCTCTGTTTCAATATCTTTTGTATTGTTGAATAGTTTTATTATTGTGGCCTTTGTGAAAATTACGTTGTTAATTTCCCTTGAACCTACTTCTGTCTTCCCTAGTGAGCTCTTGGTTGGTTATTGCTATAGTATGCCATTTTGAAGCCGACATGGGTAGAGGTTCCATTATCAAAGAGTTAGGAAATGTTTTGCTTTCGGGATGCGCATTGCTATTAGTTCAATGAAATTTTTTCTAACTCGTCATTGGTTACTGGCTTTCGTTTCTTGACAAATTTGCGAAGAATGGTGGGCTGACAGAGGATAATAACTTATCCCGTGCATCAATCAACTTATTTGTAATATGATGTTGTTGTCATTCTGCCTGTTCATGCAATATTTTAAATGTATGCGATTTGGTCGCAAATAACCAGGCTAAGTTCTTTAGGAGAGTCAGGTTTAGGAATATTTTTAAATTTTAACCTACAATTTTTTCTTAGTCCAAATGATAACCTTCGTAAAAGTAAGGTTTTTTTATAGCATCGTTTATATTATTAGCTATTGTTGGGTCAGCATTTTGAGATGCCAGTTCAATGGTTTCCCCATCCTTAAATATTCATTTTACTTAAACAGCTACCCATGTATCCTTAGGCAAGTGATTTGATTTTGCATAGTCTGTTCATATCTTGATAAAAAATGTTGATAAATCGTAAACACTTTAATTTTAAATGGGGGTAATTTAAAGTTGTTAAAATGTTTGTTTTGGTTGGATGAAGACCATTTTGTGCGTTTTCTTTCTGGTTGCAGAGACAGAACGTTGTGCCTGTACTCTTGCTGTTTCATTATGTTGAGGGTCCATTTCCAATTCGTCTTTCCTTTTATTTTTCTTCTTCTCTTGTCGAACGTTTTTCTTCTTCTTGTCGACGTTCTCCCTTACTGTCTAGCAATTTCTCTTTGTCTATTTTTCTTTTTCTAATTTCTGTTCTTTTTTCACGGTCTGCTCTTCTTTTTTTAAAATAGCTTCCGTTCTGCTTACTTGGCTTCATATTTTGCAAGTTCTGCTTCTGCGAACTGAACGAAGTTCCTGTGATTTGTAGCCATAATCCTTTCCAATTTTTAAACTAAATGGTCTAACGCAAGCATCTTGGACGGTTAATATTGTAAGGAAAATTATAGATCTATGATAGTCACAATAGAATCTATTAATTATTTTGTTCATACTCCACGTATGAAACTCAATATACCAATTATAATATCCTCTTAATAATTGTTGTGTAAGTTCAACAACTATGCCATTATTTTATACTAATTTTATGTGTATTCAATTAATATATATCATTAATTAGTTATGTTTTTAATTTATTTAGGTATGCGGACGAATTTATATCATGCACCTAATATCACTATTAAATATTTTGGGCATTGTCCCATTCTTAATTATATTAGTACTATAAAAAGTGTACAAATTACAATATTATAGATATAGTTTTTCATTCAAAAACACCTATCCATGGTGTGAATTACCAGAAAATAAGTTCAATAAATTATTTCAAAATTAATATGTACTTATATTATCAAGTTATGACTTAAGCCTTATTATCATCTATATAAAATTGCTGTAATAAAGTCTTGGACTACTACTGCAGATTGATGAATTCCCATAAGTCTTCTTCAAAGTTGCTAAAAAATTAATCAAATTAATTAAATTATATTTTTAAAATTAATTCAATAGAAATATTATTAGAACATGACATTAATGAAGACAATACAAATGATTAACCATGGCTGTACAGTACAATAGTACATATTCAAAAGTGAACACTTTCACCAAAAATCTAAATGAATTTTATATACTAAAGTATACCAAAACGTAGCAGAAATAATCCGGAAAGTATGAAGTTACAAGGTTGAAATCAAATTCAGAATGAACCCTGCGTACACAAGAAATAAATGACGTATTACATTGGGATCTCATAGACAACGTTTTAAAGTATATATTCATAAATAAAAGATAGGTCAGGTTAGAATTATAAATTGATCGCCACGAACAAATAACAAAATGAATAAAAATAAAACTTTAGTACGCGAATATACAACGGTATCACCGTAACCTATACAACTAACAACTTTTATTCGATGAATTCAGGGACGAACGAAGTAAGCGCAACCGTTAGATGATTCTATCGTCAGCGATGATTGTCTATAACTAGGTTCCTATCGAACGATGCAGTTTCCTACGGTCTTGCGTAAGCGACGTTGTAGACGTACTAGCATTCCCAAACCATAAACTCCACTACATGTAAAAAGACAGTAAAACAAATTTAACATTTAGCATGGTATATTTAAAAAAAATACTTGCGTGTCGGAAAATAGGACTAACTTTTTGTATCGTTCAAATAAGTTAATATCTTTTTGCCTCGATGGATTCATACAATGCTTGCTGCGCCAACGGACAGTTGGACCTATATTTAATGCCTGTTGAGTTGAATCTATTTTCCAATGTTCGATTGTGCGTTTATAAATACTTTTTCTTTCAAAGAGTTTGAAAGGCGGCTGCTATCGCTACATGCTGTTTCATCTGTTGTCATATGGTGCTGTGTGTGACGTCATCGGGGTTAGATACAAAAAAGTGTCATTTCGCTCGATAGAAAATTATTTCTTTCAACTCGATAATCTTTGAGTATTTTTTTACAATTAATATTCCAGTTCCACTTCACATTGGACACTTTGTTGCGTGGGTGGTTGCTGGAGTTGGGGGTTGTCTTCGTGGGATTATTATAAGTTTTGTTGGTATGCTTGCTTATCTATCATTTACAAAACTTTGTGTCCAAGAAAGCGAAACTCGGTTCCGTACGATACTGATCATTATGACTATAAACTTCCTACAAGAGAGGTTCATCTGGTCTAAGGACCATCAACAAATGCAAGTTGAAGCAATCAATATCGTAATCAAAGTAAATGTGGGTAAGTCTTCGATTACAGAGTTCTATTTTTTTTTAAAAGTTGACGGCACGTAAAAACAGTTCACTTTGGTATACATTCCTATTATAGTTCATTAGAAAATTGACGTGCATAATATTGCAGGTCCGGTCCGTGTCAAATATAAGGTTGTAGTTGAACACTCATGGCTATGTAATGCGCTGCTGTAGTCAACAGCCAGAAATTGAAAACGCATGAGTTCTTGACAGCTACAAAATTGAAATCATTAATTCGATCGATCTCCTTACCATCATTTCATAGAAGGTGATTGCGCATACTTCTTTATTTAACATTTGATACTGACCCTGTGTTTTTATTGATTTCATATATCGGCTTTATACTAAGCCTCTACTTGGAAGGACATACAAGACAGGTCGTCTCTGCTTGACGAGATTAGCGTAAAATGGGTTAATGTAAACCAAGTCAAACCAACATATAGCGGGACCTAAAAATAACGACTTAGATACGAACTATATAAATTGTTCTGGCATGATATGGTGGGCGTTCACACAGTTATACCGTAAAGATATTCAGACATTTTCTGAGCTTAAATGTCTATTGACCCTAGATACCGTATCGCAGCCACGTGCTAAACATCCCAGGGACAGATAGCCGTCATATACTAAATGATACATCCGTTAACAATACGCACCTAACGTACGAGACGGAGCTGTAAGTCTGATTGAAACAATCTAACTCACGAGCATAAAACTCCGGGTGAACTTTCTACTAGTACTGTGTACCTGATTGAAGAGTTGATACATTTTAGCTAATAGATCAGATCGACTTATCTGGCAGTCCTCACTCATACTCAGTGTTAGTGGACAAGCATATGACTATGTCACTCGACCCACTCCTATAAGACTATAGTCACTCAGGTTTTCTTGTAGTTTTTTGAAAACATTGTATCTGGTGCCTGTACTTCATTTCAGCACTCACAGAATTGTAATTTGTCAGTTGTCAGAGAAGCTTGGCAATACATGCAACGGACTTTCCGATATTCTAACCTCTTTTCAAGTTATGCGTTCATTAAATGGTCAAACTACTTAGACATTATTTAGTTGTATTCAGTTCCTGGCTATGACTTTTGGAGACTCTAATATTTAATTTTTCGACTCCATATTCTTGTGATCAATTAAGTATCCTGACTTAAGCAAAGAAAAATCTTGAAATTGCCGTGTGGTTGGTTGCATCTAATCAGCTACATACACATCCATATTATGTAGGACGGCATTCTAGGTCACACCTGTAACTCATGTGAGAATATGGGGTCAGCAACAAGAATTTCGAATGATACCCTCCTCTGTTATAATTCGTACCTTGCACGTATGCAAATTTTGGCTCTAAGAGTAAAACCTCGAAGTCAATATTTGCGAAGTGCATTCCTTAGACTAGTAAGTATGATTGTGTACAGCACAAAGTATGTATGCAAAGGCGCTCACACTTAGCCAGGCTAATTGCTCCTTCTTGGGCTCCAAATGCTTTTCAGCTCTGATAGTGGAATGTGGTCTAACGACGCAGGCTTGATTGCAGCTGTAAACGACGGTACTAGCTTATGTTTCGTTGGGGCAACTGCTTATGGGATTCTTATATCACTTCCACGTCCACTATGACTTGATGAAAATCCCGGTAGGCTCATTTATTGCTTACGTTCATTGAAGCTTTGATCACTTTCTTTTTTATACACAGAACTAGTCTCCATTCTGTTCTGAGTAAATACTTCATTGACCAACTGCATTAACGCTCGTGGTCCATTTTTTACAACAATCGAACAAATAGGACATGCCCACATTAATAAGTTCACCGTTTAGAATTATATTAGAAGTAAGGTAGGTTTTAGTTACCCAAATTCTTGGTATATAGATTTACCATACTTCCTCATAATTAAATTTAACTGCGGTATTTCATCATTGGTACTTACAAAAAGTTTAATGCATAAATCGGTCCCAAAACCAAAACTCTTCATGCTTGTTTCGGCAAGAACCAGTGTCACTATTACTAACTAATAATCTTTGCCCTCAAGTCAGTTTACGGAAGTAAAAGTTCAATCACTATAAATCTGTGATGATTCGGTATGCCATAATGGCTATTACTATCGCTGACCCTACACGTTCTGGTGATCGAGAAACGCTGTAGTGACTCGCATTTTAAAACACCTACTAAAATTTTTCCGAATTAATGTCGGGACTAATTATCTTTATTTATGGTTTATAATCGGCGACTTGTCACACGAAGAATCTCGCAACTTTTTTTGCTTATTACGACTTTATTTAACACCGATTTTATTGTTACAGCGGAGCAACACTCCTCCGGCTCTCTCCATCTTAATTCCCTCCTTCTCTTACATGTACCGGTGAAGTTACGGGCTAGCCTCTTGAAAAGGCGACTCAGATGAAAGCGTGTGTTCAACTGTTACTAAGTTGAAGCCGGCAACGTACTGAGGAACAAAGACATATCCGTAATTACATACCGACCTTCCTCCTACCACGGGGCCTTTAGTTGTTGTCTCTACCCGCCCCATTCCGCCCGTCTTCTGGAATGCTTTTTCCATACGCTATTCCTAACCTGGGGTCTTTCATAGCTCTCCTATTCTCCCCCGCACCAGCCTCTATTGTATTGTTTTGAAGCGAATTTTATTTGTGTATGCCAAAGTGCTTAAAAATTTACAAGTGGAAATGGCGCGCGAGTTTTTTTTTTTTTTTTTTTTTTTTTTCTGTATACCATGTACTTTTATTATAAATTGTTTCTGGAAATGTATATGTTATTTTTGCAAAAGGCATTGTTCCACATATCACCTGATCTTTAATTTGTATAGTGGAAGCAACACTCCTCCACTTTCCCCGTCTAAAGACGAGTGGCCTAGTCGCTTACAATTTTTACCTTCCAACTTCTTTCCTTTAGTTTCTGTCACAGTGCGGGTGCTAAGCCTGCTTAAAGAATCCTGCAACACACACGGACTATGAACAAAGCAGGTGGTATACAGGACTTGACCACTTCTTCAGGCCATGATTGCTTTCATTAGTGTGGCTTTTTTCGCCCCAAGCCGTTTCTGTCCATCCTTCCAGACGGGCATAGGTTCTGAAAACCTCAGTGGTCTACCTAAGCCCTTTTTTACCCTTTGATGAATGAGAGTGTGTGTTGCGGACTTTTTTGTTTGTTTCCTTTTACTATGTAATTATCTGATTTACCTCTTGACAATGGTTTGTACTAAAAGGACAATTAGGACACTTGTGTCAATGTTATTGAATCTTTTGTGTTTAAAAGTTCAATTTTTTTTAAAAAAAAATATAATGTGTTTGCTACTTTTTCTTTGTAGGCACGCCCCACTGTTAAAACCATCTACCATGTTACATGGAGTTATTGGTATATATCAGGACGTGTATTCCTTCTATTGTTAATATGTTTTTGTTTGGTCATTTATTTTTATGCTAAATTATCTCTAGTCGGTATTTTTCCTATCTGTAGTTTATAGTTCATTCAACATGGTTTTTAAAAGAAATTCAAATATATGCTAATTTTTAATAAGTTTAGTATGTTTTTAAATTTTCCTGGATGGTTCTTTGGTTAATCTGTCATGTATTCTGGGGCGAGTCTTTCACGAGTTTGGACTACTGACTCAAATCCTTATTTGTTTTTTTTTATATGTTAGCTTTGTTTTTGTATATATAGTGTTTTATTTACCTTTGCATTTTATGAAGGGGTCTTTGTGCCTATGAGATTTTCTACCCTCATTTCTACATTGTGGTTACTACAGTATGTCTTAATGTTTTGCCTCTGTTGGTCATATTTCTTGCAGTCCACCAGAAACTGTCTAATTGTGTTTGGTTCTTGACACTCTTCACATGTGGGTTCCTCAATCATGAAATATCCAGTTCCAAGCTTGAGCCTCAGCAATTTTTTATTAATTGGTATTTTTAGTTCATCTTTTATTTGACATTTTTTGCTTGGTTTTTTAAGGATTTTATATGAGTGTCTTGCTTTTTTACTTTGGTCCCATGCTGTTATCCACTCTTTAGTTATTGCTTGAGCAATTAAGCTCTTAATTTCAAACTTCCCTAAGCCTACTTCAATTTTGTTATGGCTAGCTCTCCCCCTTTTGGCTTCTTTGTCTGCAAGCTATTTCCTGCTATCCCCACATGTGATGGTATCCATGTTAGTGTTGCACTGCATCCTATAGTTTGTAGATATGTATTAACCTGTAGTATTTCCTCTATAATATCTGGCCTGCTACATTCATTTCTGTTTCTGATAGCTAATACTTGATGATAGGGAATCTGTGAGAATGGTTACTTTTTTTGGTGGATTTTCTGCAGCTATTTCTAAAGCTTTTAGGATTCCCACTAATTCTGCTATAAAGATGGATGTATTACCTGTTAATTTGCTATCTATTTTATAAATTTTGTAATTTTTGGTATTGCTATTCATGCTCCCTTACTGTCTTCCGTATTATCTTTTTGATACGCCATGTTGTATATCTAGTTTAGGCTATTATTTATATAATGTTCTATGTACAGTATGTCGTTTTACACTTTTTGGCTGAGATTCTTGTCAGTTAGAATTTTATTTTTTATCTTTGCTTAAGTTGGGAAGTCAGTTTCTGGCATTTTTTAATGACTACTGGTGGGATCTTTTGCTTTTTATCTACTGTGTCACTACTGTCTATCGAATTAAATAGGTCTGGGCGATATTGAGATCCACTTTAATCTCCATTGTTTTTTTAATTTCAACTGACGGGTATATATGCTGGTTTAAATGGTATGTGGCCTACTGTTCTGGTTTCCCCTATCAAAGGTTTTTTTGTGACTAGGGTGAGTTGGGCTTTTGCCACTCTTGCCAGTAGCTGAATCTCAGTTCTTTTCTCCTTTGCTCCAGGGGTTTAATGCCTAGCGCTACTTCTTGTGGCTCTGAGGCTTGTTTCCCTTGAGGACACTTGCGATAATTGACAGTGCCTGGGTTTTGGACTGTGTCTAGTTTTTTCTTATTGCTTGGGGCGGCTGATGCATAGACAACACTGGCATAGTCAAGTTTGCCCCTATATTATAATGATTTATAGAAGGTTAACATGGTCGTATTGCAGGCGCCCCAAACCCAATTTCCTTTCATATATCTTAGCCAGCGTTGCCACTCATGTTTAGAGATAAAACCCAGATGTTCTTCTAAAAAAAAACCCAGAAATACCCCAGAATATTTTATGCCTCAAATTCACGGGATATTAATAAACGATTGTATTTACATAATAATCCTTTTTATGTTTCATTTCATGGGGGGGTAGGTGGTGGCCTCTGGCGACGCATGATTAAATCGTATATGTGAGCTAGTCAATCGTTCTCCTAGAAACCATGTGTGTGTACTGGGGGTCCGTTCATTTTAGAAATTTATTTTAATTTAGTATGGAAAAATCCCAAAGAAGGGGGACAAGTACCACGATATTAATTAGGAAAATGATCTTAGGATAACACCGGGGTAGGGGGGGGGGGCAATAGGATTATGAACTCTTTCAAACTGAATATATTTTAACTACGTTAATAAACTGATACTTACAGTAGTAGTGGTTAACATTAACGATATGTTCGTCAAAGTCCGCTCAGAATGTTAGTTTTTACTTGTTACTTTTGTAAAATGTCATGGTCAGAGACTAGGCATTCCCTTGTCGACAAGTTCTACTTCGTACGAGATGGATACTGTATAGAATTGACGAGCGGGGGGGGATCTTGATTGTGGGGAGTTGTCCAATGTCGGCCGCGATCTATCTGTAGCGCGACAGACGTCCTGCACGGGCATACATTGCGACGAACGCTGTTAGCTAGGATTAACTTATGTCGACTAGTCATATCAATGAATTGACAAACTGCTTGAGTGAATCTTGTATTCGTTTGCGGAAAAACTGTTGTCCACACAAAATCTTGTTGGCATGATAAGTCCTGCCGACTAACGTTTCCTTCACGCACAACACTCTTTCAACGCACTGCATTAGGACGTGATGTATTAGTAGCCATTGAAAGACTTGCAAAACATCCAGGTCGGCCAAAGGCAATTGCAATGTGAATTGCTTAGGTCTAGGGTATTTTACGCTTGTGTTAAAACGTGTGTAGTCACTGACAGCTAAGTGCCTAGTGTGTGGTGATCCTAATACCACTATATGTCTAGATGGATCTTTTATACCTTTATTCGATGCAGTTCTAGCACTTGATAGACAAGTACGATCAAGCAGCTTTTCTGAAACAAGACAAACACTCTTTCGACACTGCGCATTGCCGATGAAGGATATGACGGAGCAGTAGTATTGTTAGAGCCAATATCGAGAATCGTTGCTTTAGCCTGGGGACAGCTGAGCATTTGCGCCACAAGGAGCTTTTTGTTACACAGTGGGATCAATCTGGATTTAGCATCTGTTGAGTACATGGTTCTAGGGCAGCGTGTCGCCAATGCATCTTCGCGATACTGGACTTGCTTTATCTCATAATGCGAGTCGCATTAAACCGCGCTGGACAATCGTCACCCAGGGAAATGGGTAATGGGGGGGGTGTGGGGGGGCTTCTATCATTGGGGATGGGCTTTGTAGCGCGAGAGGAGTGTGATTTAGTTCATTGCAAGCAGATTTTTCCTTGCATCTATAAAACATGGTGTAGAAGGAAAACGAATGGTATCTGAGTTACTAATCGTGTGCTCGGAGTAGAAGGTCAGGCCAGACTAGAGTTCACGGGCTCTGCATTCCATGAAACATTGGACTGTTTAATACTTTGCGCCTGTATGTAGCCGACAAATAGAAGCTTGTGCTTCGTGCCAACAGTGTGGATCGTCTGCAGCAATTTGACCACACCGTCCGAACGGTGTCCAATCAAGCTTGGAATGACAAACACAGCAAGCTGCAGGTAAGCCATCCCATAGCTTCAGAGTGATAGGTGTGTGAGGCGGTCTGTTAGAGCTCGGTGACTAGTTGCCTGGGAGGCAGAGTTTGGATAGCCACAGGCTGCAACGCGGTTATGTTTTGGGCCTGGAATGCATTGGTATTAATAGTGGACACTGAAGATTTCTTGTACTACTGCGCTGAAATAAGGGGAACGCAGATAGAACGTATACTCAAGGGGGGCGGGGATTTCTGAGCCTAGATGCTTTGGGTGAGTGCTGGGTGGCATTTGCACATCGCTGCAAAGAGAGGCACATAGTATTAGACGGATAGAGTCAAAGGGTAGTGTGGAATGCACTTTCTTCGGATGGTGCGGCTGGTAAAACCAACTTAGGTACAAGGTCGGCGAGTCAGCGGGGCGCAGACTCGTATGCCAGCAAAACCGAGCATGACGTTATAGATGCGGGATTCTCATGCGTGCTAGTCATAGAGTGACTTAGGACCCGCTGTACAAGCATCTCCGGTATTAGACCCTGGTTCCATACTCACAACTCTACTTTTTTAGGGTCATAACAGTTTGAGATGGGGTACTTTTCTTGTGTTTTCGACATTCCAAAGAATCCCACAAAGGCGACCCTGCCAAACATCTGGTTCGTAGAAATATCAGTACTCATCCAACGAGTATAGATATAATTTCTGTTTTCTGCAAATGGTGTATAAACTTCAAGCCGCTCAAAATGAGACTAATGCCATTACCTGCATAACATTTGGGCAGCATTGGTGCGCTTCAGTGACATTTTTTTGAGGAAAATGTGTCGCTGTCTGGGAATATCGGCTTTGGCAGACATTCAATCTATTGATTCAGCTTGCGGAAAACAACGGGAGTTTTATGTTCTGCCTTGATAGCAGACAATCACTATCTATCTACGCCTTTAGCAATTTTGTCTTGGAGTCAGGGCTCTTTTTGGTATGATGAAAACTTTGTTAATGTTCCAGTGTTTTGGACTTTTGGCTTCGATGTTTTTCATGTTCTTCTGTCTGATTTGATGTGTCAAATAAATGCTTGTTTTGTTGGGCATTAGTTAATGTACAGGAACAGACCGTAACAAACATCGCAGCATAGCAGATTATCCAGAGTCCGGCTTTATCCAATCCTTCAGTTCGCTGTCTGTTAGCCCATTCCGCACAAAAAGCCTGCTTGGATACCATGGCTTCACTTTTTACGCGGTGGCGTGTGTGTCGTCATGCCTACTACAACTACTAGCGTACCTTCATCGTCGCTCATTTTATAATCTTACAGTTATAATCGCAAACATGACGGAGTATTGTAGATGACAGCCATTAACAGAATAACAGAAAATAGATAGTTGATGTAAACGAGTCAAAAAACAACGTCATTGATGTGGTTAAAAACAAGAATTAAATTTAAGTGGAATAAAAAAATATATAACACATACTGTTTTACATTTAATTATAATATAAATATAATGTATAATGCTCAGTGCACAGAATATACATACATTGTAAATGCCAATTGTCAAATATACCCAGAATAATGCAGATTTTGCAGAAAATTACCCAGATACCCAGACGGAAGCCCAAAAACCCAGATCTAGTAAGAAATACCCAGCTGTGGCATCACTGATCTTAGCATGTTAATAAGTCCCCTACTGCTTTGCACTAATAGGTCTATGTGTTTGTTCCAGTTTAGTTGCTGGTCTAATACCATACCCAGAAATCTAGTTGATTTTGCTGTGCATACTTTTTGCTCATTAATGCTTATGTCAATTATATTGTTTTTAATTACACGCCCTCTACTGAAGATACTTACAATCTATGGTTTTCCAACAAAATATGTGAATATAATCAAAGCGCTATATGACAATGCAAGATGTTGTGTTAGAACAACTAAAGGGAATACAGAATGGTTTACAGTAGAAACAGGGGTGAAACAAGGCTGTATTATGTCACCACTACTTTTTGGAATAGCTATTGATTGGGTTATGAGAAACTATACCCACAATGAACAATTGGGTATAAAATGGACAAATGGAACATTCCTGGGGGACCTGGATTTCGCAGATGATGTAGCATTCTTAAGTTCAACACCAAGACAATCCCAAGAAGCAATAAATAATTTGTGTCATCTCTCGGTTAAAATTGGTCTCCAAATAAATGCCTCTAAAACTAAAGCTATGAACTTTTCTAACGAGACCTTTGATATCATCTTGAACGGGGAAAAACTACAGAAAGTTGAAAGTTTCAATTATTTAGGCAGTAAAATGACTCAGGATGGTGACACAACAAGAGAAATCCATACTAGAATTGCTTTGGCAGCTAGCGCCTTCAATAGATTATCTAACATTTGGAAATTACGATCATTGAATATACATACCAAGCTTCGTCTGTTTAATTCAAATGTTATCTCAGTGTTAACATACGGCTGTGAGAGTTGGAAAATAACAAAATCATTGGAGAACAAGCTGAATACATTCGAGAACAAATGTCTTAGAAAACTCATGAACATCAGTTGGAAAGAATTCAAGACTAATCGACAAATAAGAGAAGACTCTAGGCAGAAATATGTCTCCGACTATATAAGGAAAAGACGATGGTCATATATCGGTCATGTCCTACGAATGCAAAACAACAGAATACCACTACAGGCGCTCACTTGGGTTCCTGAGGGTAAGCGGAAAAAAGGAAGACCAAAAGAAACACTCAGAAGAACAATAATAAGAGAAGGAAGAACGTTGGGCCTAAATAATGTGCAAGAGCTAAGAGGAGTGGCGTCACAACGAACAACCTGGAGAGCACTGGTTTCTGCCTTATGCGCCGTGTTTGGCGCTTAAAGAATTTATTATTATTATTATTATTACTGAAGATCATTACTATGGTTTTTTTTAACTGGTAAGTTAATAAGTCCATTTCAATCTTGTGAGGAAAAAGAGTATTTTCACAAATAGACTCAAGTCCATTTCGTGCGCACAATCCTATAGTGCTTGAAATTTCATGTAGAAATTCTATGTCCATTGTGTCCATGATTCTTGTCCATTAATTATGAGCAGACACACAATTCGTATGTTCGCAAACTTTGAAGCGAAATCACATAGAAAAGTTCCGTATAGAATGACATGATTAACTCCCTTGAAAACTTGGTATGAGTTTCATTTAATTTGTTATTTCCCTTGATGAAACCATACAATGTTATTGAAAGTAACTGAGTGTAATTCCAAAAAAACTGTCTCGAATAGAATGATTGGAAACCATTTGATGAAATTCCCTTCTTGACAACTTGTTGCATCCAAAGGTAGATGTGTGCCGTGTCTATGCACTATCCTGAGAAAAAGGATATATCACATGCCTTGAAGTGATTTGTCTATCAGCATCACCATGTGTCTGTGCTGGTGGCATTGTTGTAGCATCACCGTAAATAAGGTACATTATGTGATATGATTTCAATACACTGCCATTGATTCGAAATGTTATCAGCGTAGGCGTTGTGAGTGTAGTTAGGGCTGTTCAGCATTATGTTGATAACTTGAACTTGTGCGCTAGATGAAAGACACATCTAGACAACAACAGGCCACAACGTTAAGATTTCCCTTTATAGCTCTGATGGTGTAGTCATATGGTTGTAAAGCCAGACTGGCTCTAGCTGCCTTTGGGTTAGTAAAACGAGCAGACTGTAAATAACCCAAGGATCGTTGATCAGTTTCAAGCGTGAAATGAGCTCCCAAGAGGTAGCGTTGTAGTTTCTTGAAGGAAAAAATGATAGCGAGGAGTTCCCTCTCCACGATAGAATACTTTTTTTCTGTGGTGGTAAGCTTCCTACTGACGTACATATGGGATGCATCCGGCCTTGAAACTCTTGCATTAGTGTTCCCCCTATTCCGTCATCGCTGGCGTCTACCCTGATAGTAAAAGGTATAAGAATATCAGGCAAACGTAAAATAGGCGATTTCGAGAAGGAATTCTTTATCATGTTTAAAGCATCATCACAAGCATGAGACCACATTATTTTCTTTGCCGCGTCTATTTTCAACAACGCGGACAAAACTGAAGTTATATAAGAAAAATTAGGTAACAATTTTCTGTAAAAGTTTATTAGACCTAAAAGGCTTCGAACTTGTTTTTTCGTCCGAGGGATATCTAGATTGAGAATTTTGGAGACTGTAGAATCTTCAGGTTTTAAGACCCCACCTCCACCCTTGTGACTGAGAAAGGTAATTTCAGAAAAACCTATCCTCGTTTTTGAGGGTCGAGCTGTAATATTATGATCACGTAAGGTATCTAATAAAGTGTGAATACCGTTGACATGATCATTCCAAGACTGATGGAACAAACATATATCGTCAATGTAAGTAATCAAGTCCTCTCGATCAGAAAATAGTCTCCTCATCATGCGCGTAAAAGTTGCAGGAGCATTAACAAGTCCAAAAGACATATAGTTAAAATGGAACAAACCTAAAGGAGTAGCAAAAGCTGTTTACGGTTTAGATTTGTAAGACAAAGGGACCTGCCAGTAGTCCTTTGAGAGATCGAATTTAGTGAAGAAAGTGGCAGTAGATAGTCTTTCAAGAAGTGATTCAAGCACGGGAAGAGGTTCCGCGTCTCGAATGGACACTGCGTTTAATCTTCTATAATCGATACAAGTTCTTATAGATTTGTCCTTTTTCCTAATTAACGCCATAGGATAGCTATATTGTGAATTGGACGGTTCTATAATGTTTAATCTAATCATTTGTTTTACCTCATCTTGCACCTGAGATTGCAAATGGATAGGAATATGGTACGGTTTCAGTTTAATTGGCCTGAAATCCGTTAACATAATATCATGTTCAATGACATCAGTATGCCCAGGAATATGCGTGAGCACATCAGAAAAAGACTGAAGTAAGTTAGAAATCTGATTTTTCTGATTGGAATTCAACGAAGAATCAATGGAAACATCTTTCCACGATTCAGTCGCTAACGAATGAATATCTGGTAACAACAGAATAGGTTCACCATCATCATCAAAGTCAGAAATTTCTTCTTGGATTACTGCCAATGAAGAACGACGATCAATAGATTTGTCAATAGCTTCAAAGATAGGACGAAGATGTGTTGGTCTAGTGTAAAACTGTTGTAACATATTTATGTGAAAAAATTTTTTTTCTTTACCTTTAACATCTACAACATAGTCGACATCTGATAGTTTTTAAAATGATTTTATAAGGACCTTTCCAAGAAATTAACAATCTATTTTCCTTGTTCGGAAGCAATACAAAAGCTTCATCTCCTGGCCACAACTGGCGCAGTTTCATGTTTTTATTAAAAAACAGTCGAGCCTTTGATTTTGCCATTTCCAATGACTGCACTGCTATTTGGCATGCGTCAATTATCTTTCGTCTTAAATTTACGACGTATTGATAAGAGGATTGTACTTCCTCGATCATGTCCGTACCAATAAGTAGATGTTTTAAAATAACCACAAAGCCAAACATGTTCATTACCTTTACCATGGCATCGAAAACAAATTGCGAGCCATTATCAGACTGTATGTTTTCGGGAAAAACCCAATCTGGTGAAAACTAAAATAGCGCATCCGATATGTCATCACTGGAAATATTTTTTCAGTGGAATAGCCTCGGGCCAATGAATACACATATCGAAACACGTTAAGACATACTTATCACCCCTAGCTGAAGTTTTTATAGGACCAATAAGGTCAATAGACATCTTTGCGAATGGACGCAAGGATATGTCTGTTGTATGAATTTGTGCATTATAATGAGGCCTTTTAGTTGCCACACTCTGGCAAACTACACATGTGCGACAAAAGACTTTGACATTTTTGGTCACACCAGGCCAAAAAAAAAGTGAGAGACTACTCTCTGTTTAGTTCTTGCGATTCCCAAATGACCAGCAGCATTTATATCGTGTGCATGTCGTAGCACCAATGGTCTGAAACATATGGGTACCATTATTTGATTCTTAACAGAATTGATATCCTGAAAATTCCTGACCAATATATCATTATTTAAAGTATACCAATGTTTTGCTTTATCATGTTGTAACCTACTTAAAAAATATTTTTTAAGAGACATCTTCTCTTTGTCTCTGAATTAAAGAATCTTTCTCAATCAATTCAATATTTAAGTCATCATCTTCATCAACACGAGTAATATGATCATCAACATTACCCACATCAATATCACTGACATCACTATCATCACTCATGATATCATGTTTGTGCTCATCATCATTGGTAACTTCTTCTAAAATAATGTCATCACCAATATGACTTAACCTTTCCTCACGAGCTTGTGCTGTTGTAGTAACAGCATTAGCTGTTATTAAGTGCTCTCTCTCTCCCACTTCTCGATGTCCTGTCTGGAACATTCATGGATCCCTGGGATGTTTCCAAGGATAATCCCAGCAATAGGGTTGTTTAACAAACATGCGAGCACTCTGCCAGTGAAATACGGTGTATCCAGAAATACATCCGCTGTGGGATAGAATTCCACCGTTCCACCAAAAGTAATGCACTTTACTTCATTTCCAGTTTAGTCTGATGGGTTCACCATCGATCTACGTATGCCAATAGTAGTTGCACCTGTGTCGCGCAACAAATAAACTAATTTATTGTTGACAAAACCCCTATCCAGTACCAAGGAGCCTGTGTTTTCAACAGATGACATGACAGGTAGAGGGTGTCCGCACAAAAGTCTCGGCACACTCTGTGGCTAAAACAAAGAACTGCATTGAGTACAGTTAGTACTATTAGCCAAATCAACACTGCAAGCATTTGCGTGCGCAATAGGCACATTGTTTTGATTTGCAATATTATTATCACCATTCACGACAGCATTAATACGTTCTGGGTTTCTTGACTGACTATAATTATTGTTCTGAAAAGAACCTCTATTATATGAGTAATTATCATTATTCTGTGGAATGACCTGTTACGGACTTCTGACACCAGATTTAGGCATGTTGTGTGAAAAGAGGACAATTTTGAATTCTCCAGCAGTGTTGTATTATTTTGTGCTTTTTATGACTTTAAACTTGTATTCTATGTTATGTGGTAAATGTACTGTAGTCTGTACTGACCTTGCAAGGGTTATCTCAACAGTCACAGCACATTAGTAAACTTGAATAATTCAGGAAATTAAAACAAGTTCCGTTGACTACTGAATTTTTAATACATGTCCTTTCTCCAAATGAATACCAAACGATTTCACACAACTAACATTGGCATAAAAACATAGTTTTAGGATCTACTCAATGTTCGTCCTACAGATATTGCACGTCTGTGTTAACCGTTAATTCTATTGCGTCCTTGAGTTTGCAACCAACTCTTTCAAATCCGTTTAGTGGAATTATTATCATTAGGAAATGATATCCTTATTTCATATTCGCGAATTCTGTCTATGTCCACTTATTCAATTACTTTGGCTTTCCTAGCCAGGCTTTAACTGCCATAAATATAATATCCTTGCGAACGTATCCTACGCTATTCGCAATTATCCTTGAGACACTCTGGTCCTATACTTTTGACTTGATTAGCTTTTCCAGCATAATCTACACGGATTTCTACGCTATTTATAATTCACAGTGGATATACCACTTTATACATATTCCTCATCAGTGGCCATGCCACATATATTATACACATTCCATAAGTGGCTCTGCCACACATTTGAAACACTGCCGGACGGCGCTATGGCCATACATAGACTGCGGTTACTAGCCTTGACGCGTCATACATCGATTTGCGCGATTTCTAGTATTAATTCAATTGAGGTGTCTCGAGGTGCAACTATGCGAATGTGGCCTACATTCACACGCTCGCAAACCCCGAAACACTTTGCGCGATTTCCAGTATTAATTCAATTGAGGTGGTTCGTGGTGCAACCATGCGAATGTTTGCAACCATTCACATGTCTGCAACCCCGAAACAGTCCTCAACATCATTCCCCCCCGCTCCCAAACGTGACACTTGTGGCACGTGTGAGAGTGGTGGCGAAGATGTACACGAATATAATGTTATTCATCATTAAGAATTATCTAATTAAATTAGCACTCATAATCAGAAATGTGGATTATAAAATTATATACATATAGTCAACCTTGGTCACGCCAAAAATAAAGTCATAATCAATCCTGTCACGAAAAATTTCTAGACAACAAGTCCGCGAGATTATTATCTGTTCCAGAAATTGGTATGATGGTAAATGCGAACTCCTGTAACAATAGGAACCACCTGTGTATTCTCGCATTCCGCATTGTTCTGGAAGTGATGAAAGTAAGTGGGCTGTGGTCTGTCTGAATATAAAACTTCTTCCCGATCAGATATTTAGACAGTTTCTCCAGGCACCAGACCACAGCTAAAAGCTCGCGCTCGCCTGTTGCATATTTTTGTTCAGCAGGTGTAAGCTTGCGTGATACAAACAAGCATTGATGTAGAATTTCTTCATAGCATTGAAGCAAACATCCTGCAATTCCGCAACTAGAAGCATCTGTTTGAATCACAAATGGTACATGTAAATTTGGTAATAATAGGATAGGAGGATTCTTAAATAAATTCTTTATTCTAATCAGAGCCTCTTCACACTGCGGTGTCCACAAAATGTTTTTTGGACTACCTTTGGCCAGCAATCCGGACAAAGGAGCAGAAATCTGTGAGAAGTGAGGTATAAATTTATGACAATAATTGATTAACCCAACACGCTTCTCACTTGCTTCTTCGATGATGGGGTAGCAATATCTAATATGCGCTTGACTGTATTGTCATCGAGATGTAATCTGTGGTTACCTATGCGGTGACCCAGAAATGTAATCTCCCGACAACCTATCTGGACCTTCGAAGGTTTTACAGTCAAACCTTTTTGTCGCAGTGTAAGAAGTAAAGAAGATAAACCAGTAATGTGGTCTTCCCAAGAGTCGTTAAATAGACAGATGTCATCAATATATATGATAACATCTTTTCTATCGCCCAGAAGGAGGCGCATCATGCGCACAAATGTCGCAGACACGTTTACAAGGCCGAAGCACATGTAATTCTATTGGAACAATCCAAATGGAGTAGTAAAGGCGGTGAAAGGCTTGGCATGTTCTCTGTCAGAGGTATCTGCCAATATCCTTTCGACAGATCTAATTTACTAAAGTAAGTAGCTTGTGACACTTGAGAAAGGAGGTCGTCCAACAAATGCATTTATTCAGCGTCGCTAATTGTGATACTATTTAGACGTCCGAAATCAATACAAATACGGAGCGAACCATCCCTCTTTTTCACAATTACCATGGGAAAAGCATAAGGTGACTCTGGTGGAGATATGACTTCCAATCTTATCATATCCTTCAGTTCCTTTTTAACCTTATCTTTATGATGTAGAGAAATAGGGTAAGGTCTTAGTTTTATAGGATGATTGTCTGTCAGAATGATGGCATGAGAAATTAAAGATGTTCTACCTGGAAGGTCAGTAAGTACATCATTAAAAGAAAGAAGAATTTCTTGAACTTGACTTTGTGGTTTAGATGACAAAGTCGAAGAAATTGTGACATCCTTCCAAGATTCGGAAGATTGTAAAGATGGTAAAGCAAACTGTAGAGGAATCGACGATGTAGTGTCTTCGTCATTCACTAATGCTAAAGACGAAACATGAGATGAAGACTCAGAAACAGAGTTAATAATGGGAATTAACTCTTGTGGTCTTTCCACTGCCAATTTCAGCATATTGACATGGAAAGTCTTAATTTCCCCTCTTATGTTTATAACGTAATCACTTCTGACACCAGATGTTACCTACTTCTGACACCAGATGTTACGGGTCGTTTCTATCTCCAGATATTAGAAGCCCGTTGGAAGTGAGTTATTGGGTTGCTCTTCAATAATTCTTTAGGTATTATATTCATCTCTACCATTTCGGCTTACAGTTCAATTGCAGATTTAGAGCCGTTATTGTGTGATTCAATATTATTGTTTAATTCAGTGTCGTTCATTACTTCGTATTAATTCTCCAGCAATGTTGTATTATTTTATGATTAAACTTGTATATAAATGTCATAGTCTGTACTGACCTTGCAAGGGTTATCTCAACAGTCACAGCACATTAGTAAACTTGAATAATTCAGGCAATTAAAACAAGTTCCGTTGACGACTGAATTTTTAATACATGTCCTTTCTCCAAATGAATACCAAACGATTTCACACAACTAATATTGGCATGAAAACATAGTTTTTAGGATCTACTCAATGTTCGTCCTACAGACATTGCACGTCTGTGTTAACCGTTAATTCTATAGCGTCCTTGAGTTTGCAACCAACTCTTTCAAATCCGTTTAGTGGAATTATTATCATTAGGAAATGATATCCTTATTTCATATTCGCGTATTCTGTCTATGTCCACTTATTCAATTACTTTGGCTTTCCTAGCCAGGCTTTAACGGCCATAAATATAATATCCTTGCGAAACGTATCCTACGCTATTCGCGATTATCCTTGAGACACTCTGGTCCTATACTTTTGACTTGATTAGCTTTTCCAGCATAATCTACACGGATTTCTACGCTATTTATAATTCACAGTGGATATACCACTTTATACATATTCCTCATCAGTGGCCATGCCACATATATTATACACATTCCATAAGTGGCTCTGCCACACATTTGAAACACTGCCGGGCGGCGCTATGGCCATACATAGACTTACCCAGTCTATATACACATATCCTTATATCGGCTTAAAAGCCAGAAAAAACACGGTTCTAAACTTGAGTAAGTGGCTGCGCCACACATTTGAGACACTTTCCATAAGTGGCTATGCCACACATTTGAAACACGGCCATCCGGCCCGCAGGCCACACGTGGACTGCGGTTACCAGGCTTGACACGTCATAAAACATCGATTTGCACGATTTCCAGTATTAATTCAATTGAGGTGTCTCGAGGTGCAACCATGTGAATGTGGCCTACATTCACATGCTTGCAAAACCCCGAAACAATCTTCAACATGACCTATTACCCCTGTTTGATTTGGGACCATAACCTCCTCTATTTTGGTAATCATTTTGTCTGTAAGATGATTGAGGACCAAAATAATCATTATTATTGTCATAGTTATCATATCTCTGAGGCTGTTGAGATCTATTAAAATTATATTTGCCTCTGTTGTTACCATAATGAATGTTTTGATTGAATTTACAATTTCTGTCAATACTATTTGATCTCTGCTTAGCATTGTTAAAGTTCATCACTCTGGCTGAAGCAGCTGGAAGAGAATCCCTTAAGTTATCCCTGCTTAGATTCTTAGTTGGGTGTGGAACCTGGTATTGTCTACCGAAGGTTTCACACACAGCCAATTTATCTGGTTTTCTCTCCTGTAAAAAGGATAAGAAATCTCCGCTAATGGAGGATAAAACCTTATCTCTGAGGATTAAGTCAGATAAACCTTCAAAATTCTTTTCAATTTTAGCGAGATCAGTCCATCTCGAAAAGTACATCTTTATTGAGGCAATGAATTCTGTAAAGTCTTTAGCAGAATCAGGTACTAGTGATTTAAATTTTTGCCTATAGCCATCCTCATCCAGTTGGAATTTCTTAAGTAACAGTATCTTGATTGAATCATAATTATTTCTCGACTGGTCATCCATTGTGCACACAACCGTACATGCATCTCCAACCAATAAGTTCATGAGCCTACTAGGCCATGCAGCTTTATCAATGTTAAACGCATGACAATAGGTCTCAAATCTACTCAGGAAGCATTGGATATCGTCTATGGAAGTGTTAAATTTAGGGAAACTTACTTTAACAAATTTGCTATGATCTCTTCTATCATCATCTACATTTCTGATATTCACCTGAGGTTGTTGCAATCTTAATTTCTCAAGTTCAATCTCAGCTAATTTGATTTGTTGAACCTGTTTTAACTCAGCCTGAGCATAGGCTAGTTTTTTTCTTTTTCAAATTCTTCTTGTCTTCTTTCTTTTTCTTCTTGTCTTCTTTCTCTTTCTAATTCTTCTTGTCTTCTTTCTTTTTCTAATTCTTCTTGTCTTTTGATTTCATTATCTATATAAGATTGCAAGGCTTGACCCTCCAGACCACAATCTTTTCCAACCTTTACTAAATCTTTCAAGGTTGCCATGATTTACTCTTATTGTGCTTTTTCAATAGCAACAAATAAGGTAACTTTATAATATTATTACTTTATGAATAATATTTCAATAATAATGACACCACTTCAAATTCACTCAACTTGATGCATTAATAGTAAAAGATGCAGATGTTAACAATGGCGCATAAAAGAAAGGTACAAACAGCAGACAGAATACAGTGATCAGAGCTAAAAAAGAAGAAAATGCAAATGGGAAACTAAGGCAGAACTATATGAAATAGAACAATGGGAAAAAAAAATAGCTGTATTCACACATATGACAATACATCACGATTTTTTTACATCATTAATCACATCTATTAAATCAAAGATAGTCAGGTAAGAATCACAGTATCACAAACAATAATGCAGCAAACTGAAGAAGAAAAACAATAATTTACTGGACAACAATTACAAATGGTACACTTAACAAAACTTCACAGCTAACAGTCACAGGTAATGATTATTTCAATAGTAGCAGTAACTCTCAGCTTTGTAACTGCCGGCCTCACTATTTGAAACAATTACATTCCAGACCCTAAGGAAACGCTCATGAATCTATCGACCAGTCGAAACGGTATTGATAGAAAACATAAGTCCCGCCTACCTCCCACAGATTAAACACAAAACACACCATTAAAAACATGAAACAGAAATTCTGAATAAATACGCCGGCAAACCAATATAATCTAGTCACACGATGTATGAAACAATAAACGTGATTTATCTGAATGCCAGGCCTCAAAATCCTCCTAGTTCCAGTGGCTGTTCCTCCCAGCACTGATGCAAACTGGATATCAAGACCGCTCACTAGGTCCACACGTTGATACAGATGACTCGATTCAGAATACACTTGATTCATCGACGCCAGAAAAATTCGCCATCTTCGGCAGAGAAATTGATGATTTCATACATCAAGGATGCAGATATAATAATCTTGAATACTTGCTCTTCGGGAACTTGCAGAAATAAAGAACTGTAATGTGGAAAACTGTTTTCCGGCCTTTTCATACTCTAGCAGACGACAGACGCGCCATTTTGAAAAACTGGGTTGAAGCACAATTTCTATAGGCGATCATCGGCTTGTAGCTCCCAACAATGTAGTGAAACACCGGCTTGTAGCCTCCAAAAATGTGGTGACTTCCGGCTTGGCGCCCAGAAATGTAAAGGGTTAATTCTTTATCTGATAAATGGTACAGATACTTCTTCCCTCTCCGAGTTCATTAGAGTATTTTAAGTAGCTGGAAATGGTGTCCAGGCTGTCTAGGGTAGATGTTTAATTTTAGTTTAAACTTTTGCAAAGTCCACAAAACGTAAGGTTAGTCCTCAGCAGTAGAGAACTCTACAATGCCTGATTGACGTTTTTATACAATATATATTTTAATGAACGACACGTAGCTCCTCAAAGAATGCATCCATAAAAATAAACAATGGCAATCTCTAGCCCGTCCATAAAATCAGTCTATCGTCATGTAGACTACGGGAACAATGTCAGAGTCATCTTGCTGAAGTATTTAATATAATATTCCTCACTCATTCCTCTCCTTTCAGCACTGACAAGTCCGTAGATGTGAACCAACAAAGAATGAGAATTCAGTGATCGACTATGCCATTGTTAGGAGGAGCTCATTCAAATATGTCCGGGATGCTAGAGTCTGGAGGGGGCCTGAGATTGGAAGTGATCATTACCTGCTACAATCAAAAGAACAACTGAAAGAGTTGCTCAGCCTAGGAACTGCCCAACATAACGCAAGAAACGAAGTAAACGAACGGGAAAAATGAGCATTAAGACCTACAAGCTGAGAGAGCCAGAAATTAAGACCAGATATCAGGGGCTTATTGCTGCAGCGGTGAGCAACACAGAAGAACAACCTGATGACTTGGAAACCTTCTGGCTTAAATTCAAGGACATCATAAAGACAGCTGCTGCAGAAGTGTGTGGTGAAGTCCGACTTGGGAACAAGAGAAAGAGGGCACTTTGGTGGACAGAGGAAGTCAAAGACAAAATTAGAGAGAAGAAAATGGCATGGAAACAATACTTAGGAGCTAAAAACACAACAGCACAAATGGAGAAATATAGAGAATATGTGACACTCAGAACAGAAGCAAAGAACAAGGTGCTAGCAGCAAAACAGAAGTCTTGGGAAGAATTTGGAGAAAAGCTAGAAAAGATGCGCAAGAAAACCAGAAATTGTCATATAAGACCTTAAAGAACATGAGGAAGGAAAAACAACACCCTCTCAAATTTATAAAGGACAAGCAAGGCAAATTGCTTACTGCCCCGATGGAAGAAAAATTCTCAGAACTCCTGGATGGTGAGCATGGTGAAGCATCAGAAATGATAACCACTAGCACAGAAGAGAAAACCAATGATGGTGAAGATGACATAAAGATGAAAGAACTGAAGGCAGCACTGGAGAAAATCAAGATGGGCAAAGCAGCAGGACATGATGGTATATGGTATAATACATGGGAGCATCAGGCGACCTATTACTTTAAAGGGTCCTACAGACAGCGTGATGCAACAAGACCATACCAAAGGATTGGGAGATTGCCATCATAACACCAATTTTCAAAAAGGGTGACAATCGACAATGTCCCTGGTAAAATCTACTCTAGAATCCTAGAGCAGAGACTCCGACGCCTAGCTGAGCCACAATTGGATGAGGTCCAGTGCGGATTCCGAGCAAACCGAAGTACTCAAGACCTAATCTTCACACTCAGCTGAGTGAAAAGGCCCTTGAGTATAAGAGTGAGATCCATCTTTGTTTCATAGATCTGGAAAAGGCGTTTGACAGGGTCCCCTGGAGCAACCTTTGGGACTGTTTGGCAAGGAAGAATATTCCAGCACCTCTGATTCATGCTATACAGAGCTTCTACAAGTCTTGCAGAAATTATGTGAGGACAGCAAACCATAAGTCAGAAGAGTTTCAGGACAGAGGCACATCTCTAATCCAACTTGCAAGTATGGAAGGAAGAGCTGGAGAAGAAAGGGATGGTCATAAGCAGCTCTAAAACAAAATCCATGGTGATATCACGAGAAGAAAGAAGACATCAGATTAAGCTGAGAGAACAGGTCCTGGAGCAGGTCGACCACTTTAAATACATTGGAGCTATTATAGACCGAAAGGGAGGCATCAAAGAAGAGTTGGCCACTCGAAAAGCAGCAGCTGGGAGACTTTTTCAGGCCATAAATCGAGGATTCCTCAGCAAGAGAGAGGTTGGTAAGAAAACGAAGATGGCTGTATACCGCTCCACCTATGTCCCTGTCTTGACATATGGATGCGAGTCATGGGCAATGACTACAACCCACAAAAGCCAGATCCAAACCTCAGAAATGAGGTATCTGAGGAAGGTGGTTGAAGTAACAAGAAGAGACAAGGTCCGCAACCAGACGATACGTCAAGGCCTAAAATCCTACCCCCCTGCAGACCCAAGTAGAACAGTCCCAACTAAGATGGTTTGGCCATGTCTGCAGAATGCGAGAAGATTGGCTACCACGACAAGCATGGAAAACAAAGAGCCAGGGGTCCAGACCCCCAGGACGACCTAGAGTCCGCTGGGAGGACAACATTAGATAATCTTTGAAGGACCGAGGACTGGAATGGAACGAGGCCAGGAGGAAAACAGCCGATAGGATAGTCTGGCGCTCTCTCTCCCAAACCTCTACACCTCAAGGTAGAAGGGGAACGACTAAGTAAGTAAGTATTATAAATGCTAACAAGCATGAGTCCACCCGCGGTAATGTTGCATCACATTTCTGTCAGGCCGAAAGTATATTCGCAGTTTAGCTTTCAATAAACCTTAAAGAAGGATACGTGCCAAGCTTGGTGTGAGCGAGATACGTTCACGTCTGTGTTTGTTTTTTTTAAGCAATGTATGGCAGTGTTTATCTGTCTGCTCCCAGCTGCATTATTAACGTTTTCTCTACCTATATCGTAGGTCAGGCAAAATAAAAGCATGAAACCTGAGTCATGCATTCCAATATGAGAGATAATGCGAGTAAAGAAGAAATAAATGGAAGGCACAATGTAGAGAAAAAACAGATAGAACATGATTTAATGAAGAGCATGGTCATTTTGTCACACATTGGAACTTTGAATAATAAAATTTATTTATTCAAGAATTTTCAAACAATGTTCAATTAATATATCATTATTGTATTCATAACAGCCAGGTTCTAACATCAGGGGAAGCGAGCACATAAAAATGGCGACACGCGACATATCAAATTGCTAATTAAATACTTCTAAATTCGTTATGCATATTTATTTAGCAGTTTAAAAGAAAACAAAAGAATGGTATTGGTTCAAAACAAAAACGTGTATTATTTTGCATTTAAAACATTAACAAAAATTGTTCAGTCTGACATTTTGTATTGTATACAAGTATATTTTTTTATTTTTTTTAATCGAACGCCTGCTATTACTCGAGGCAAAATCTCCGGTTAATATGTCTAACCTGAGACTGATTTTACGTGAGTATCCTTTTTTCCCTGTACAATGATAGGTGTCCTCTCGCCATTCAGGCAGATACTCGCCGATTTAGGAGGTACCCATTAGAGCTGGGTCGGCTCTGGAGCCGTTCAGGTTATTCTAGTTCCTGGTCGACGACACTACTTCAAATATCTTCGCCTGGACTCGAATTGTTTTCTCTCTCAAATAAACCACAGATCTCCAAATTGGTGCTAAATGGGAAAAATCTACATCTGGATGAAAACCCAAACTACCTAGACATTACCTTTGATCGCCGCTTGACTTGGAAAACCCAAATGGGGAAAAAAAAAGGACAAGAGCAAGGCAGAGAATGGCAATCGTGAAAAAACTTGCTGGTACGGGTTGGGGAGCAGACGAGAGAGTACTAAAGAAGCTATATACTGGGCGAGTGAGACCAGTCTTAGAATATTGCATTGCAGCATGGTCAACGGCAGCTAAGTCGAACTTTGACAAAATAAACAGAACCCAAAACCAAGCATTGAGAATCATAACAGGGGGCATGAAGTCAACACCCATTGACGAGTTGGAAAAAGTTACTCACCTCCAGCCTATGGAGGATAGAAGAGACAGCAGAGCCCAGCAACAAGCCGAAAAATTCAGGAGGCTGATAGACCACCCAATGCACCAGAGAATAAATGGACTTGGAAGGGGAAGACTGAAGCGAAGCAACTTTGTAGAGACAGTCAAAACAAAGATGAGAGCAGACCCCATAAACGCAATATCAACAGCTACGTCAATATGTACTGCACACAAGCTACCAATTTGGAAACAACAGTGCTTCCTTGAAATGATAGAAAACGTTCCTGGTACTGAGAAAAAGAACAGCCAAAATGAAACAGAAAGAAGAGTCCTAACCACAAAATATATAGAGAAACCTTACCCAAGCAACACCTGGATCCATACATACACAGATGGATCAGCAACTAATGCAACAGAAGATGGGGGTGGAGGAGTCTTCCTGAGCTTAAGCAATGGCACACAAAATAAGATAGCAGTCGCAACAGGGAAATTTTCAAGTAACTTCAGAGCAGAGGCAGAGCCCCTATCAACTGCTTCAGAAATTCTAATGACAGAAGAAAGCTCAGAGATACCAGTTTCTATCTTCTCAGATGCGCTGTCAGTGATTACAACGCTGAAAAGTCAAAGTAATGCTGAACTGGATGACCTAAGAGTAACACTTCACAGACTATGTCAGCAATACAAAAGAGTCGTGATACAGTGGATCCCTTCTCACTGCAACATCCCTGGAAATGAAGAGGCTGATAGATTGGCAAAGGAAGTGGGAAAGCTTCCTCAACTTGACACAAACATATCTTATGAGGAGGCCAAGAGTTTTATCAAGCGCAGGTACAGGCACAAGTTGGAAGAAGAGTATCCAGGCCACACAAAAAATGATCCGTATTACCAGCTCAGCAGAAGTGAACAAGTGGTAATCTTCAGACTTCGCACAGGTCATAACAGATTGAGATACCATCTGTTCAACAAATTAAAGATAGGAACTACTGATAAGTGTGACTGGTTCACCGATAAAATGACTACCGAACATCTGCTTCAAAGGTGCCCAACATATGAGGAACAAAAAAAACATATATGGCCATCATCAGTACCATTCCTGGAGAAAATCTACGAAGATATCAACAGCCTCAGGCTGACCACTGCTTTCTTTGAACTTATTCAAGCTGACATCTGAGAGTGAACGAATAAGAAGAAGAAGAATTATTCCAGTCAAAATCTCGGTCGACGACATTCCTTCAAATGCGCTCGCCAGGGCTCGAACCTGGATCACCTGATCACCAGCGCAGTGTGGTAACAATTACACCAGCGCGGCTCCTTGTATTGTATATAAAAACTGAATGTAGTAGAAAGACACGATTTTATTTTATATTTTTATACGTGTGAAGTAGTGTATACGAGGGGAGGGTCAAAAAGTAATGCCTCCTATTTTTTATGTATGTAAATACTGCATCGGTGTGCAATTTGTAAATTTAGCAGGATTCCTCAAACACTCTTCTGCACTGTATAGCATTACCAACCTGTTTCAGTAACAGGTGGCACCACTGTAACAGTTTAAAAATGGCTGCCAAAGACTTTCGGTTAAAACAACGTTATGTCATAGAATTCCTCAATGCTGAAGGCGAGACCCCAATTCGCATCCACGAACGTTTGAAGAATGTTTATGGAGATTCAACAGTGGATGTTAGCACTGTCCGACGTTGGGTACATCGTTGTGACGAAGCTGAAGTAGGTCAATCCTCAATGGCTGACGCAAAGCGGACTGGCCGTCCGTCTACCGCAGTGACTCCACACAACATTCATCGAGTTGATGGCATCATTCGTGGTGACCGTCGGGTAACACTGGATGAACTTTCTTCCATGTTGTCCATTAGTAAAGGCAGTGTCCAGAACATCATTAAAGACCTGGGTTATTCAAAAGTTTGTGCACGGTGGGTACCCAGAATGTTGACAGACAGACATAAAGAAACAAGGAAAACCATAGCCATCAACCTCCTGCACCGTTACGAAACTGAAGGAGAAGAGTTTTTATCGAATATTGTGACAGGTGATGAGACTTGGGTTCATTTTTTTTTTAACCAGAATCCAAGAGGCAGTCAATGGAATGGCATCACGCAACATCGCCGACAAGAAAGAAGTTCAAAAGTTCACCATCTGTAGGGAAAGTTATGGCCTCCGTGTTTTGGGATGAGAAGGGTGTGATTCTTCTCGACTTCTTGGAAAAGGGAAACACGGTGAATGCAGACCGTTACATTGAAAGTTTGAAGAAGCTTAGAGGTCGTCTTCGGCGACTTTACCCATTAAAAGATCAGAGAACTGCACTACTGGTGCATGATAATGCCACGTCACACACCCTAAACGCACCATTGATGCGATTGCAGAATTTGGCTGGACATTATCACCACATCCCCCTTACAGTCCCGATCTTGCACCTTCTGACTTCCATCTGTTTGGACCACTGAAAGAAGATCTTCGCGGACATCACTTTGAGGACACCGAGACCCTTAAACGCGCCGTACGCCAGTGGTTTAGGAAAAAGGACACACATTTTTACATGCCCTTATGAGAAGATGGACAAAAACTGTAGCAAATAACGGAGACTACATTGAGAAATAAATTTTTGAAGTTCAGACTTGGGGTTACATTTCAATGTAAATTTTATCTGTTTTTTCTTGCCTATTGAATGAAATTAAAAATTACGAGGCATTACTTAAATGGAATCCAGTGGACTCTGACTAAGCAGTTGGATGATCTGGATTTTGCTGATGACTTGGCTCTTCTGTCCCATAACCGTAATCAGATGCAGGACAAATTGAAAACACTCGTAAAAAGTGAATTTGGAACAAAATCTTGTTATAATACAGTAGTTTGGAGTCCTGATACTCCACCCAACGTGGTGTTTGTTCCATCGTACGCATGACAGTTAAGACAAATAAAGTATTAACAGCCTCTAGTTTTTTTATTGTTGAAAGGAGAAAGCAGAAAAGTATTCAGCACTTCCCCCAGGTAATCGGCTTAGCTGTATAAATCATTCCACCGAATTACCGTTTACTATTGCACATCGTAGGATAAAGAAAATTGATCTGTTATGGTGACAGTAATAGTATAGTCAACAATTACACCAAAGTACTTAGCTATTTTGAGTCCATCTACTATCCTTAATACAGTATCTGCTGAGAAAGACTGTTGTGACCAAAATGTTCGTCTGTTTTTCGGGGTCTTCACTCCTCTTTCTGCAGTATTATCTACAACTCCTTTTACATGCTAATTCAGCCAGTATTCATTGTTTATGCTATCATGGTTCAAAGTGTTCTTATCATCTTTTGGCACTCCGTTATCTTTACGTGATCGCTTGACCTGTTTTGAAACAACATTAACATGTTTGTGCATAGCGAAGTTGTTTGTTTATGTTACGTAACATCTTCCGGCTGAATAGTAAGGTGTCTGAAATAGCGGGTTAAGTTTGTCTGAGACGGGTTGCTGTATCGCAAGCCAGGCTGGCTGTAGTCAAGGATGGCAAAAGATAAGCTGGTCACAAAATACGTTCGTTCTTTTTTTTTTCTGGTCTTCCCTCCTCTCCGACATTATTACTCTGCCATTCCCTGTACGTGTTAATTTTTCAAGTATTCATTTTTTCCGCTTTCCTCGTTCAAGGTTTTCTTATCACATCTTGTCACACCTCTCACCCACCCTTCTCTCCTGGTTATTTTCTTCTTTGTTATCGGCAACGCGTAGTGAATGAGTAGAACTGCCACATTAATTTCTCGCTTATTGTTAGCTCCATATGGAGTAAGAGTCTACACTGAGCGACACTCCTATTCTTAACTCCGAATTCTTGTCTGGGAAGATACACGCTACCAGGTTGTCGCATGATAAGGTGTGCGCTCGCAAACATGACATGATACATAACAGGCAGATGAATTTGTAAATGACATGTAAAGAAAATATCTTGTGTGTCATTCAGAATGTTCTACGGATGAAAAGTGGGGGAAAAAGACCCCTACCGATATCAGACACTAATTCATGGATTGGCATGGAAGTGCTAAAATAAACCACTTCTGATTCGAGCTTGTTCCAACGAAACTACATTGATGTATGTGCGAAAATGTCCCTTATAATCTGCAACGTTTTAAAACGTCTTCACTGCATTTCCATCTCCTCAAAAAGACATTTCAAACAGCCAGGATAACGAATAAAAACAGGATTCCAAAAAAGGACAGGACCAAGTATAAGAGGATCTTCTGATGTTAGACAGAAGGAAAACTAGACTATATTACTGGAAACCACGGGTCCTAGGAATCTACATACAGAATAACATCGGGATTATAATTAAATTAATACCCAGACCGTCTGTAAGACAGCCTCTTAAAAACAGTGGCCCGACATTATTCAGTAGGAAGTCTGTAAATTCATTCCCGATAATCGGGGGTAAGTTGTAATATGTCAATTTTATCATTTGTTATTTCTGCATGTAACAAGTGTAAATTGCTTGTGGACGTCCAGGTTCATATGGGGCTGTCAACATCAGCATATAACATGATTGGATTCATGAACCACCACTGCAAGAGATGATGACTGCTTTGCATGGATTTCTTCCCAAGCAGAGGTAACCCCAGACCCCATGTGGAGCAGAGAGTAGATTATAATGACATCATGGGGTACATATTTATTATTTTAACATTTTAATAAGTTTATGTGCATATTCAAACATTTTTAAATAATGCAATTATCGTTTTCCGCTGTCGAAGCTTACTTCCATCCGACTCACTGAGTTTTTATGCTCAGGGAGGGTACAGTTTCTGAGGAAGATAACATGGAGGAATGGAAACGGAGGGTGCCTGATTCTCATGTCAGGAGACCCTATACTTAGAAGAAACATTTGTTTTCTCTCAGTTTGTGGTACCAGTCTGCGGTTCAAGTTACCAGCAGTCTATATCAGACAGGTCTTGAAGACGCTTGCCTTGACAGTTGGAGTGGTTACCGCTAGGGACGTGCTACCGCCACAGAATTTGACGATTTACGAAACAATCAACAACACTTTCGGTAACCAACATTGACGGACCCATCACAACAATAAATCATCATCAACACCTGGCTAGTTAAGTAGTACAGTCAGGCCCAGCAAAAGTACTTTTTTTTAACGATAGCCACTTTAAAGTTACTAACAGTGATGAAAACATCAGTGCTTCTAACTCTGTTTTAACTTTGTTAACTATAGTTGATTATTAAATTTGTTATCTGTAAATACAGATTGATAGTTCATTTAATCATTATTGTGTGAATTGCACCCGGGTGACTCAGTTATTTTAAATACATAATCGTACAAATCTATTAAAGTAATATTTTACTGAAACATTTCAGTTGGGGGCTCAGAAAATACGAGCACATTTTGTTTCCACATAGACGGGGCAAGAAGATAAAAAGCCCATAACACCTTAGTTGCTCTCAGTTGTTATGCTTGCTTTCTTCAAGTTCCTGTGAAATCCAAGAAATTGAAGCACCATTCTTCTATTTGTGTCACCTTTGCACAAGATGGCATAGTGGGAAAACCTAGATCTTTTGTCGGCGAAAATATGGAACAAAAGTCTGATACGAGGCTATGGGTTGCAGATAATTGCCACTAACCATGTTGACTCAGTGTTCCAATATGGATTACAATCTTGCTGAACATTAAGACACGGACAGTGATGTAACATTCCAGGCAAATTGAATTTGTTGTGATAAACATCTAACAGAAAGTAACATCTTGGAGGAGATTATAATGTTATATCTGTGAAGTAGTGAGCTTGTAAACATGACAGGCAAAACGAAAGAAACAAGTCTTTATATCGTTATGGAGTTTAAAAATCACATGAAAAGGGCAATATCTTATGTTATCGTGTAGAAAGGTTCTACATGAGAGATGAGGGTGGGAAATAGAACCCTACAAAAATCAGACACTTATTTGGAATTAGTTGGCGTTTAAGATGCTAAGATATACTGCTCCTAATTGAACATCTCCTAGAAGTAGCAACCTGGGTGCTTAGGCAAAAAATTTCACTTATATGCTACAGTATTGTACGACAACGTCACTGACTTCCAATTTCGTCGAGAAGAAATCATAGCCAGTCAGGTATACAGAATATTAGGACCGAAATATAGGATAGGCCTTATGACTGGACGTGAATTCTACGATTAGAAGAGAGTAACCCCAGAGACATCACTTCGCGCTTTAAGTTCAAAGTTCCAACTCCAAGAGCACTCAGCTAGACACATAAGTCACCTGAAAAGTACGGCATCTTAAACAGTTGCCCGACAATCTTCTGACGTTTCCTTTACAAAGAGTCTGTACTCGTCCGAAAAAACTCGAGGTAAGTTGTAATATGTACGTACATGTTATCATTTATATTTGCATTTTTACATGTATAAACCGCTTGTGAATGTACAGTGGTATATGAGAATGACAACCTCATCACTGAAAATAACTTATCAAGTGAACCACCACTGCAAGAGCTGGTGGCTGCTTCATGCAGGTTTCCTCACAAGGAATCAGCAGGATAGGGGGCCCCAGGCTTCATAGAGAGCAAGGAGTGGATGATGATATTATGGCTTACATATTAATTATACAAGCACTTTAAGAAATTTCATATATATATATATATATATATATATATATATATATATATATATATATATATATATATATATATATATATATATATATATATATATATTTGTGTGCGTGCGTGTGTGTGTGTTCCAATGGGTGTTTTCTGCTGTCCAAAAGCACTTTCATCCGACTCACTTGGGTTAAAATAAACGCTCAGGGAGGGTAAAATTTATGTGGAAGAAGAGGTGGTGCATGGAAGCGGAGGGTGCCTGATGCTGATATTAGGAGACCCAATACTCAAAAGAGGTATTTGTTTCCTTCTTGGTTTGTGGTATATGTTGCCAGCAGTTGACGCTAGACACTTGCATCAGACGGATCTTGAAAACGCTTGACAACTCTTGCAGTTACCTCAGGTTTAGTGCATGAGACCTGCTACTGCCACAATATTTGACTATTGAAGAAAAATATAGTCCAAGGCACCTACGGGAATCAACAGCGGCTGAAGCAGACACCAACTGACCTCACACCACAAGCTTAGTACCATAACAGCGGAACCAACGAACATTTCCAAATTTCTCATAATTTCTACCACAATTTAAATCAACTGATAATGGTAAATATTATCGCTTTTTAAAAAATATATTTACATTGTTATTATTTATTTATTTTACATTGTTAACCCATAAGTGATTATTAATCCTTTTTATGTGTAACTTTAAAGCTATAGTTGACAGTGATAAATGAGACTGACATACTTCATTCACTATTGAATGAAGTATGACGCATACTGTTCTAAATACATAACCAGATAGAGCTATCACACTAATTGCTGAATCACCTTCAGCTGGGGGCTTATAAATACGAGCGAAAATATATTACCTCACAAAAGGGGCGGGAGAATAATAAGTTTATGGCAGCTTAGATGATCTCAGTTGTTATGCTTCTTTCCTTTAAAATGCTGTAAGGTGTCGTAGATTTTTTATATGGGAATTAAGACATAAGTTGGTCCCTTCTGAATAGAGTAGAACTGGTGATAGCTCAGTGATAGGTAATGTAAAGAAAATAGATTTTCAAGAGTGAGACGGTGGAAACTAGTTCGAGTCTGTCCCTGAAATTGAAAAAAAAACTTCTCTCCTTCAGCCTATCTCTACCACAGAACTTAGTTTGTCAGACAGTCTACTATATAAAGGTAAAGGAACCCGTTACACGCCCATTGATACCCGTTTGAAAAGAAGTTATTAACCCCCCCCAAAGAATCACAAGGTATTTACGCTATGGTTCTAGAATTTCCCCTCATACAGTTAAAGAACAGAGTTATACGTTAAAATTCTATTCTGAAAAAGGAAACAAATATTTGCAACACTTTAGCGTCATCAAAAAATATTCACAAAAGTGGGTATCTGAATTTATTACGATCAATGAACCACTCCATTCTGCTTTTCTATCTATCCATATCAACAGTGGCCACTGACATTCGTTCTTACCTACAAACTTGATTTTTCACTTCTGAAACAATCTTTAGGACTTGCAACTACAGCCCATCCAGTATTCTTTTGGCAAAGAGAATCCCCAGCTCCTACCAGAGACGGTTAAATCCAATTTTTCCGGGCAGCGTTCTCTTTAACAACTATATGTCTTACTGGATTACTGTTTATGTCACTTCAATCAGTTTCAGGTAATATTTGGTCACAGAGCTGACATTGCTCAGAATATTCGAGGTTTCCAGTACTTAGGAAATTGTCAGGTCGGCTACTCTCTCACAGTATAAAATTCTTGGTCATACCACAAATGATTAACCGTTGGAAATGTTTATGTTTGTAATTTTTCTGCCACATGGGCTGCATGTAAAAATGAGATTTGGAAAGAAAATATAATCTGGCTCGATAGGCCCAGTTACCCGCATTTAGTCATTATGTCCTTGTTAGGTTGGTTACTTGTCTCTTTAAGATGCAAACACAATGCCAGGACAGGTTTCCTTGAAGACCCACGTATTTAAGTTACAATATGTCCTTTCTTATGATTATTCTCAGATATACATTGAAAGCCGTGTAAGTTTTTAGGTATGAACCAAATACTGTATAGGGAGAAAATGCAAATACTTAACATAATATATGCCATTTTCTCCATTATACAGTATTTGGAGGTCTACCCTAAAACTTACCAGCGGCTTCAATGGTATATTGAGAATAATCATAAGAAAGACATTTGTACTTACTTAATACGTGGGTCTTCAAAGGTAAACCCTGTCCCGCTGGCATTGTGTTTGCATCCTCTATTAAAGTGGAACAGAGAGTACCTTCCTAAAGGACATTAAGACTAAATGCGGTACGCTTGGCGCATATCGAGGCCAGGATTATATTTTCTTTCCAAAATCTCATTTACAGTGGCCGCCCCTGTGGCAAGAAAAATTACATACATTAACAATTTCCAAACGGGTTAATCATTTGTGGTATGGACCATGAAATTTTATACTGATAGAAGTTGCCCGGGACCTGACCATATCCTAAGTTACTGGGAAAACCTCAAGATTCATGACTCAATGTCAGCTCACTGTGACATTATATTACCTGAAACTGATTTGAAGTTTAAGTGACATTAAACAGCTAGATCCAGTAAAGACATATAGTATGTAAAGAGAACGCTCCCCTCCCCTAAAAATTGGATTTAACCTGTCTTCTGTAGAGCTGGGGTTCTCTTTTGCAAGAAAAGAATACTGGGGTTGGGCTGTAGGTGCCTGTCCTAAAGATTGTTCCAAAAAGGTGAAAATCAAGTTTGTAGGTAAGAACAAATGTCCAGTGGCCACTGTTGTATCGGATAAGATAGAAAGCAGGAAATGAGTGGTTCTTTGATCGTATAAATTCATATACCCACTTTTGTAATATTTGTTGCTGACGCTAAAGTGTTGCTAAAATAGGTGTTTTCCTTTTCAGGAAATAGATAACTAACAGAATAGATTTATAACATCTGTTCTTCTTTACTGTCTAGGGGTAAATTCTAAGACCGAATAGCGTAAATACCCTTTTGATTCTTTAGGGGAAGTTAATAACGTATTTCCTCTTCTAACGGGATCATGGTATCTTCAACAGGAGAGGAGGATTATCACATATGAGTCTTTATTCTTTTAATTAACTTCATTAACCTATGTTTACTTGTATTTTTAATAGTCAATTTTATTGCTGTTTGTTAAAGTTTTTTTATGATAAAAAAAAACTTACAATAAACTCTATATTTTCGTGTTGTTGGTCAAGCTTGTCCCAAAAGTTACCCCAATCCATTGATGTGTTTTTCACGCTCTGTGGAGTCTAATGTCGTCACTTAGTGTGTGTGTGTTTCCTGTGAGTGGTTATATATATATATATATATATATATATATATATATTTATATAGATTATTTTATTTTTTATATATTTTATATATCATCACCCCTCGTGTGCGACGGCACAAGATAATATGGGCTAAACTCCCATATTCCAAATATAGCCTCAACGGGCGTTGTAACGGGTTCCCCTTTACCTTTATATAGTAGATGTCTGACAAACTAAGTTCTGTGGTAGAGATAGGCTGAAGGAGAGAAGTTTTTTTTTCAATTTTCAGGGACAGACTCTAACCAGTTTCCAACATCTCACTCTTGAAAATCTATTTCTTTACCTTATCTCTCACTGAGCTATCACCTGATCTAATCTATACAGATGGGACCAATTTATGTCTTAATTCCCCTATAAAAAAATCTACGACACCTTACAGCATTTTAAAGGGAAAGAAGCATAACAACTGAGATCATCTAAGCTGCCATAAACTTATTATTTCTCCCGCCCTTTTTTTTTTTGTGGGGGGGGGGAGGTAATAGAAATATTTTTTTTCGCTCGTATTTATAAGCCCCCAGCTGAAGGTGATTCAGCAATTAGTGTGATAGCTCTATCTGGTTTATGTATTTAGAACAGTATGCGTCATACTTCATTCAATAGTGAATGAAGTATGTCAGTCTCATTTATCACTGTCATTAAAAACTATAGCTTTTAAAGTTACACATAAAAAGGATTAATAATCACTTATTGGTTAACAATGTAAAATAAATAAATAATAACAATGTAAAATATTTTTTAAAAAGCGATAATATTTACCATTATCAGTTGATTTAAAATTGTGGTAGAAATTATGAGAAATTTGGAAATGTTCGTTGGTTCCGCTGTTATGGTACTAAGCTTGTGGGTGTGAGGTCAGTTGGTGTCTGCTTCAGCCGCTGTTGATTCCCGTAGGTGCCTTGGACTATATTTTTCTACAATAGTCAAATATTGTGGCAGTTAGCAGGTCTCATGCACTAAACCTGATTAGGTAACTGCAAGAGTTGTCAAGCGTTTTCAAAGATCCGTTCTGATGGCAAGTGTCTAGCGTCAACTGCTGGCAACATATACCACAAACCAAGAAAGGAAACAAATACCTCTTTTGAGTATTGGGTCTCCTAATATCAGCCATCAGGCACCTCCCGCTTCCATGCACCACCTCTTCTTCCACATAAATTTTACCCTCCCTGAGCGTTTATTTTAACCCAAGTGAGTCGGATGAACGTGCTTTTGGACAGCAGAAAAACACCCCCCATTGGAAACACACACACACGCCACAAAATATATATATATATATATATATATATATATATATATATATACCATATATATATACCATATATTATATATTAATATATATATATATATGAAATTTCTTAAAGTGCTTGTATAATTAATATGTAAGCCATAATATCATCATCCCACTCCTTGCTCTCTATGAAGCCTGGGGCCCACCTATCTGCTGATTCCTTGTGAGGAAAACCTGCATTGAAGCAGCCACCAGCTCTTGCAGTGGTGTGGTTTCACTTGATAAGTTATTTTTCAGTGATGAGGTTGGCCATTTCTCATATACCACTGTACATTCACAAGCGGTTTATACATGTCAAAAAATGCAAATATAAATGATAACATGTAAGTACATATTACAACTTACCTCGAGTTTTTTCGGACGAGTACAGACTCTTTGTAAAGGAAACGTCAGAAGATTGTCGGGCAACTGTTTTAAGATGCCGTACTTTTCAGGTGACTTATGTGTCTAGCTGAGTGAAACACCACTCTTGCCGTCGGTTGGAACTTTGAACTTAAAGCGCGAAGTGATGTCTCTGGGGTTTCCTCTCTTCTAATCGTAGAATTCACGTCCAGTCCATAAGGCCTTATCCTATATTTCGGTCCTAATATTCTGTATACCTGACTGGCTATGATTTTTCTCGACGAAAATTGGAAGTCAGTGACGTTGTCGTACAATACTGTAGCATATAAGTGAAAATTTTTTGCCTAAGCACCCAGGTTGCTACTTCTAGGAGATGTTCAATAGTAGGAGCAGTATATCTTAGCATCTTAAACGCCGCTAATTCCAAATAGTGTCGTGATTTTTGTAGGGTTCTATTTCCCACCCTCATCTCTCATGTAGAACCTTTCTACACGATAACATAAGATATTGCCCTTTTCATGTGATTTTTTAAACTCCATAACGATATAAAGACTTGTTTCTTTCGTTTTGCCTGTCATGTTTACAAGCTCACTACTTCACAGATATAACATTATAATCTCCTCCAAGATGTTACTTTCTGTTAGATGTTTATCACAACAAATTCAATTTGCCCTGGAAAATGTTTACATCACTGTCACCGTGTCTTAATGTTCAGCAAGATTGTAATCCATATTGGAACACTGAGTCAACATGGTTAGTGGCATTATCTGCAACCCATAGCCCTCGTATCAGACTTTTGTTCCATATTTTCGCCGAACACAAAAGATCCTAGGTTTTCCCACTATGCCATTCTTGTGCAAAGGTGACACAAATAGAAGAATGGTGCTTCCAATTTCTTGGATTTCACAGGAATTGAAGAAAGCAAGCATAACACTGAGAGCAAACTAAGGTGTTATGGGCTTTTTATCTTCTTGCCCCGTCTCTGTGGAAACAAAATGTGCTCGTATTTTCTGAGCCCCCCAACTGAAATGTTTCAGTAAAATATTACTTTAAATAGATTTGTACGGATTATGTATTTAAAAATAACTGAGTCACCCGGGGTTTGCAATTCACACATAATGATTAAATGAACTATCAATCTGTATTTACAGATAACAAAATTTAATAATCAACTATAGTTAACAAAGTTTAAAAACAGAGTTAGAAGCACTGATGTTTTCATCACTGTTAGTAACTTTAAAGTGGCTATCGTTAAAAAAAAAGTACTTTTGCTGGGCCTGACTGTACTACTTAACTAGCCAGGTGTTGATGATGAGGTTTTATTGTTGTGATGGGTCCGTTTCAATGTTGGTTACCGAAAGTGTTGTTGATTGTTTCGTAAATCGTCAAATTCTGTGGCGCGCTAGCACGTCCCTAGCGGTAACACACACCCAACTGTCAAGGCAAGCGTCTTCACAGACCTGATCTGATATAGACTGCTGGGTAACTTGAACCGCAGACTGGTACCACAAACTGAGAGAAAAACAAATGTTTCTTCTAAGTATAGGGGTCTCCTGACATGAGAATCAGGCACCCCTCCGTTTCATTCCTCCATGTTATCATTCCTCAGAAAATCTGTTACCCTCCCTGAGCATAAAAACTCAGTGAAGTCGGGGATGGTAAGTAAAGCTTTCGACAGCGGAAGATTCGCTAACGATAATTGCATTATTTAAAAACCATTGTTTGAATATGCACATAAAATTATTAAAATGTTAAAATAAAAAATATGTACCCCATGATGTTCATTATTAATCTACCTTCTCTGCTCCACATGGGGTCTGGGGTTTTACCTCTGCTTTGGGAAGAAATCCATGCAAAGCAGTCATCATAACCTCTTGCAGTGGTGGTTCATGAATCCAATCATGTTATATGCTGATGTTGACAGTTTCCCTCCATATGAAACCTGGACACTCCACAAGCAATTTACACTTGTTACATGCAGAAATAAACAAATGGATAAAATTGACCCATATTACAACTTACCCCCAGATTATCGGGAATAATGAGAATTTTACAGACTTCCTACTGAAATAATGTCGGGCCACTGTTTTTTAAGAGGCTGTCTTACAGACGGTCTGGGTAATTAATTTTAATTATTAATCCCGATGTTATTCTGTATGCACACTAGATTCCTAGGAAAATCCGTGGTTTCCAGTAATATAGTCTAGTTTTCCTTCTGTCTAACATCAGATGATCCTCTTATACTTGGTCCTGTCCTTTTTGGAATCCTGTTTTTATTCGTTATCCTGGCTGTTTGAAATGTTTTTTGAGGAGATGGAAATGCAGTGAAGACGTTTTAAAACGTTGCAGATTATAAGGGACATTTTCGCACATACATCAATGTAGTTTCGTTGGAACAAGCTCGAATCAGAAGTGGTTTATTTTAGCACTTCCATGCCAATCCATGAAATTAGTGTCTGATATCGGTAGGGGTCTTTTTCCCCCACTTTTCATCCGTAGAACATTCTGAATGAACACACAAGATATTTTCTTTACATGTCAATTACACATTCACATCTGCCTGTTATGTATCATGTCATGTTTGCGAGCGCACACCCTTATCATGCGACAAAACCTGGTAGCGTGTATCTTTCCCAGACAAGAATTCGGGAGTTAAGAATAGGAGTGTCGCTCAGTGTAGACTCTTACTCCATATGGAGCTAGCGATAAGCGAGAAATTAATGTGGCAGTTCTACTCATTCACTACGCGTTGCCGATAACAAAGAAGAAAAATAACCAGGGAGAGAAGGGTGGGTGAGAGGTGTGACAAGATGTGATAAGAAAAACCTTGAACGAGGAAAGCGGAAAAAAAATGAATACTTGAAAAATTAACACGTACAGGGAATGGCAGAGTAATAATGTCGGAGAGGAGGGAAAGACCGAAAAGAAAAAAAAAAAGAACGAACGTATTTTGTGACAGCTTATCTTTTGCCATCCTTGACTACAGCCAGCCTGGCTTGCGATAACAGAAACCCGTCTCAGACAAAACTTAACCCGCTCTATTTTCAGACACCTTACCTATTCAGCCGGAAGATGTTACGTAACATAAACAAACAACTTCGCTCCGCAAAAACAGCAGTTAATGCTGTTTCAAAACATGTCAAGCGATCACGTAAAGATACGGAGTGCCAAAGATGATATAGCTCTCACTACACTTTGAACCATGATAGCATAAACAATGAATACTGGCTGAATTAGCATGTAAAAAGGACGTTGTAGATAATACTGCAGAAAAGAGGACGCCACCTGAAGACCCCGAAAAACAGACGAACATTTTGGTCACAACAGTCTACTTTTCTCAGGCAGATACTGTATTAAGGATAGTAGATGGACTCAAAATAGCTAAGTACTTTGGTGTAAATTGTTGACTATTACTATTACTGTCCAACCATCACAACAAACAGATACAATTTTCTTTATCCACCTACGATGTGAAAATAGTAAACGGCCCATTCGGTGGAATGATTTATACAGCACCCCAAGCCGATTTACCTGGGGGAAGTGCTGAATACTTTTTCTGCTTTCTCCTTTCAACAATAAAAAAACTAGAGGCTGTTAATACTTTATTTGTCTTAACTGTCATGCGTACCGATGGAACAAACACCACGTTGGGTGGAGTATCAGGACTCCAACCCCCTACCTGTATTGTATAAACAAGATTTTGTTCCAAATTCACTTTTTACGAGTGTTTTCAATTTGTCCTGCATCTGATTACGGTTATGGGACAGAAGAGCCAAGTCATATAATCAGCAAAAATCCAGATTCATCCCAACGCTTAGTCAGAGTCCACTGGATTCCACCATTTAAGTAATGCCTCGTAATTTTTAATTTCATTCAATAGGCAAGAAAGAAAACAGATAAAAAATTCAACATTGAAATGTAACCCCAAGTCTGAACTTCAAAAATTTATTTCTCAATGTAGTCTCCGTTATTTGCTACAGTTTTTGTCCATCTTCTCATAAGGGCATGTAAAAATGTGTGTCCTTTTTCCTAAACCACTGGCGTACGGCGCGTTTAAGGGTCTCGGTGTCCTCAAAGTGATGTACCGCGAAGAACTTTCTTTCAGTGGTCCAAACACGATGGAAGTCAGAAGGTGCAAGATCGGGACTGTAAGGGGGATGTGGTGATAATGTCCCAGCCAAATTTCTGCAATCGCAATCAATGGTGCGTTTAGGGTGTGTGACGTGGCATTATCATGCAAACCAGTTAGTGCAGTTCTCTGATCTTTTAATGGGTAAAGTCGCCGAAGACGACCTCTAAGCTTCTTCAAAGTTTCAATGTAACGGTCTGCATTCACCGTGTTTCCCTGTTCCAAGAAGTCGAGAAGAATCACACCCTTCTCATCCCAAAACACGGAGGCCATAACTTTCCCTACAGATGGTGAACTTTTGAACTTCTTTCTTGTCGGCGATGTTGTGTGATGCCATTCCATTGACTGCCTCTTGGATTCTGGTTTAAAAAAAATGAACCCAAGTCTCATCACCTGTCACAGTATTCGATAAAAAAACTCTTCTCCTTCAGTTTCGTAACGGTGCAGGAGGTTGATGGCTATGGTTTTCCTTGTTTCTTTATGTCTGTCTGTCAACATTCTGGGTACCCACCGTGCACAAACTTTTGAATAACCCAGGTCTTTAATGATGTTCTGGACACTGCCTTTACTAATGGACAACATGGAAGAAAGTTCATCCAGTGTTACCCGACGGTCACCACGAATGATGCCATCAACTCGATGAATGTTGTGTGGAGTCACTGCGGTAGACGGACGGCCAGTCCGCTTTGCGTCAGCCATTGAGGATTGACCTACTTCAGCTTCGTCACAACGATGTACCCAACGTCGGACAGTGCTAACATCCACTGTTGAATCTCCATAAACATTCTTCAAACGTTCGTGGATGCGAATTGGGGTCTCGCCTTCAGCATTGAGGAATTCTATGACATAACGTTGTTTTAACCGAAAGTCTTTGGCAGCCATTTTTAAACTGTTACAGTGGTGCCACCTGTTACTGAAACAGGTTGGTAATGCTATACAGTGCAGAAGAGTGTTTGAGGAATCCTGCTAAATTTACAAATTTGCACACCGATGCAGTATTTACATACATAAAAAAATAGGAGGCATTACTTTTTGACACCTTCCCCTCGTTATACTTCACACGTATAAAATGTAAAATATGAAAATCGTTTTTTTTTATGTCTTTCTACTCAAATTGCACAGTTTGCATTTTTGCAAGCATATATACAATAACATATAGGAGCACGCGCGCTGGTTGTTAACTTGTTAACGCATCACATCGCACGCTGGTGGATCAGGTCGCCATCCATGCCGTTCGAGCCTCTGGTCCCGAGCCTGCATTTGAAGGAATGTCGTACGACCGAGATTTTGGACTGGAATATAATTTTCTTCTTTCTTATTATCTCGTTTTACACTCTCAGATGTCATGCTTGAATAAGTTCATAGTAAGCAGTGGTCAGCCTGGATGGCTGTTGATATGTACTTTGCGTCTGATTTTCTCCCAAGGATTGCGTATCTGATCCGATTGGAACTATATTATTGCTTTTTTGTGTGTTCCTCATTCTGTTGGGCACCTTTGATAGCAGCATTGTTACGGTAGTCATCTTTTATCGGTGAAACTAGTACACATCTATCAGTATGTTACCTATCACTTTTATCGTGTTTGATATACCCAAGATGGTATATCTCAATCGGTTATGTCAGTGTCCACGAAGGTCTGAAAAAGGATTACCACTTGTTTTTCACTTTGCTGATGTCGATGGTTTATCTACGGATACCAGCCTTCTTTGTGTGGCTGGGATCACCTCTTCTTCCAACTTGTCGCACTGTACACTGGCGCTTGTTAAAAACTCATTGGCCTCCTCATTAAGATATGTTTGCTGTCAAGTTGAGGACAGCTTTCCCACTTCCTTTGCAAAATCCACCTATCAGCCTCTTCATTTCCAGGGATGTTGCAGTGCTGAAGGGATCCACTGTATCACGACTCTTTTGTATTGTGAAGCATAGTCTGTGAATGTTACCTTTTAGGTCATCCGTTCAGCGCATTACTTTGACCTTTTCAGCGTTGTAATCACTGACCAGCGCATCTGAGAAGATAGAAACTGGTATCTCTGATGCTTTTTTCTGTCAATTAGAATTTCTGAAGCAGTTGATAGGGCTCTGCCTCTGCTCTGAAGTTACTTGAAAATTTCCTCTGTTGCGGACTGCTATCATTATTTTGTGTGCCATTGCTTAAGCTAGGAAGAATCCTCCACACACCCATTCTTCTGTTGCATTAGTTGCTGATCCTTCTGTGTATGGTTATGGATCCAGGTGTTGCTATGTGGTAAGGTTTCACTCTATATATTTGTGTGTTAGGACTCTTCATTTTCTGTGTTCATTCATTTTGGCTGTTCTCAGTTTCGTCAGTACCAAGCACGTTTTCTTTCACGATTTCAAGGAAGGCACTTGTTGTTTCCAAAGATTGGTAGCTTGTGTGTGTGCAAGTGCAGTACAATATGGTGACGTAGCTGTTGATATGTGCTTTTAATGGGGTCTGCCTCTCGATCTTTGGTTTGGATCCTGTCTCTACAAAAGTTTTGCATTCGCTTCAGTTCTTCATTTTCTCAAGTCGCCATTTATTCTATCGGTGCCATTGGGTGGTATATCAGCCTCCTTGAATTTTTCGGCTTGTTGCTGGGCTCTGCTGTACATCTGGGTATCCTCCAATCAGTCTGGAAGGTGTGTAACTTTTTTCCTAACTTCCGTCATACATGGGTGTTGACATTCATGCCCCCTGTTATCGATTCTCAGATGGCTTCGTTTTTGGGTATATGCTTTATTTTGTCAAAGTTTCGGACTTAGCTAGGTTATCGTTGATCCATAGCTGCAATGCCCAATATTCTTCAGAGATGGTCTTCACTCGCACAGTATTAGTAGCTTGTCTTTGGCGAGTACACTCTCTCGTCGGGGCTCCCCCCAAAACCCGTCCACAGCAAGTTGGTTTTCACGATTAAGCCATTTCTATGCCTGGGGGGGGGGTGGAGTCTGGGGTCCTTGGTTTTTTTACCCCATTTGGGTTTTCCAAGTAATTGCAGGCGATCCAAGGTAATGTATAGAGATAGCACATGGGGTTTTAATCAAGATACAGCTTAAGCAAATTTTTTCATCCTGAATATGAAAGCACTCCGAAAGTACATTGGAGACTAGTGTCCGTGGTTTATTGGAGAGTGAGATGGCAAACAAATTCGAGTCCGGCGAAGATAATTTGAATAGTAGTGTCGTGGGTACAGAGAAACTTGAATAACGCTGAAACGGCTCCTGAGCGAACCAGCTTCTAATGGGTACCTCCTATAATCGGGGCGAGTATAAGAGTAATCATGCCTGAATGGCGAGACCTCGGACATCCTAGGCATTGTACAGATGACGAAAAAAGGGAATACTACACGCTAACCAGATGACTGTGCTCAGGGTTAGAGACGAGTATCTAACCTGGGAGATTTTGCCTCGAGTGAATAGCAGGCGTTTTCGATGGTCACCAAAAATAAAAAAATGATACTTGTATACAATAGCAAAATGTCTATTAGCCTGTCGTAGAAACAATTTTTCAAGTACACGGTACTTCCAGAATGCACCCAGCAAGGCTAAATACACCGATGTTTTGATAAATGGAACCCATTAGGGGATTCTTTTGTTTTCTTTTAAAACGCTAACATGAAAATATTGCATAGAAGAATTTGGGGGAGGGGGGGGGGGGTATTTAGGGGGGCAATGTTGAGGGGGTATGGGGTACGCGTTCTTATAGTCGCCATTTGTATATGTGCAGGTCGCTATTCCCCTGACAGTTAGGAACTGGCATGTTCAGTAGAATACAGATAATGATATGTCGAGCATAATATGGAACATGCTGTTCCATGTAGAATAAGTTCTTGAATAAATTAAATTTTAGTCCATTCAAAGTTCCAATGTGAAGTACTTCAAAATTGACCTATGCTCTTCATGAAATCATGTTCTATCTGTTTTTTCAGTCTACATCAGTGCAAGTCCATTTATTTTGCTAGTTGTTAGCAAGCATGTATCTCTATGATTTGAAAAAATGGGGATGATAAGTTTATGTTTTATTTTTTGCCTGACCTACGATATAGGTAGAGAAAAGTTAATACAATATCTTTTCTATTAATTAAAAAATAAAAATTAACAACCCAAACCACCTATTATATAATAGTTCTAACATTTCCGGACCCCAGGTAATTTTTAGTCCGAATCCACCACCCTGGTCCTGACGCTTCTAGCCAATTACTAAAACGCTTATCCGTAACCTTCTTTTCCCTTAATTTGATTTATTCCATTATTTTATTTTTGTTTGATAAACATCACAGCACCAAAACAACCAAACAAACAATTTATACTCGTATTGATACTATTTCCGGGACAGTCGACACCGCGTGCCAGTTTCTCTTCATTCAGTTTTTTCTTGTGTTCATTACGGAGCTAATGGGGTCCACGATTGCTAGCTCAAATCCTTTTGCAAAGGAATGCATTTTCACCAAGCTGTATTAGACATGCTCTTCGATACCTCCGAAGTATCAGCGAGTATACTTGCACTATTATGGCGCAGGACACCTGTAATCTGGTGCAGAAATATCAACTGGATAATCACGTATGATATATATTCAGTCTACTCACCTAAATATATTACTCCCCAAACCCCGCAAATCACCATTCCCCGCCCACCCCCCCCCCCCCCTCCCCCCCTATCACCGGAAACTCTATCACTAAGTCCGTGTGTTTAATTTGGAAAGAGTAGTGAGCAAGAGACTAATTACAACGCTCTCAGAGGATTTATTATGGTACATATTGTATAAAGATGGTCTACACTCTCTAACAAATTGTGTATTCAGACGTGATTTGAGCGCATTCCCATCGCGGCCATAGTTAGTCAGGGTCTTTACTATATCATTAACATGTAGACTTAGTCGTTCCTAATATATCCTACGTGACCACATCACCAGGTTTGGAAGATGAGTAGCGCCCAGACCATTCTATTACTTCTGTTTGTACTTCCTAAGTGAGCATTGGTTTGTTAGTGTCTTGTGAAAAAAATTATGGTCTTAATTTCAGATGAATTGTCTTGAATGTTGTCTATCGCTCCACTCGTGGACTCTTAGCAAATAAGATCCTGTGACGGTCTTGGAATCCCTAAACTGCGTTGTTTATCCCATGCTTGTTAGCTCACCTCAATTTTCCAACTTCACTCTATCTCTGCACACTCCCGCCCCATCACTCTCACGCTCTCTCTCATCTCTCTATATATATGATAGATAAAGATGATGATGATATAAGACCCACTATTAATTCATCAACCTACCACCCCTCATTTCCTTTTCTACGTGGCCAACATATTTTGGAATCTCCCTATCTGATCTTCATATGACTCCCCCCTTTTATCTGTTTGTAGTCATTGTGCCGCATGACTCGCATCCATATGGACAAGACAGTGGTTACGCATTTTTGTGGGTCGCGGTTGTTTTGGGATCTTTCGCTGTCTTACCAACGCTCTTCATGGGTGAGCGAATGACCTGAATTTAATCAGCCTGAAAAGACCTCCCATGCCGCTTCTTTCTTTCTCGTGGGACTACTCACCATGGATTTTGTTTTGTGTGTGTGTGGGGCGCATGATCATGTCTATATAAATCTACCACGTTGTCTTCAGCACAGTTCAGACAGACTTATGTGCTGTCACTGCTCTAAGTGTTCACATCACTTTGACGTACTCGTATAGCCTGACTCGCATCTCATCACCTGTAGATGCACTCCATATCTGCTTCCGCTGTATTTAGCAAATCAGGACCACACATGTGCATCCTGCAACATGCCTATCTCCACTGTGTCAGCGCATGTGCACGGACATGTCTCATCTTCCAGTACCCACATGAAAACTTTCATAGCTTATCTGTCCTTACTTGCCGTTGATGACATCGTCCATGAGGAGTATGAAAAGAATAAGGTGGAAGGATATTCACCTTTGACTTACCACAGTGGCGGTCCACGCGCAACTCTTCTGACTTATGGTTTGCTGTTCCTCCCACATTAATTTCTGCAAGACGTGTGAAGCTCTTGTGATAGCTATGAATCAGAGTTGCCGGAATTGTTCTTCCTTTGCCAAACAGTCCCAAAGGTAAGGTTGCTCCAGGGGAACCCTGTTAAAACGCGTTTTCACAGATTATGAAACAATATAGTGGATCTCATGCTCTCATATCAAGGTCCTTTCTCCACGTCATCTCGAGTGTGAAGATTATTTGTGAATGAGCTTGCTGCTCGCTCCCTGTGAGCCTGGAGTACAGAGCACGCGTAACTACGCCATGTAACCCTCATCCCAATATTTTCTCAGCTATTCTTCCCTGACGTTCTCTGCTCTATCGCCGATCTAATAGCGTATGTGTTTTAACCAAGCGAGACATGAGATCGCGATTACGTCACCCCTTGTTGACACGGTATTTGGTAGTTTATTAGATGGGGTCAACTGATCTCCACAATGACTTTGTTTAGGTTATCTCTGTGTTGTGCATCACGTGTAGCTGTAGGACCACTCGTTAAATGATGCGTCTTATAGTGTCGCCTGATCTGCGTCAACATGGATGTGCTTTACCATCGCATGTCACATGACTCGCTTTGCCCATCTGAATTGTGTTTTCTCCAGATGCTGCCTTCAGTTCTTGATTCACATTACGTGTTATGTGACGTGAGTGTCTTCACCATATACATTGAGGTTTTCTGTAGATTTCTTAGTGCTAGTGGTATGTAGTCACATAGTTGACTTGTTATGTGCTTGTCTCCCACACTTATCCCTGTGTGTCATGTCACACAATATTCAGTGAGAATGGTCCTATTGAGTCTCTCGCTCTTCATGTCTCGCGCAGCACACGCGCCTGTACTTGTCCTTCGGTCTCGAGTAAGCGCAATTTGCTCTGATGTCATTATAAGATGTGGTGGAAGATGGCGCTCAGATCGCTTGTTGTGATCTGCCACTATGACAACTCCATAGGAGTCGGGCATGAGTTGACAGAGTAATGTCGTCCAGAGGCTACACACAACTGATGTCTGTGGCTTTTTGCTTGAGAGGGTGCCACTAGATAATTGACTCTCCGAAGACAAGAGCTAGAATGCTATTTTGCCTCCTCCCCCCCACAATTCTGAGTAATATAAACTATACATACTCTTCACTAATTCTCTCTTTATCTCTATCTCCCAAGACACTCCACCCTTCGAATCTTTGGCATCGCACCCCGCATCGCGTGTCCCGTCGCCTGTCTCAACCCCACGATTTCGTGTGATATTTGTCTCCATTTGTGCTGGTGCGCGCGGCTGTTGAAGACTCACCTAAGCTATTGATTTCACCATGCTCTCCATGTGTTTCTTCTCTCTCTATAGATTAGGAGTCTTGGACATGTGTTGATCTGTACTCATATCTACGCGCGCCAATTTCTCTCTGGCCTTTCACAAACTCGTCCGGACCACTCCTTCTCACTACCTCACCACCATCACATCTCATCTCCTCCTGCAGCTCGCACTCCGAGTCTGTTATATAGAGTGTTGTCACATTGAACATGTGTTCATTCGCTCAGGAAAGAGCTTCGCACACACCTCGTCTAACTCAGAGGTCCTAGTGTTCTTGTCTCGTCGAATCTAGTGTACTCTCCTCGCATCGCAGAATAAGCCGTAGCCTGCGATTTGTTCTCGGTCTTAATTGTTATGTGGATCTTCAGCTGCACTGATAGGTCTGTGTGATGCTCATTTTCTTATTGCCACGTTCCCCTGAGTTACCGTTACCTCAGTGTGAGGTGTCGCGCGCGCCGTATGTGTCCTGTGTGTGTGTGTGGTTGGGATAAAGTGTGCCCGTGAAATGCGAACCCTCGCTGAAATCTTCTTCACTCCATCCTTCCTCCACCCCCTCACCCCTCTCATTATCTACAAACTCTTTCAAGTTGTTCTTTTGATTGTAGCAGGTAGATGTTAATGATCACTTGACATCTCAGGCCCCCTCCCACCGACTCTGAGATCAAGGGGACATATTTGGAATGAGCTCCTCCTAACTCAATGGCTAGTCGATCATGAATTCTCATTCTTTGTTGTTTCACATCTACGGACTTGTCAGTGCTGAAGGAGAGGAGAATGAGATGAATATTAATTAAATACTTCAGCAAGATGGACTCTGACATTTGTTCCGGTAGTTCTACATGACGATAGATGATTTTATGGACGGGCCTAGAGATTGCCCATTGTTTATTTTATGGATGCATTCTTTGAGGAGATACGTTGTCGTTCATTAAAATGTAATATAGATTGTATAAAACAGTCTGATCCAAGCATTGTAGAGTTCCTCTTACATGGCTGAAGACTAAACCTTACGTTTTTGGCGGACTTTGCAGAAAGTTAACTAAATTAAACATTCTACCCTAGACAGCCTGGACACAATTTCCTGCTTCACTTAAAATACTCTAATGAACTCGGAGCGGGAAGAAGTTATCTGTTACCATTTATCAGATAAAGAATTAACCCTTTACATTTCTGGGCGGCCAAGCCGGAAGTCACCACCATTTTTTGGAGGCTACAATGCCGGTGTTTCACTACATTGGTTGGGAGCTACAAGCCAGATGATCGCATATAGAAATTGTGCTTAAACCCAGTTTTTCAGAAATGGCGCGTCTGTCGTCTGCTAGAGTATGAAAAGGCCTGGAAAACAGTTTTACACATTACAGTTCTTTATTTACTGCAAGTTCCCGAAGTAGCAATATTCAAGATTATTTATCTGCATTCCTTGATGTATGATAATCTTCAATTTTCCTCCTGCGAAAGATGGGCGAATTTTCTGGCGTCGATGGAATCAAGTTGTCTTCTGTATCGAGTCAGCTGTATCAATCTACGTCTGTAGACCTAGTGAGAGGTCTTGGTATCCTGTCACGTAGCAGGTGCTGGGAGGAGGAAACAGCACATGGAACTAGGAGGATTCTTCGATGGCCTGGGAATCAGGATAAGTCAGAGTTTATTAGTTTTCAAACATCGTCTTTTGTTTGTGACTAGATTTTCTTTGTTTGGACGGCTGTATTTTTTCAGTGCATTTATGTTTCATGTTTTAATGGGTGTTATGTGGTGTTGTTGGTTTTAATTCTAACTGTGGGAGCATATGGCGCGGTATTTATGTTGACTTTGAATACCGTTCTGACTGGTTGATAGATGCATATAGCGTTTCCTTAGGAATCTGGTAATGTATTAAGTTTTAGAATAGATGAGACCTAATCATCCCTCCCCAAGCGGCGAGTTACGGGTTCTATTGAAATATTCATTATGTTTGTGCCCTGTCCCGACACAACACATCTTTTTTTCTAATTTCATTCCGATTTAATGTTGATAAATCTTGTCACCTAATGTATTATTGTTTTTCTTCACTCTCAGCCCTTTATCTGCATGTATTGAACAATAAACTCACAAAAGAAATTCTTACCTGCGCACGCATGTGGTTGCTGGGAAAAAAATTGATAATTTAATGATTTTTAATGTAAAAAATTCCGATGTTATTGATCATATGAATGAATACAGCAAAAAATTAATTTTACCATTCTCCCATTTCGTGTTGGCTTCATGGGGCGACACATTTCCCAATTGCACTCTGCTTCTTTTTTAGGCTAATTAGTTACTTTATAATCTGTTTTTTTTTTTACCTATTTATGTTTGTTTGCAGCCTCTTTTAATATCTGCATTCTTTTTTGTATTAATTGTTTTATTTTTTGTAGGTTAATAATGACGGTGGTTATTCATTATATAGATTACTGATTCTACTGGTTATTATTCATTACTTAACCCACAATATACTATAAGAGTTACCTTATTTGTTGCTATTGAAAAAGCTAAATAAGAGTAAATTTGCTCACCACCTCGTCTTTCTAACCATTCATATTTCCGGAATATAGATATATATACAAAGTTGTGAAATAATGGTAGGAGTCTTTAATCTTGCAATCTTATATACGATAATTAACTTCATACGACAGTCCCTCAACCCCCACCCCTCCCACCCCTCCTACCCCGACCCCACAACCTTCCGCCCACACAACCCTCACTACCTCCACCGTCCCACCCCCACCAACCCACAACTTCCGTATCACTCGAAGACTCCCTTTTTTTTTTTTATATCGTCCCTATTTCTCAGGCTTTGTTAAAACAGGGTCAGACAAAATTTTTTTTACGCGTGTTTCAAAACAAAATTGAAACTTGAGAAATTAAGATTGCAACACCCTCAGGTGAATATCAGAAATGTAGATGGATGAATAGAAGAGATCATAGCAAATTTGTTTAAAGTAAGTTTTCTTTCCCTAAATTTTTTAACATTCCATAGACGATATCCAAATGCTTCCTGATTAGATTTGAGGACCTATTGTCATGTGCGATTTTAACATTGATAAAAGCTGCATGGCCTAGTAAGGCTCATGAACATTATTGATTGGAGATGCATGTAACGGGTTGTGAGTGCCACAATGGATGACCATATTCGACCGAAATAATTCATGAGTCCTTCAAGTCAAGATACTGTTTACTTTAAGAAATTCCCAACTGGATGGAGGGATGGCCTATAGCAGAAAATTTAAATCACTGTAGTCTACCTGATTTTATGCCTAAAGACTTTATTTTTAGAATTCAGTTGCCTCGCATCCCAAAAGACCAGTACAATTTTCGAGAGGGACATGATCTCGGCCCAGAAATTGGAAAACTGAAATTTTGAGAAGGTTTAATCTCCCTGACACACAATATCCTCAGAGATAAGGATACTAACCATCCCCATCCTCCACATTAGCGGAGATTTTTTCTTACCCCCCCCTCAACTCCCCCCCCCCCCAGGAGAGAAAGAACCAGGAATAAATTGTAGGCAGTGTGTGGTGAAACCTTCGGTAGGACCCAATACCCCCCCCCCCCCGCCCCCCCCCCCCCCCCCCCCCCCCGACCCCCCCCCCACCACCCCCCCCCCCCCCCCCCCCCCTCCACCCCCCCCCCCCCCCCCCCCCCCCCCCCCATCCTCCCCCCCCCCCCCCCCTCAATCCCCCCACCCCCCCCAATTACCCCCCCCCCCCCCCACACTCAAAACCACCCCCACCCCTTCTCCACATATCACATAAACCACATCCAATCACACACCACCAACATCACACAATTACCACTCCACAACAACCTCCCCAATCAACCTCCCCCCCCCTCCTTAACATTCGCCCGCCCCTCCAGCCACGCCCGCTAGATCACCCCCCACTCTCTACATCACCTCCAACTAAAACAATACACAACATCCTCAAATAATATAAAATAATATATATAAATTAAAAATATAAAATTATTAATACTCATAACTATATATATAATATATTATTATTATCATATTCCATAAATCCCACTTAATATAAAAAAAAAAATCCCCTACCAACTCTCCCCCCCCAAAAAAGATCCAAAGAAAATATTCCATAAAAAAAAAAAACAATAAATAAATATATATAAAAATAACTAAACAAAAAAAATAAATACAACTCATACACCATATATTCACACAAATAATAACAAAAAAACTATAAAAATACTAAAAAAAAACAAACATCAAACTAACTATTAAATATCAAACAAAACTCTCAAACCTTCACATATACCAACACTCCATTTACCTTACACATAACATTTCCCACTCTCTCCCTTTCCCTTAAACTCCCATATATTCTGTTTCTCCCCATGACATCCATATCAACCAAACATATCCATTCCCCATCATCTTCCCATACACCTATTACACACCCCCCCAT
>JAMPIV010006273.1:0-38589 GCA_024509875.1 Oreohelix idahoensis
ATATATACACACCTAGAGAAGAAACACCTAGGGTTGACTACTACCGTCATAGCCTAGAACATACGCCTCGGGACAACACATCTCCCGCTCAAGACAGTCCACGAGAAACGGCCCGTTTCAAAACAACAGCCCCGTCCAGTCCATTCACGGACTTAGCCGCGACTAATTGACAGCTCTACAATATAGAACAACATCATCTCACCACTCGAAATGATCTAGAGGCTCACGACGCTCTTTTTTTCTGACTTACAAAACTTCTCGAACATACGAGGGAATATCTTCTTAAACAATTCAATCAGCTAATAAGTAAACAAGCGCCACAAGCGACGCAACCCCAAATTCACTCTGACCAACCAGCATACTAAGGATCACTTCCCTTTGACCTTAACAGACGCGCGAGTCTTTATAGTGGAAAAAAGTTAGAGCACTATTTTGCTAGAACTAATCACAATTTCGGTTAATTTTTTTCCATTTTAATACCAATCACCTTGTAAGATGTTTTGTTTAGTACTTTGTACCAACGCATCTTTTATCATTCGGGATAGTATGTTGCGATTACCTGAACATCGAAGCGAACTATTATGTGACATGTCTTCATTTTAATTTCCTAATACTGCAATCTCTTCTTTTCCATCCTCTGTTTATTAAGGAAAAGAGATCTCGCCGGAAAATTATTTACGTCAGGCATCAATCAATCAATACCCTTTTGGTTCACGAAGGAAAGCACAGGCCTTCAACCAAACACATGTTATCATATGCCCAAGTCTTCTTGTCCTGAGCCATCACTCTCGAGTTTCTTTCCATGTTTTCCTCCATCATTTTTACCTCTATATTCCAGTCCTCTTCTCCGCGTGCTTCTTGGACAAACATATGCCTCTCTTCCTTCCCTGGGGATTCTAGAACAAAGGACTGCGTTGTAATGAGATCAAACAGTTTTTCCCTCAATGGTGTGTCAATATCCATCGCCAGCGCCTTCTTCTAACACTCTTGTTCTACTGCGCCACTTGTCTGGTTCTTTTCAACAATTCCTCAGTTGTGACTTTTTCATACCATTTATGTGCTTATATTCTAAGCAAGTCATCGCGTTTATAAAATTCGGTAAGGCTTTTTGGTTGTTGTTATTGGTTGCTCTCCATGTCACCAGAGTCATTCTATAGGACTGACTTCACATTTGAGTTGAAGATCTTATTTTCGTTGTTCGACGTTGATTTTTTCTTTGTTCTCCATATGTTTTCCCAATGCAATGAAAGATCTCTCTTGCATGTCAGGAATAGGGATAGGAACATTTTTCAGGTCTACCCCAAGTTAATCTTTAAACGACCAATCCCTTTTTCTTATCCGACAAAAATTTTGTTTGTCTTATTTTTTCACACCTGAGCAGAAAACTAAATACTATGTCCTACTGCGTTTTTCATCTTCTGTGGCATATCCGTAATCAGATGCAGGGACAAATTGAAAACACTCGATGAGAGGTCACAGCAATTGGGTCTGAAAATACACAGGAAGCAGACAAAAATAATGAGAATAAATGCAGGCAACGATAACAGGGTTGAACTTGAAGAAACACCACTACAAGATGTAGAATCGTACACATGTCTTGGCAGCAATATTGACAAAGTTGGAGGGACAGACAGTGATATCAAAATAAGAATACAAAAAGCAAGAGGAGCTTTCATTGCATTGGGAAATATATGGAGATCAAGAGAAATCGGATCCAACACGAAAATAAGAATCTTCAACTCAAATGTGAAGTCAGTCCTATTGTATGGCTCTGAGACATGGAGAACAACAAAGACAACAACCAAAAAGCTACAGACTTTCATAAATGGGTGCTTTGCGTAGAATTAGATGGATTAATATGGTATGGACAAGGTTACCAACGTGGATGGAACCCCTGATGACAAGAACTAGACAAGTGCCAGTGGAACAAGAGATGCGAAGAAGACAATGGAGATGGATAGGACCATACACCGAGGAAACCCCGTTGATTAGCATTACAAGGCAATTTCTGTTGTTCCCGGAAACCCCCAAGGCCAGAGAAGGCAAGAGGTAGACCAAGAAGCACGAGGTGATGGAGCTGGAAATACATAATTTTAAATGATGAGGAGAACGTGGAAAGAACTTGAGATGATGGCACTTGACAGGACCTGGGCATGTGTTTGTTGAAAGGCCTTTGCTCATTTGGGGATGGAGTGGAGGGATATTCGAAAATGAATGGTATGGTCATACAACTTGCATCGTATCTTGTGATAACTTTTCACAATTTGAAAAAATTCGCATAACATAATAATTCCCATAAGCTGATTTTTGTTATTTTTACTTTTTGCTTAATTTTTGATATGATATCTCAGAGGAATGTTATACCATCGCTAAAAGAAGGATTATCGGCAAAAATACTGTCGTAAAAGAGGTCTATCATGAAAGACTGATAGAAAAAAAAATGAACGAATGAAGGATATCTAGTACTACCGTGCATCCATATATAAGAAATACCCTCATGGCATTACTTGGGCCACATACAGATTTATTTTGAACCAGTGACAGTATTGAAGTTAATTCATCACTCCACGATATGTTTGTTGATCAGTATTAGAAAAGCGCAGTCCTTGTAACCAATTAAAATATATAAATCAATCAAAAGGGAACATTATAAATAAAGTCACACTCCACAATTTAAAAGGAAACATGTATTACTTTATTGAAAGAACACAACTACATAAAAGTATCCAACAGATGGTGACGACGCCCAACTAATACCTTTTGCAACAGATACACGAGAATTTTATTCAATAAATGTAATATATTTTAGGACCATTTTATCTCATGAACAATTTTTTTTAATGTACCCCTATATTTTGAACTCATGTGATAGTATATTACAATGCTCAAGCTTGAGTTTATTGGTTCACAGACGCTAGAAACTGAAAAAATTATGTCTGTGATTTCTGAATAAACACCATCGTGAATACTAAATTGTTGGTCGGCTATTATCGCAAAAAACATTATTACTGACGGCAAATAACAAACAATGAAAACGACAGACATAACAGCAACCATTCTGGCTACCTTCTGATCACGTCTGGCGGCAGAATTTCCATGTAATGACTTCCCGTTTACAGGTTCCATAGTCAGATGATGTGATGACGAGTTTTTTGTTACGCCATTTTTGTTTTGTGATGAGTTTCGCAATCAAAATTGAACTAAATGCCCGACACACAAAAAAAGGAGGCCATGAGGAAAGACAATGCTGTTTGGTAGCAAAAGATATATTTTCTATGGTAGACCGTATGTCGTCTTTAATAAAAATCAGGCTCCACCCAATTAAGTTTTATTCTTGTCAGGAAGAACCTCCATCCTAAACTTGTAGTAATGTACATAGGTGCCAACGCTAGCGGCCATTTAAAATAAACACAAATACTATAGGTTACAGTAGTTATTGTTGGTTATGTGAAAATGGATTTAACTTTTGAGCGGTAAATAATGCAGACACATCGCTCAAAACTGATGTACGCTGTGATCCCAGGATGTCAATTCTACGACAATGGCATGAGGAAATCCCCGGCTACTAAATATTCAAGGTGTGTTTATCTCGACGGGCATGTGTCAGAATGTTGAACCATGGGTATGTAACAGATGTCGTGAAACACCATAAGTACGCCAGATATAAATTCCGGAAAAAAAAAAAAAAGATTGCCATGAGAATAAGCTGATTGTTACAGGAATCGGTGAGACCTTGTTTGAAAAAGACAGCGATAGCGTGTGATTATATTTGTTATCCGTACCAAATTACGGACAAGATCGGTGCTCAAAAATACGTAATTGACAAGAAAAATAATTTTTGGAGAATATAGTCCACTTACTATTTCTTGGTCTATCACAGCAACAGCGACTCTTTTACAGACGTAGTTTCCCTGATCACGTGAATACAAAGAAGACATCATTTGTACTGATGGACATTTGTTGATAGTTTGGGTTACTTTAGCCTAATGGCGGTCCTAGCCCTTCCTATAAAAAGCAGTAGGTGGTTTGACGTCAAAGTTTCCATCTCTTGTGTGACTTACCGTCTGAGGTGTACGAGCCTTACGTACATAGTGTATGCGTGTTTTGGGTGGAACTGAAATTTTTTCCTCGCCACTTGGTTTGTTAGTTAAACAACGATAAAACCAGGAGCTTGTCTTCCCTGCTGTCATAGCAATGCTTGAGTCGCTTTGCCTTGAAAACATTGACGTGGAAAGTTGAGAAGCTCATCTTACCATCATTTAGGATCGCACTGGAAATATTAGAGTACAGAAAATTAACGCCAAATCTAGGGGAGGGAGAGAACCATAAACTCACAATTTTTCCAGAGTAAAAATTTGATCCCCTATCATGCTGAGAGCATACAACGTCTTAATGACTCTCCTAACTAGCCGAAAAAGTTGTTAGCATCAAATAAAATCATTTCTGTTTTTTTTTTTTAATTGGCCACAAAGCATGTGATTGGTCAGCCTTTTCATTAACCCCAAACGTGCAAACATGAATTATACGAGTAATTTCCTTCCGTTTTTGTATTATATTGAAACATCAAATGTCACCAAAAAAAAAAACAACCAAACAAACCACACAAATGGAATTACAATTGTCGTGTTTTGCGCAGATAAGGAGTACAGAAGTGGGTATGACAAGATCACTTATGGAGAACTGATGACAAGATCACTAATGTGGAACTGATGACAAGATTACTGATGTGGAACTGATGACAATATCACTAATGTGGAACTGATGACAAGATCACTGATGTGGAACTGATGACAAGATCGCTAATGTGGAACTGATGAAAATATCCCCAATGTGGAAATGATAACAAGATCATCATGTGGAACTGATGACAAGATCACTAATGTGGAACTGATGACAAGATCACTAATGTGGAACTGATGACAAGATCACTCATGTGGAACTGATGACAAGATCACTAATGTGGAACTGATAATGCGATCACTGATGTGGAACTGATGACAAGATCACTAATGTGGAACTGATGACAAGATCACTAATGTGGAACTGATGACAAGATCACTAATGTGGAACTGATGACAAGATCACTAATGTGGAACTGAAGACAAGATCACTAATGTGGAACTGATGACAAGATCACTAATGTGGAACTGATGACAAGATCACTGATGTGGAACTGATGACAAGATCACTAATGTGGAACTGATGACAAGATCACTAATGTGGAACTGATGACAAGATCACTAATGGGGAACTGATGACAAGATCACTAATGTGGAACTGATGACAAGATCACTAATGTGGAACTGATGACAAGATCACTAATGTGGAACTGATGACAAGATCACTAATGTGGAACTGAAGACAAGAACCAGAACAAATAGTAGTGAAAACGAGATGAGAAGAAGAAGCTGAAGATTAGAAAGGACACACTTTTGAGGAATCTTGTTTGATATTACAGTCCTTGCTCTGTAATCCCCCATGGTAAGAGAGGTAAGATGAAAACATGGAGAAGAGAACTGTAAACAGACATGAAGGGATGAAGAAAACATGGATAAGAGAACTGTAGACAGACATGAAGGGATGAAGAAAACATGGATAAGAGAACGGTAGACAGACATGAATGGATGAAGAAAACATGGATCGAAGGGAAAAGAGAACTGTAGACAGACATGAATGGATGAAAGAAAACATTAATAAGAGATCTGTAGACCCAGACATGAAGGGATGAAGAAAACATGGAGAAGAAAACTGTAGAACAGGCATAAAAGGGATAGAAGAAAACATGAAAGAAGAGAACTGTAGACAGACATGAAGGATGAAGAAAAACATGGATAAGAGATCTGTTTTACAGACATGAAGGGATGAAGAAAACATGGAGAAAAGAACTGTAGACAGACATGAAGGTATGAAAGAAAAACATGGAGAAGAGAAGTGTAGACATACATGAATGGATGAAGAAAACATGGATAAGAGAACTGTAGACAGACATAAAAGGGATGAAGTAAAACATGGATAAGAGAACTGTAGACAGTCATTAATGGATGAAGAAAACATGGATAAAAGAACTGTAGACATACATTAAGGGATGAAGAAAACATGGATAAGAGAACTGTAGACAGACATTAAGGGATGAAGAAAACATGGATAAGAGAACTGTAGACAGACATGAAGAGATGAAGAAAACATGGAGAAGAGAACTGTAGACAGACATGAAGGGAAGAAGAAAACATGGAGAAGAGAACTGTAGACAGACATGAATGGATGAAGAAAACATGGATAAGAGAACTGTAGACAGACATCAAGGGATGAAGAAAACATGGATAAGAGAACTGTAGACAGACATGAATGGATGAAGAAAACATTGATAAGAGAAATGTAGACAGACATGAAGGGATGAAGAAAACATGGATAAGAGAACTGTAGACAGACATGAAGGGATGAAGAAAACATGGATAAGAGAACGGTAGACAGACACGAATAGATGGAAAAAACATGGATAAGAGAACTGTAGACAGACATGAAGGGATGAAGAAAACATGGATAAGAGAACTGTAGACAGACATGAAGGGATGAAGAAAATATGGATAAGAGAAACTGTAGACAGACATGAATGGATGAAGAAAACATGGATAAGAGAACTGCAGACAGATATGAATGGATGAAAAAAAAACATGGATAAGAGAACTGTAGACAGACATGAAGGGATGAAGAAAACACGGATAAGAGAACTGTAGACAGACATGAATGGATGAAGAAAACATGGATAAGAGAATTGTAGACAGACAAGAAGGGGTGAAGAAAACATGGATAAGAGAACTGTAGACAGACACGAAGGGATGAAGAAAACATGGATAAGAGAACTGTAGACAGACATGAATGGATGAAGAAATCATGGATAAGAGAACTGTAGACAGACATGAATGGATGAAGAAAACATGGATAAGAGAACTGTAGACAGACATGAAGGGATGATGAAAACATGGAGAAGAGAACTGTAGACAGACATGAAGGGATGAAGAAAACATGGATAAGAGAACTGTAGACAGACATGACTTGATGAAGAAAACATGGATAAGAGAACTGTAGACAGTCATTAATGGATGAAGAAAACATGGATAAGACAGTAGAACTCCATTTATCCGAACCCCATGGGACCGAGCATCGTTCGGATAATCAAATGTTCGGATAATTGGATTACATGATGTATCGAGTACATGTACACATATTTCTAAAAATAATTAACAATCACAAGGAAAATACACTATAAAACATATTTACTTGTACTGTAATAATAATACCCACACTGTATTAGATCACTGTATCACCAAAATCTTTCATTACACTGCAGTGCATGTACTACTTGTATTAATTATTTTTGTTAAGAAAGAGAAATGTTTTCAAAATAACATTACAAACAATTCAAAACCAGGCGCAACTTACGTATACATGTACTTGCACAGATGTAGCCCACTATTTAAAATAATGAGGAATCCTCTTTTGCGCCAAACTGGATAGTCTGCTTTTGGCTGCTAAGTCCCGCATTCTCTTCAACAGCAGAAGCTGTGTAGGACAGCTGTCATCTTCTTGCTCGTACCAAGCCATCGCTGTTTCTAGTGCTATAAAGGCCTCTTCAGGACTTGGTCGACGTTTTGGGTTTTCTTCATAATCTACAAGTACATCATGTACTTCTGAGGAGTCTTCATCATCGGTCACTACATGTATTTGGTTTTCTTCTTGCACAAAAGACAAAATTTCTTCGTCATTCAAAAACTGAAAACCAGAATCATTATCATCTTCTAGCCACATGTGTGCATCATCTTTGTCACAGTCCGAAAATCCGGGCATTGCTTGAAACAGTTCCACAACTTCATTTATACAATCATCATTTGTGTCCACTGCAGTAGTTTCATTTCCTCCTTTTTTCCCAAGCAATCTATTCCAAGCCTTGTTGAGATTATCTTGTGACAGGGTGGTCCAAGCATCAGCTTACATATAGCAGCAGTCTTTGAGATTAAGCTTTTTTTTGAAAACGCCACCACACTTTCTTCATCTTCAGCCAACAATAAACGACGCAGGACTTCCTTCTTGTACATCTTTTTAAGCTTTGCTATAACACCCTGATCCATTGGTTGAATCAGTGCTGTTACATTGGGAAGCAGAAAAAATTACTTTAAAATTTGCATCAACTGCATTCAATGTATCCGTCTCTGGATGAGATGGTGCATTGTCCAGTAGAAGAATTACTTTTCCAGTTTTCTTTTCTTGTTCTTTCAACCTCTTCACATTTGGGATGAACTGATTTGTATACCAATCAAGAAATATTTCACTATTCATCCAAGCACTCTTCTGTGCTTTGTAGCACAATGGGAGACATGTCACATTCTTTAAACAACGTGTTTTTTTTTTGGCTTTGCCGATCATTAGCACCGGTAAACGATGACTTCCACTGGCATTCGCGGCTACCAAAATTGTTACTCTCTCTTTGCACTTTTTAAACCCAGGGGCAGCTGCTTCGCGCTGAGATGCAAGTGATTTTTTGAGGCAATGATTTCCAGTATAAGCCAGTCTCATCGGCATTATACACATCATCGAGTAAATAACCTTCTTCTTCCAAAAAAGCCAAGAATGTTTCTTTAAAATTTTCAGCGGCAGTTGCATCGCTAGATGAAGATTCCCCTTGAATCTCCAATTCTCGTATGCCATGACGAGATTTAAAGTTTCTTAACCATCCATGGCTAGCCTTAAAGTCAGGAGGACCGTCAAGTTGACTGTTGAACTGAAGTGCCTTTTCACACAATAGAGAGCCAGAGATAGGTTCCCCTTTGCTTCTTCTTTGCACAAACCATATATACAAAGCCTCTTCCAATTTCAAATCTTTCGCATTTCTCATGGTTTTATGTTTCTTCGACCCATTTTCACTATCCAATTTCGATGCAAAACTCATAATTTTATCCTTGTTACTTTTGATGTCAGAGACGGTAGCTTTCTCAACATTGAAAATCCTCGCAAATGAAGACACAGTTTCACCTTTTCCTAGTCTCTTGATAATTTCTGTTTTCGTTTCAATTGACAAAACATTGCGGTTCCTTTTATATGCTTTAGGCCTACTGGAAGATGCCAGGTCGCACAGAGAAATACGTGTACACCAAAATTATTCTGCTGTAGTAGCAGACACAATTATTTTAAGTTGAACTGTCTGTTTAGCCAGTGTTCTGCCTAGAACTCACACGTACACTGGATTGGTAAACCAGATATTAACGGACTTTATGATCTAACTGACTTCATGTACGTAAGCGACCGTCCATTAGCCCATCTCATTGTCTACAAATTGTTCGCACACATTTGAAGCTTGCCGCATCAAAAGATTCAGAACTGTAGTCTAACGTGACTGGTGGAGACTGATTTTTTTTTCTGGAAAAAGTGTTCGGATAATTGGATGTTCGGATAATTGGGGTTCGGATAAATGGAGTTCTACTGTATATAAATTAGAAAGTAAATGTAAAGCCTAGCGAAGTAATTCAATAAAAGGAAAGAAGAATGGTAAAAGAACAGTGCGGTCAAAATAGCGTACGCCTGTGTTATAGAACGCCATGATAGCTGAACAAGAAAACCCCTTTTTCTACTTCGTCTGCATAACTGTAACGCTTCCACGTACGATAGTAAAAGCCTACTGCATAAACTACACGCGTTTCTAAAAATAAAACTGGTACTGTATTTCTTATACGACCTTGATAGACACACTGCTTAATGACCTAGATATAATATTACATTAATGTCATTATATACACTACGTTAACCTAGAAGACAGACGGGCTTAGATAAGAGAGAGAGAGAGAGAGAGAGAGAGAGAGAGAGGGAGAGAGAGAGAGAGAGATGCACGGAGAAATGCCAATCCCACGTCGTCTCGCGATTAAAAAGTGAACGCGAAACAGTAAACAGTAATAAAAAACACTACCAATACAAGGTTAGGTTTTGAAAACATGTTTAATGCTTATTAGGAAACATGACACAATACTGTTTTACGTCTGAAATCCTGACTTTATACTGACAGAACAGTCGAAAAGGCAGAACAGGTGGCGGTTCGAAAAATAAAAAAATAAAAAACAAATACACGACTATCCTAGAATAATACATATTTTGAACGAAGCCACTTAGCCCCATTAAACTTATATATTTGTGTGCCTTAGGACTTGCTGACAAAGAATATGTTATGTGTTACGCAAATAGTCTAGTACTTAATAAATCATAGCCAAAATACTATAGTGAGGTTGTCTGACAGCACAAGATCATATTTGCTCATAATGGCACGTTTGGAAAACACTGCTTTAGGGGAAATGAGGCCAACAAGTTAGATACGATTTGATTGGCTGTAGTAATATGTAAGGCGAAACATTATTAGTTGAACTGCAAATACTATTATTGTAGCTAATGGCAACGTGAGGAAAGGTAACAATTTTTCAAAGGCTCTTGTAAACATGGTCTTATTGGTTAGAACCTTCGATATAGTCAATTAGAAGCGTCAGTTCAGGGCCAGTTTTGAAAATAAACCTTACGAGAAGCCAGTGCGTTTAGAGCAAGCTAATATTTTTCTAAAAAAAAAATAGTATATATATATATATATATATATATATAAATATATATATATATATATATATATATATATATATATATATATATATATATATATATATATATATATATATATATATATATATATATATATATATATATATATATATAGATATATATATATATATAATTATATAAATATAAATATAAAATATAAATATAAATTATATAAATATAATATATATATATATAAATATATATATAAATATAGAATATAAATAATATAAATATATATAAATATAAAATATATATAATATATAAAATATATATATATATATATATTATATATATATATATGTATATATATATATATATATATATATAAATATGTATATATATATATATATATATATATATATATATATATATATATATATATATATATATATATCTCTGTATGAAAATTAAATATGAAATGATAAAATGTGTGTGCGTTCAGTAGCAAAACGAAGGCAAAGCCTAGATATTGCTCCACCATGTAAAAGCTTGTCAGAGAGGAGTATAACTGCATAGGCATATATGAGATTGCCAAATAGTAACATGAAACCTATCCTATTGTATAGAAAGAATTAACGCTGGAATTGCAGAGGCGTTGTAACCATTAGGGAGAGGAATACTGGTGTATATTGTCACATGAGAAGATAGCAGTTGGCCTACAGCGCTGAACTCTGTGTTTGTAATGTCCTGTACTTCAGTGTGGAAATAGATTATATATATTAGTTCTGAAGAAGGAGGTACAACCTTCTTATTTCAGGGACCGTGGTACTGAAGTATTAGAGCAGCACCTGGTCTGAGTTTTGCTGGATCCAGTGGGCTGGCAGCAGACTCCTTGTCCAATATATCGACCAGTGGGGTATTTCAAGATAACTGAGAAGCAAGCGAGCAGAGGAGACAGTTTTCCTGCCGCCGACACAGAAGATAAGCATTTCGTCAGCCAGAGCAGCTCACCCTTATATAACCCACTCTAAAATTGACTGTAATAATAAATCAAGAGGGACAGTATTGTGTTACAAAATAAAAGAACTGTGAACCCTTCAATATTATTTCCACCAGTAACAAACACATGAAGTCGTGATGACAAACAACAACCTAGCTTCAAAAGCCAGTATTACCTCATAGTACCAGATCACAGCACTACACACATATTGTAATAATATTATATGTCAGGACAAAGATCCTTTGTATAAATTTTGTACATACATATTGTGTTTACATTTAATTGTGATTCCTGATTCACTCTGTAGTTGGATCAGGATATCTATTATTGAAAGAAATTAATACATAATTTAAAAGTTAACACATGACTTACTTAAGCTAGTTTTCTAGAGTGTTATATGTAGATGCTTGTCATAGTGTTGTAAAGTGTTGTGAATCTTAATTAAAGTGTGTATCTGTCCGTTGGTTGTTGTGAACTTACACTTCATCACCATGATAACCCTAGACATTCAACGTAGTCATCACAATATTCCAGAATAAGTCTGATTGAGGTCTAAATGTGGTAGCAAAGTAAGGTCATCTGTAACACGCCACACTTATTAGATACAGATACCTTCACAGCTGATCTCAGTCAGTACACTAAGTCCCCTATAAATATTTATATAATCCCAACTTACCACATACATTATGGTCCTGTCCGGGATTTTGAATCCTCTCCTATTACATATATTGGGGATAATTCACTTCAGGGAATAATAAAAATTAAAAAGGTATTCTTGGGTGGAAAGATAAGGTTGAGCTCTCAGTGCTTGTGGTTGTCCTTAATAAATTAGTCAGAGATAACATTGTTTAGTTAAATATTGTATACATTTGCCTGTTAGAAAATGGCGGACCTGGCAAAATTTCGATCTGCTGCTATGCAGGCTGCTAAAGAGTTAGGAATGGACGGGCAAGTTATGATTGCTTATGTCACTACTGAATGTGACAAATATATTGAACGTGAAGAAAGAAAATTTGAAGCAGAAAGAAAATTAGAATCGGAAAGATTAGAAAAAGAGGCTGAAAGAAAGTTAGAGGCTGAAAAAGAAATTAAGAGGTTGCAGATTGAGGCTGACAAAGAGGCTAGGGCATTAGAGGCTGAGGCTAAGAAGTTACAATTAGAGGCTGAGGCTAAGAAGTTACAATTGGAGGCAGAAAGAGAAGAAAAGAGACAGGCTGCAGAAAGGGAAGCAGAGGAAAGAAGGCAGGCTACAGAAAGTGAAGAATATAGAATAGCTGCAGAAAGAGAAGAAAATAGAATAGCTGCAGAAAGGGAAGACAAGCGATTGGCTGCAGAGAGGGAAGCAGAAGATAAGAGATTACAGAGGGAGCACGAATTACGACTAAGGGAGTTGGAATTTCAAGGCCATGCTCCTGAAAATGGTGCCAGTCCCTTTACCTCCGATGCCCCTGCTAGTCAGGGAGCCTCAACCTCAGCTATGAATTTTCATCTAGATCATTTTGTTGAGAAAGACGATGATATTGAGAGCTATCTAAATAGATATGAACTATTAGCTACCACATATGGGTTAGAGAGAGAAAGGTGGAGCTTAAAGTTATCTCAAGGGCTTCGTGGTACAGCTTATGAAGTTTTCGCCAAGATGAGCAGAGATGATCAAGAAAATTATGACATGTTAAAGCAGGCTCTTTTGTTAAGATATGAAAAGAATGGAGAATTTTATAGAAAAAAATTTAGGAATGCTAAACTACTGTCATGTGAAACCTATCACCAGTTCTCTGCCCGGTTAGAGACATACTTGGAGAAATGGACGGCTCTGGGGAAAACCCAAGATCTTAAGGAAATGATCCTTATAGAACAATTAAGAGAGTCCATGGCTCCAGACCTGAGAAAGTTTCTCATGGAACAAGGTGCAGAGAGGCTGGGTGAATTACTAAATGTTGCTGAAAGATATCAGGCAGCTCAAGCAGAGATAACAGGTACTAAAAAGAAACAGGTAGACAATTTTAAGGCGACACAGAACTTTAATAAATTTGATCATAGAGATCAGAACAAAGGTAAGCACCAGTTTGATAGGCCACGGTATGAAAATAAAAATAAAACCCCACAATTCGATGAAAGGAAATTTGATGAAAGAAAATCTTTCAACCAAGGAAGGAAGTGGTGTAAAAAGTGTAAGATGAACAATCATACCACTGAAAATTGTAGGAATAAAACTCCTAATTTTGCTGCTATGAAATCTGGGAAGAAGGGAACAAAGGTCAAACCTGAGGAACTACAGGAACCGTACCACCCCCCAGTGTGTGAAGATGTAATCTGTAATGGAGTCGCTATAAGGTGCTTATATGATACAGGTTTAGATTATGATTCAGTTGTGAGTTCTCACCTGGTGCAAGCAGATCAATACACCACAGAAACAGTGGAGATTCAAGCTGCAACCAAGGAAGTAGCGAACATGACACTCCCTATCGCTAAGATACATGTGAAAACGCGATATGTGGAGGGAATAATCAAAGCAGCAGTGATAAATGAGCCAATCTACCCTCTGATATTGGGGTGTAGATATGTCTTCCTGGAAAATCCCAAGAGACCTGTGATATTAGCAACAGTGCAGACCAGATCACAGTCTAAAAAGGAGGAGGATAATCCAATAAATACTCATCCAGATGAGATGAGGAAGGCACAGGCGGAGGACAAAACACTCAAGCCGTGTTTCAAGAAGTTGCCCAAATGTCATACACCTCCAGGCAAGGGAGAATTTTATATGAAGAACAAGTTGATTTATAGGAAGGCTGGATCTGAATCCAATGGTCACGGACAGCTGGTCCTTCCCACTTCATATAGGACTAAAGTGTTGGAACTAGGGCATGCGATTCCCTTCAGTGGTCATATGGGGATCAGCGCAACAGGACAGCGTATAGCTTGTCACTATTTCTGGCCAGGGATAACTGAAGATATCAAAAAATATGTAAAATCCTGTCCAGAGTGCCAACGAGTAGCACCTAAGCATTGGACTGCACCAGCAACTCTAGGGGAAATGCCCTTAGTGGGAACACCCTTTGAGAGAGTTGCCGTGGACATTGTGGGACCTCTCACTCGAACCAAGAGGAGGAACAGCTACATTCTGACTCTGGTGGACACCTGTTCTATGTGGGGAGAGGCGGTAGCCATGTCATCCGTTGACTCTAAACATGTGGCAGAGGCATTACTCACAATTTTCACAAGGTTAGGCTTTCCCAACCAAATCTTGACTGATAATGGCTCTCAGTTCAAGGGGAAACTAACAGAAGAAGTTTTCAGGATCTTTCAGGCCAAACACTTCCATTGTAGCGTGTACCATCCCCAAGGAAATGGCCAAGTGGAAAGATTTAATGGTACTTTGATGTCGATCCTGAGAAAGTTGGCACATGAAAAACCAGATACATGGGACCAGTACCTTCACGCCGCACTCTTTGCTTATCGGGAGGTACCCCATAGTTCAACCGGTATGGCCCCGGCAACATTATTATTTGGAAGGCCAATAAAAGGTCCACTCGAAGCTCTGTTAAGAACGTGGACTGATGAAAAGGCAGAGGAAAATATTACATCATCATACCAATATGTGAATGAGCTGACCACTCGTTTAAAAACTGGCTGGAAACTTGCCAATGAAAATTTGAGACACGCCAGGAAAAAACATGCTTCCTATTACAACAAGAAAGCTAAAGACAGAGATTTGGCTGTGGGAGAGAAGGTACTGCTTCTTCTACCCGGTAGTCAGAATAAGTTGCAAATTGGATGGCAAGGTCCATATACAGTTCTAGAGAAGGTATCTAGAACAAATTATAAGATAGATAAAAAGGGGAAAGAAAAAATCTATCATGTGAATCTCCTGAAGAAATATCGGGAAAGAGAAAATCAGGAAGAGACACATTTGTTGACCTTGTCTATTGCAATGGAGATGAAAAGGGAACCACTTTCATCATTTGAATATCCATTACACCTCTGTGAGACAGCGGCACAGGTGAAAATCAGTACACATTTAACGAAAAATCAGAAGGAGAGAGTGCAACAGGTTCTAGATGATCATACAGAGGTGTTAACGGACCGACCGGAGCACACAAACTTATTGGAAAATGATATGAAACTTATAGACCCCACACCTGTATGTATGAAGGCATATTCGATTCCTTTCGCTAAGGATAAAGCCTTGAAGGAAGAGATAGACTATTTGTTGAAGGAAGGAATCATTTCACACAGTGAATCTTCGTATAGTTCCAGTGTGGTGCTCTTGAGAAAACCATCTGGAGAACATAGACTCTGTATAGATTACAGGAGACTGAATGCTATCACAGAAGGTCAGGTGGATCCATTGCCGGATACAAATCAGTTGTTTGCCAGGCTAAATAAAGCTAAATATTTCTCAAAAGTGGATCTGAGCAAAGGATACTATCAGATTCCAGTAAAGCCTGAGGTTAGACCTTATCTAGCCTTTAGTACATCAGAGGCATATGAATTTAACAGATTGCCATTTTGATTGAAGAATGCGCCTAGTGTCTTCTCTAGAATAATGAGAAAATTGTTGGATCCTCTGAGTAATCCATTGTTACGGTATATGATATTAACGCCGTCTGCTAAAGGTTAGCGGACGTGCAAATGTAAAGGTTAAGACATTTAATATATTGCGATAGATGTTTCAATTATTGAACGCTCCATACACGATCGATTATGACGTGTCTAGCGTTGTTTGGGTCACAGTCGGTAACTAGGAGACGCTACCCTTTGTTACTTGACCGCCAAGCTGAATAGCTGCGTTTTGTTAACCTTCCAATTCAATGGCATGATATAGCCATTTATATGTGCATTTATGATGGACCAGGGTCAGTCCTAGAACTCTACATGAGAGGAAACTTATGGAGGTTAGTGATTAACTAAATCCTTGGAAGGAGAAAGATAATCGTCTACTTTATACGAAGTAATTAGACTCACAGTCTCACTGTCGGCAGGTAGCCATTCTATCTGCGCGTGATATATAGCTGTGATGTTCTGACGACAATTACTGCATTGTATCCTTAAACGGACATTGACACTTAAAACAGCAGTCTACGCTATTGATTGATTGATGCATGTACCTCATGTGTGAATTGAACTGTTTATGTATGTGTGTAATCCATATTAAATTGTGAAGGACTCGAACCGGAGGCATTATTCGTTGAATCACGTTACACCATTCAACCATTATGAATTATGTATTTTATATCAAGTTGCTGAGTTAATAAGATGAACAGTTGTTTACATCTTGATGCCAAGTTCAGGCATTACGACAAACCAAAGGTGAGGTTCACCCCATTCGCGTACGAATATTAGCACGATCAGAATTCAAGCAACACAACCAGTAACCACACACGAAAGTCCTTCAACAAAAGTGGCGGCCGAATGCGGGGAACGACAGAAAAAAGAAACAAACTTCTGTTCCTTACGCACATGTTAACCACAAATATTTACGATCAATTTTCGATCACATGATCCAGTCGAAGATGACGCAGTACTCATTATAATGCCTAACAACGTGACGTCACCGAAAGTCGTGTAGGTGAACTGTCGGAGAAACCAAAGCCGTTTCTAAGTCTAACCAGGGGAAACATGAGCCATTGAAGCAAACACACGATATGGACTACAGGAGCAGACAGTCAAAGGCACAGGCCTAGCCGTCGACGACAACGAGCATCAAGTGAAGCAGCAAATAAAGATAAGTTTAGCTCAATAACTATTGTCGTTAACGTGACAGTGCTAACTGAGTCCATGCCCTCTGCCTACATCGGCATGTTTTTACCTATGTTTAATGTACTTTTTGTTGTCTTAATGTGTTGTTAATTAGTGGGCGGTAGGGAGGATGAACCGAAATTAGATTCTGTGGCTCTCACGATGCCTGAATTGATTTCGGTCGTTTCTTAGGGCAGTTAAACGATTGCACTTTTGGAAGCCCCATTGAGGTTTGCCATTGGACTACCTGTCCAAATCTGCTGTCGTTTGACGATTTGTGTTAGCTGTGCCGTTCCGTAGATAACTGGTGTATTTTATTTGTACTAAGTTCACATTTTTATTCAGTTTTGTATCATGTTCGTTAACTATTTCGTCCAGTCTACTCTTACTATCAATTTATTTTATGATTGTTAAATGTTCGTCCGTTATGAGTCCTGTGATGTCATCATTTTTTGCAGTCATTTTTTTTTTTGTGTACTTTGCATATTCAGTTGACCTCGGGTCAATCTTTGACCCTTCGTTTTCCGTGTGACACTTCCGCTTGTTTTATTTAGTTCATAAATTCATTTTTAATTGTGAAAATGTCTTGTTTGCGTCTTGACATTGTTTGTACCCTTTAGTTGCATCATTGTTTTGTTTGTACTCATGATATATATTATATACTACATTAATACTATAACATTATATTCAATAATACACTTGTAATTTAATTTAATTAATTTTTTCTGACATTTAAGGTTAATATGGGACATTGCATAATTATGCAGTGATAGTCCAAGAAATTAGCACTGCAATTTATAAGAGATGCCTAGGGCATAATAATATAATATATATATTGACCAAATAAAATAATCTTATAGTCTACCTTTGAGGTAATAGACCCATTGTATATTATTTAATATACTTTTCTAGTACTAAGAGAGTGACTTAGTACATTGAACAATATAATTACTAGGAATCATACCCAACATTATTGGATATTAAGATTAATTGTGTGATGTAATTACATTATAGTTAACAGATATCATAACTATTTATGATATAGTTATTATTTAGATACAATATTGTTACAAAATATTGTCTATTAGTTGAACTTAGACATAAGAGTTCAGTACTATTGTGATTATTTATATTGAATATTCCTAAGTTGAGTAAGTATAATAATTACTCTGAAGCTACTATTGACTATTTTAATCAGTAATTATCAATAATTACTTACCATATAAAAGTCAAAATGCTTACTATAGACCATTTCGTTAAAATTGGTAAAGAATATGGTTATAAATCTCAAGAACTTCGTCAGTTTGCTGAGGCAGAACTGGAAAAACATAAAGCAGAAATGGAGGAACAAAAGGCTGCATTAAAGAAAGAGGAGGAGGAACGTGAGATGAAGCAAATTGCCAAGGAAAATAGATTGAGAGAGATTGCTCAACGTGAAAGAGAAGAGCAAAGAGCAATTACCAAACAGGAAGAAGAGAATAAATTGAAACGAGAGGAAATTATTTTACAACAAGAAATGGAATTGGCGCGTATTAAATTGGAGACAGCAAGATTACAAGCACAAAGTGCTGATGCAAACCAGAATAATAACGCACAAAATGGATCGTCATCCAGCCAAACTAAACATTTCTACAACTTTAAATTACCCACTTTCAACTTAAACGTGGACGACCTTTCATCGTTCCTGTCACGTTTTGAACAGACTTGCAAAACAAATCATTTGCCTGAAGAGTCATGGGTACTCAAGTTAAATGAATTCTTGGTTGGAGAACCATTGACGGCTTCTCAAAATGCTGACCCATCAATAGCAAATAACTACGGTGCTATTAAGTCCTTGCTTTTACGAAGGTTTCACCTGGACGAGGAACACTGTAGGTTGAAATTTAAGGGAATTTTACCTGAATCTCCAAAAGATTTTGCAGGATTCATTGCGAACATACGCAATACATTTAATAGATGGGTTGAACTGGCAGAAGTCAACAAATCATACGACAAATTAGTTGATTTACTACTACGGGATAAGGTATTATCTTCGGTTAGCCAGCCATTTTTTGCATATTTGCAGGAGCGTAAACCAGGTACTATCGACGAGTTAGAAAAAATTTCTTTAAACTACTGTTCGGCACATCCGAATGCAACCATTTCTAACTCCTCATTAAGAGAACCTCTACCTGTGGCGTCTAATATGGCCTACAATCATAATAACAAACAAAGACATCACAGTGTAGACAGAAGTAGGTTCCAAAGAAATCACAATGTTAACTTTCAGAAGGGACATAATAATGATTTCAACAATAAAAATGAGTTCAACAGAGGTAGATCACGAGATAGAAATTATTCACCTCAAACAAACTACCACAATGGTCAACATAACACTAATTATAATCGATCACATACTCCCAATAATAACAATAACTGGAATGGTAATAATCATGGCTCGAGACATCGAGATAATAGTTACTATAGAGGACGACGAGATAATTCTAACAATTATACTCGGAATCGATCTCATTCTCGGGGATCATCTCATTACAACCATAATACAGGGGCGGCAGTTACAAATAATACTACCCCTATAGCTCAGGTCCCACTTGACAATAATACAACACAGTCTTCTGCTGCATGTTTTGCTATTAATTATAATGTGGCAAATAGTTGCCAACAATGCAATCTTATTTTTCAGAAGGCGAAAGAAACAGTGCTTAACTGCGGACATATTACACCAGAGGTAGGTCTTGCAGTCAACGATGGAACAGGCTTACTAATTTTTAACAGGGGATTAGTTAATGGATCCGTCGTCTCAGTGCTGAGGGATTCAGGATCCACGACGATTGGTATACGTCAGTCGCTGGTACATCCTAGCTGTGCGACAGGAGAATATGTACGCTGCATGACATTTGGTGGAACTATTGAGTTTTACCCCACAGCTATTGTTCATATTAGAACACCCTTTTTCACAGGGAATGTAAAAGTATGTATGCTAAAAAAGCCTATAGCTGATCTGATGGTTGGTCGTATACACGGTAGTAAAGATTGTACTCCAGATGAGATCATAGAATGGGAGAAACATAACCTATGCACTGGAAAACGCCGTCACGACTAGAGCGCAGACTCAACTCATTGAGAAATTTAGTGATAATAAGATGGATGCAGACAACCAAGAGGAGTTTGTAGTCAATTCACCTATTGACAGGGAAACATTTGCAACCAAACAAAAAGAGGATAAATCTTTAAAAAAATTTTTTAAGCTGGTTGATAAAGTTGACAATTTATCCTCAGGTAATAATAACAAACATTGGTTTGTTATTAAAAATGACATATTGATTAGATGTTTTAATGACAAATCACAAATGAAACAACAAGTTATGGTCCCGTATACTTTTAGACGGTACATTCTTCAACATGCACATGACTCACATTGTGCTGGACATATGGGATATACTCGAACACGATCTCGAGTACTGTCTTCATTCTTTTGGCCAGGAGTGTCAAGAGATATTTCGCAGTATGTACGTTCCTGTACTACATGCCAAGAAGTGAAAGCACGTGGAGCTTTTCACACGGCGCCTATTCAGGCTTGCGATATCTCAGTAAGACCGTTTGACAAGATGGCCATAGATATTATTGGTCCATTGCTACCATCGGCCAGAGGACATAGATTCGTCCTTACGTGCATTGATTTGTGCACACGATGGCCAGAAGCTATCCCATTAAAAACCACCACTACTACAGATGTAGCTGATGCACTACATCTCATCTTTTCTAGAATAGGGTTTCCTAGAAAACTTTTATCAGACCATGGGTCACAGTTCATATCTGACACCATGAAGGAAGTCATGAAAACTTGGAACATTGATAGGAATTTAAGTAGTATTTATCATCCTATGAGTAATGGTGCGGTTGAAAGACTTAACCGTACACTTAAACAACTACTACATAAGGTTACTGCTAAGCACCCTCATGACTGGGACAGAGCACTCCCAGCTGTTCTATTTGCTTATCGGGAGGTACCGCATGAACAAACTGGCTTCTCTCCCTTTGAATTAGTTTTTGGTGCTCCCCCAAGAGGTCCTATGGGACTAATAAAAGACTTATTAATTGACGAGGAGATGACTCAGGACACTCAGTCATCTTACGAGTATGTGATTAATCTTCGGAAGAACATTATTGAGTCTTGCCAGTTGGCAACAGCTTCTTCTGAGGCTGCAAAAGCTAAGGCTCGATCTCTACAAAATAGGTCTCGACGATTACGCCAATTATTCCCAGGCGATGAGGCTTATGTGTTACTTCCTCACAATAACAATAAATTATTGATATCTTGGAATGGTCCTTACAAAGTCATTGATAAAATTTCCGACGTTGATTACGTCTTAGATATCAAGGGACACAAAAAGATATTTCATATTAACATGCTCAAGCAATTTCATACACGTCCTGAACACTTACAGTCAATTTTTCATGAACTAGATGACAACACAGTATCTACTTGTTATTATTCTAACTTATCCGTCATCCAGGAAGAAGAATCTTCTTTTCCTGAGGTACAGTTACCGTTACCGGTACCAGTAGTTCAACCTACTGAATCTTGGCGGGATGTAACCATCTCTTCAACGGTTACACCGCAACAGCGTCTACAGATTGCTAATCTATTACAATCTTATCCAGATGTGTTGACCGACGTCCCGGGTCGCACATCGGCTATCAGTCATGACATTACTCTCAATGATGATACACCTATTCGTGTACATCCCTATTCGGTTCCTTTACATTTCCTTGCTAAAACTACTAAGGAACTTGAACAGATGTTGTCTCTGGGAATCATTGAGACTAGTAATTCGCCATTCTCTTCTCCATTAGTGATTGTCCGGAAGAAGGACAATAACATCAGACTATGTGTTGACTATAGAAAATTAAATGCTAAGACTATAGTTGACAGCGAACCACATCCACTTATCGACGACTTACTGCCACGTCTATCCAACGCAACTATATTTAGTAAGATAGACTTAACTAAAGGTTATTGGCAGATACCACTGACCGAAAAGGCTAAGTACTACACCGCATTTTCCACTCCACAAGGTCTATACCAGTGGAATGTGATGCCTTTTGGGCTTGTTAATGCGCCAGCTACCTTCATTCGCCTGATGCGACAAATTTTATCAGGTAGACCAGACGTTATTACATATATTGACGACATATGCTTGTTTAGTTCGTCGTTTGAGGAACATGTTTCGGGACTTAGATATGTTTTCGACACTCTAAGGAATTATCATCTAACTGCTAAACCTACAAAGGTGCAGATCGCGTGTAATGAGATAACCTTTTTGGGACATATCATTGGATCGGGATATATCCGAACGTTACCTAGTACAGTCTCCAAAATTCTAAACATAGCAGTTCCTCAGACGAAGAAACAGGTCAGGAGTTTGTTAGGACTTGTTCAATATTACAGTAGATTCATACCAAACTTGTCATCCATCACGGCTGTATTGTCTTCATTGTTAAAAAAAGACATGCCGGTGAAGGTGACATGGACTGGTATATGCAATGAAACTTTCAACAAAATTATAAATTTGTTCTCGCATGAACCAATTTTAAGACTTCCCGATGCTTCCAAAAGATTTTTCTTACGAACAGATGCTAGTAACTACGGCATTGGTGCATGCCTGCTCCAGAACCATGATGGCGTTCTACATCCTACCTTATATATTTCAAGAAAGCTAAAGCCGGCAGTAACAAAGTATTCCACAGTGGACAAGGAACTTTTATCAGTTATATGGGCAATAACTAAACTTGAAAAGTTTTTGCTTGGTGCTCCATTCACCATACAAACTGACCAACGTGCTGTAGCATCTTTGCGTCGATCTAACCACAAGAGCCTAAAAAACTCGCCAGATATGCAATCATCCTACAGCCATTTGAATTCTCCATTGAACATATTCCTGGCACTGAAAATATTGTGGCGGATGCGTTGTCACGTAATCCTATTGACGACGAATGATCAACATTGACATTCCTAAAACACGTCAATCATCACTACATTGGATATAACGAAGTATCAACTATAAGGGAACTAACCTTGCCTTCAATTTAATATTTATAAACACTATATGCATCACAGAATTGAACTAAAGACAATCAAGGTATACATATTGACATTGAAACTTCGTCTAACGTCCATACACAATATATGAATATTCGTTGAACAATCATGGAACAATATCTGACGACAAGTCGAACTTATTATCCTATGTGCACTTAATTCTTGGATGCTGGGATAAATGACATTTCTTTCCAACGTAAACGTTTGAACATTTTTGCCTAAAAGAATTCATCAGGATCAAGACTACGGATGGATCATCATATCCTATACTAATTAATTAGTTAACTTAACTTCTTAATTGAATTATTATCAATAAAATGAAATGTGAGAAAAAAATGAAATGAAAGAACAAAAAAAGAGAACGAAATATAAAAAGAAGAAATTATGAAAAGAGAAAATAAATCTCACACAAGTATTAGATTAATATTTTTTTTTAAATGTACCTATACGTTATTTAGTTAGTTAGTTAAATTAGATAGTTATTATTCACTAACACTTAACACACCCAATTAAGTTAAACTTATATTCGAATTTCTTTCTATTTCTTCTCACTTATTTTGTCTTTTCTTCTCTCATAACATCGCGTTACATTAGAATCTTAATAATTTAACTCTTAGTTTTAATTAATTAATTTAATTTTAATTAGTCAAATTAATTCCTATATGACATACTAATACGACAGACCTTACTTTAATTTAATTCTATCATTCACTATTAACATTGGACATTTTATTTAGTTGATATAATAATATGTATAATATTGATATATAATGTGATTAATGTTAGATGACTATGACAAATAGTTAGTTGACATGACCGCGACACGGTTCTACTCAGAACATCGTCGGCCATATGTCACGATTGTATTAAATTTTTTTTGAAAAATTGTTAAGTCGGATAGATCTTGAAAAAAAAAATCTATCGATTTTTTTTTCCCCCGGTGTACAGGGAATTGTTACGGTATATGATATTAACGCCGTCTGCTAAAGGTTAGCGGACGTGCAAATGTAAAGGTTAAGACATTTAATATATTGCGATAGATGTTTCAATTATTGAACGCTCCATACACGATCGATTATGACGTGTCTAGCGTTGTTTGGGTCACAGTCGGTAACTAGGAGACGCTACCCTTTGTTACTTGACCGCCAAGCTGAATAGCTGCGTTTTGTTAACCTTCCAATTCAATGGCATGATATAGCCATTTATATGTGCATTTATGATGGACCAGGGTCAGTCCTAGAACTCTACATGAGAGGAAACTTATGGAGGTTAGTGATTAACTAAATCCTTGGAAGGAGAAAGATAATCGTCTACTTTATACGAAGTAATTAGACTCACAGTCTCACTGTCGGCAGGTAGCCATTCTATCTGCGCGTGCATATAGCTGTGATGTTCTGACGACAATTACTGCATTGTATCCTTAAACGGACATTGACACGTAAAACAGCAGTCTACGCTATTGATTGATTGATGCATGTACCTCATGTGTGAATTGAACTGTTTATGTATGTGTGTAATCCATATTAAATTGTGAAGGACTCGAACCGGAGGCATTATTCGTTGAATCACGTTACACCATTCAACCATTATGAATTATGTATTTTATATCAAGTTGCTGAGTTAATAAGATGAACAGTTGTTTACATCTTGATGCCAAGTTCAGGCATTACGACAAACCAAAGGTGAGGTTCACCCCATTCGCGTACGAATATTAGCACGATCAGAATTCAAGCAACACAACCAGTAACCACACACGAAAGTCCTTCAACATCCATGCATCACAAACTTCATGGATGATATCCCTTATAGCGACAGAAACATTTGAGGAACACATTGACTATCTGAACATGTTGTTTAATCGACTTAGAGAAGCGAATTTGACAGCCCGACCAACCAAATGTTGCGTTGGATGTAAAGAATTAGAATTCTTGGGGGACACAGTCCATCAGGGAAACATGACCCCTGACCCCAAGAATTTAGAGAAACTAAGAAAAGCCCCGATGCCACAAACAAAGAAAGACGTGAGATCCTTTGTCTCATTATGTTGTTTCTACCAAAAGTATATCAACAACTTTAATTCCATATGTGCACCGTTAACTGATTTGACACGCAAGGGAAATCCAGATCGAATTACCTGGACAGCACAGTGTGAATTAGCATACCAAGAATTGAAGGAAAAGCTCACAAGCAATCCTATTTTGAAATTACCTGATTTAAGTCAAGAATTCATTGTGAGAATGGATGAAAGTGATGTCGGGTTGGGCGCTACCCTGTTACAGAAGTCAGATTCACTGGATGGGTAATTAACACCAGTGGCATATGCTAGCAGAAAGTTGAATAAAGCTGAAAAAAATTATTCAACGAGCGAAAAAGAATGTCTTGCAGTAATTTGGGCGATCAAGATATTCAATATTTATCTGTATGGGAAGGCATTCAAGTTGCAAACGGATCACAAACCCTTGTCGTTTCTAGCGCAGGCTAGGCATGAAAATACGAGGTTACTCCGATGGTCCTTGCTTTTGCAGCCATTGTAGTTCAGCATAGAATATATTTCTGGAAAAACTAACCTGGGTGCGGATTTTCTAAGCCGCCATCCGTGTGATAAGAATCACCATAAGCACCAGGAATAATATTAAATTTCTCTATGTGTATATAGAATTATCGACTGACATATGATGTCTGTTTTAAGTGGGGAGAATTTGTCGTGAAAAATTCTAATCCACATATATAAATTAGAAAGTAAATGTAAAATCTAGCTAAGTAATTCAATAAAAGGAAAGAAGAATGGTAAAAGAACAGTGTGGTCACAATAGCGTACGCCTGTGTTATAGAACGCCATGACAGCTGAACAAGAAAACCCCTTTTTCTACTTCGTCTGCATAACTGTAACGCTTCCACGTACGATAGTAAAAGCCTACTGCATAAACTACACGCGTTTCTAAAAATAAAACTGGTACTGTATTTCTTATACGACCTTGATAGACACACTGCTTAATGACCTAGATATAATATTACATTAATATCATTATATACACTACGTTAATCTAGAAGACAGACGGGCTTAGAAGAGAGAGAGAGAGAGAGAGAGAGAGAGAGAGAGAGATGCACGGAGAAATGCCAATCGCACGTCGTCTCGCGATTAAAAAGTGAACGCGAAAGGCATGAAGACCTGATTTTTTTCAAATAAACAGTAATAAAAAACACTACCAATACAAGGTTAGGTTTTGAAAACATGTTTAATGCTTATTAGGAAACATGACACAATACTGTTTTACGTCTGAAATCCTGACTTTATACTGACAGAACAGTCGAAAAGGCAGAACAGGTGGCGGTTCGAAAAAAAAAAATAAAAAACAAATACACGACTATCCTAGAATAATACATATTTTGAACGAAGCCATTTAGCCCCATTAAACTTATATATTTGTGTGCCTTAGGACTTGCTGACAAAGAATATGTTATGTGTTACGCAAATAGTCTAGTACTTAATAAATCATAGCCAAAATACTATAGTGAGGTTGTCTGACAGCACAAGATCATATTTGCGCATAATGGCATGTGTAAAAAACACTGCTTTAGGGGAAATGAGGCCAACAAGTTAGATACGATTTGATTGGCTGTAGTATTATGTAAGGCGAAACATTATTAGTTGAACTGCAAATACTATTATTGTAGCTAATGGCAACGTGAGGAAAGGTAACAATTTTTCAAAGGCTCTTGTAAACATAATCTTATTGGTTAGAACCTTCGATACAGTCAATTAGAAGCGTCAGTTCAGGGCCAGTTTTGAAAATAAACCTTACGAGAAGCCAGTGCGTTGAGAGCAAGCTAATATTTTTCTAAATAAAAGCCTGGGATAAGGCAGATCGAAATTGTGCCAAAATTCATCGCCAGTCAACGTTACTTTTGTATATTTCCTTGAATTGTGGTAAGCTAGGCATATTTCCTATATATATATATATATACACACACATACAGACACAATTTATCATTTCATATTCAATTTTCATATATATATATATATATATATATATATATATATATATATATATATATATATATATATATATATATATAATATGAAAATTGAATATGAAATGATAAATTGTGTCTGTATGTGTGTGGTTCAGTAGCAAACAGAAAGCAAAGCCTAGATATTGCTCCACCATGTAAAAGCTTGTCAGAGAGGAGTATAACTGCATAGGCATATATGGGAATGCCAAATAGTAACATGAAACCTATCCTATTGTATAGAAGGAATTAACGCTGGAATTGCAGAGGCGTTGTAACCATTAGGGAGAGGAATACTGGTGTATATTGTCACATGAGAAGAAAGCAGTTGGCCTACATCGCTGAACTCTGTGTTTGTAATGTCCTGTACTTCAGTGTGGAAATAGATTATATATATTAGTTCTGAAGAAGGAGGTACAACCTTCTTATTTCAGGGACCGTGGTACTGAAGTATTAGAGCAGCACCTGGTCTGAGTTTTGCTGGATCCAGAGGGCTGGCAGCAGACTCCTTGTCCAATATATCGACCAGTGGGGTATTTCAAGATAACTGAGAAGCAAGCGAGCAGAGGAGACAGTTTTCCTGCCGCCGACACAGAAGATAAGCATTCGTCAGCCAGAGCAGCTCACCCTTATATAACCCACTCTAAAATTGACTGTAATAATAAATCAAGAGGGACAGGATTGTGTTACAAAATAAAAGAACTGTGAACCCTTCAATATTATTTCCACGAGTAACAAACACATGAAGTCGTGATGACAAACAACAACCTAGCTTCAAAAGCCAGTATTACCTCATAGTACCAGATCACAGCACTACACACATATTGTAATAATATTATATGTCAGGACAAAGATCCTTTGTATAAATTTTGTACATACATATTGTGTTTACATTTAATTGTGATTCCTGATTCACTCTGTAGTTGGATCAGGATACCTATTATTGAAAGAAATTAATACATAATTTAAAAGTTAACACATGACTAACTTAAGCTAGTCTTCTAGAGTGTTATATGTAGGTGCTTGTCATAGTGTTGTAAAGTGTTGTGAATCTTAATTAAAGTGTGTATCTGTCTGTTGGTTGTTGTGAACTTACACTTCATCACTATCATAACCCTAGACATTCAACGTAGTCATCACAATATTCAAGAATAAGTCTGATTGAGGTCTAAATGTGGTAGCAAAGTAAGGTCATCTGTAACACACCACACTTATTAGATACAGATACCTTCACAGCTGATCTCAGTCAGTACACTAAGTCCCCTATAAATATTTATATAATCCCAACTTACCACACAGACATGAAGGGATGAAGCGAACATGGAGAAGAGAAGTGGAGACAGACATGAAGGGATGAAGAAAACATGGAGAAGAGAAGTGGAGACAGACATGAAGGGATGAAGAAAACATGGAGAAGAGAACTGTAGACAGACATGAATGGATGAAAAAAACGTGGATAAGAGAACTGTAGACAGACATGAAGGGATGAAGAAAACATGGAGAAGAGAACTGTAGACAGACATGAAGAAAACATGGAGAAGAGAAGTGTAGACAGACATGAAGGGATGAAGAAAACATGGAGAAGAGAATTGTAGACAGACATGAAGAAAACATGGAGAAGCGAAGTGTAGACAGACATGAAGGGATGAAGAAAACTTGGAGAAGAGAACTGTAGAAAGACATGAAGGGATGAAGAAAACATGGAGAAGAGAAATGTAGACAGACATGAAGGGATGAAGAAAACATGGAGAAGAGAAGTGTAGACAGACATAAAGGGATAAAGAAACATGGAGAAGAGAAATGTAGACAGACATGAAGGATGAAGAAAACATGGAGAAGAGAACTGTAGACAGACATGAAGGGATGAAGAAAACATGGAGAAGAGAAGTGTAGACAGACATGAATGGATGAAGAAAACATGGAGAAGAGAACTGTAGACAGACATGAAGGGATGAAGAAAATATGAAGAAGAGAACTGTAGACAGACATGAAGGGATGAAGAAAACATGGATAAGAGAACTGTAAATAGACATGAAGGGATGAAGAAAACATGAAGAAGAGAAGTGAAGACAGACATGAAGGGATGAAGAAAACATGAAGAAGAGAAGTGAAGACAGACATGAATAGATGAAGCGAACATGGATTTAACTTGAGCTGATGGCACAGGACAGGGAGACCTGGGAGAAGTGTGTTGAAGATCTACGCTTCTAGGGTAGCTGAAGAGTGGTGATGATAATAATGAGAAATGAAAATCGGGGATTTCCAATGTTTATAATTGAAATCAGCGCTTAAACTCTGAGTGTCCACTTAGCTCCTGGATTATCTAAAAGCCAGTGAACGTTTTGTTATTTATCATCATTTAAGCTTTCCAGTACACAGGACCTGTGCCATCCGCTCAAGGTCTTTCCATTCTCCTTTATCCGTGTCAACCTGTCTCCTGTTCTCTTCTCTATTTGTGGGTCTCCCTTTACATTTCTAATACTGGGGATTCAAGAACAAGGACTGCCTTGTAAAGCTATCAACTAAGTTTTCTAAATACCTTGTATATGCCCTATTCAACGCAAGTTTCTTCTGACTTGCTCTTCACAGCCGATATTATCTGTTACTAGCTTTGCCTTCTTAGGTGGGTCACCAATAAACATTGTAATGGCTTTTCTTTTCATTTTGTCCATATTTTTAGTCTGGTGTAAAATTTACGAATTCTCTTTTGTTATTAGTTTTGTATAAAGTTTACTTTCAAATTTTATTTTAAACCTATCGGTAATTTAAGGTTTGGTTTGGTTTTTAAGAACGTGCACACGGAGAACACAGGTCCTCTAATCTCCTGGCTTAGATTACACAGAGGATCTCAGTACAGTGCACGAACTCCGTAGCACCGGCGAGGATCCCAATGAGCGTACACAGGAATCGCACATTCTATAAATATTTTTGAAGCGGGTACGTTTAATAATTTCTAAATTTTACGAGAGTAGCGGCTGTTTGGCGTACTCTTAACGATTTGCAATTGCCGAGGGATTTTTAACGTGCGTAACTTCAAAGCTTTTCGCCTTCATCAGATTTCAATACCCACGAGATCGTGGGTTGGGGGGGGGGGGGGGGGGGCCATCATTATAAACCACTGATTGTCCATCAATTATATTCCCTGTACTGGGAGCGAACCCGGTACCTCTACAATTAAAGGCGGACGATGTCTACATCAATAGTTTAAAACTGTCCTACCTACAAACTAATTAACTATAAAACCCTCCATACAACATATATCTTTATCTTCGTACATTATAAGTGATGCCACAAGACAGGAAAAGGATGAATGGTTCCTCATGCATGTCGTAAAAGGAGATTAATAAGATGATGTGCTAGAGGCTAGCAACCCCATCGTCTAGCACAAATTGCTGCAGACACTATAGAGTACATTAATGCTTTGGCGCAAGTATCAAAGCGACCGGCTGACGTATTTTTTTCCACGCTACATAACGAGCAAAATGAGAAATAATTGTTATAAGTTATAAAACTGGTTGGGTGGATAGTAAGGATTCGCTACCGTATTCGCTGCGGGATTGTCGTTTGGAAGATCACGGGTTCGAGTCTCCGGTAAGACTGTCACTTCTGTTGTTTTTCTGTTTAGTTGTCTACTTCTTTATTTCTCACGAGTGCCTGAAACATACCTTTATGTGTATTATTTAACAACATCACGAACATGTCTATACACGGGATAAAACAAAACTTGAAATAGCGCCGTCTTCAACAAACATGGACGAGAAACGAAGTCGAAAACTGCGACCTAATTTTTAAAGTAATTTACTTAGAATCGGGAAAAACCAGTGACATGTAAGGTAACCAAACAGATCAATTAACAGGCGAAAATATCTTAGCACACTTGTCGAAATCTTTGCTTTTGTACTGCTTTTCCGTCTAAGATCATTGAACTTCTCGTAAAATTATTCAGAGGAGAAAATTCAATAAAATTAAATAATACTCTGTCTCGTATTTACTCTTCACGTTCGAATTGTCGTCAGTGGTATGTCACATTAACAATTAAGGGGGGAGGGGCAGGGAGCGGTTTCGTACTGTCACATTTTGAACATCAATTTTTATATGCACAAAAATTACATGGAATAATCCAAGACCTGTTATAGTCACACATGACGTAAAAACAGCCAATGGTAAGTCTCGAACTGAAGATGCTCTAAAAATACTGCCTTATTTCCTGTAACGATATGTACACAGATAGACATAAATACATACATTAACACGTGAACAACCTATAAAATATGACTATTATTTGAAATTAAACTCACCGAGTAAAGAGTTTTCTTTGCATCGTTATCGTGAACATCTGTAATGATTTTTATTATCGCAAAAAGCTGTATTATTTTATGATTAAAAAATAATAGCAAATATTTCCCTTGACTCAAAGAACTCAGGACAGCTGGTTTAATCTCAAATTACTAAAAATGTCTTTCGTATTATTTTACTTTCTGTCATCTAGTAATCAAAATTCAATAATCTTTTCTGTGTTTTGGTTCCTTTAAAAACTCTCTCTTAACCCTAACCGCGATGTCCGCAGATCGAACAAATCTATAATAAATTACGACATATTCCAAAAATAGCCTTTTTGAATTCAGAAAGTAGCCAGGACCTAGACGGCTGACAGTGTAAGTTTATTAAATGTATAATATATTCTTGCACTTGAAAAAAACACCACTGCAAGATACGGAACTTTGTATAAAAAAGGAGTATTGGAAAAAAAATAATTAAGAATCTATACTCACATACGATTGCCTTCGTAGAATAGAAGGATTAAACTAGTATGACGAGATCACTAATGTGGAACTGATGACAAGAACTAGACATGCCCATCAGGACAGAACATGTGCAAAAGACGTTGCGATGGATAGGTCACACATTGAGGAATCCTGTTAATACCAATTACAAGGCAGGCCTTTTTCTAGAATCTGCAGAATTAATAGAGTCAGAGGGACACTAAAACACACACGGAGAAGAGAGCTGGAGACAGAAGTGAACAAGATAATGGAGTCATTGAAAAACCTGAAGTGGATGGCACAGGACAGGAAGACTTAGCATGGATTTGTTGAAGGTCAATGTTACATTAGGCGCTGAAGGCTAATAATAATGACGGTAATAATGATGATATTGTCATTTCAATAGGTAGTATTTTTATTGGTGACGTGTGCCATTAGATTGTATTTTATCATCATCACAATTTTCCTTTGTTCTCATCTCGGACCATAGAGCCACTCAATAACTGACGCCCCCCCCTCCCCGTTTTCCCCCCACTGCAGGTAGCCTGCTGCAGGCAGTAACGTGCTCTTGTATCGGTCGTTTCTGTGTCACCAGACAGTCACGTGCTCTTGTATCGGTCGTTTGTGTGTCACCAGACAGTCACGTGCTCTTGTATCGGTTGTTTATGTGTCACCAGACAGTCGCGTGCTCTTGTATCGGTCGTTTCTGTGGCACCAGACAGTCACGTGCTCTTGTATCGGTCGTTTCTGTGTCACCAGACAGACACGTGCTCTTGTATCGGTCATTTCTGTGTCACCAGACAGTCACGTGCTCTTGTATTGGTCGTTTCTATGTCACCAGACAGTCACGTGCTCTTGTATCGGTCGTTTCTGTGTCACCAGACAGTCACGTGCTCTTGTATCGGTCGTTTCTGTGTCACCAGACAGTCACGTGCTCTTGTACCGGTCGTTTCTGTGTCACAGACAGACAGTATCGTGCTTTTGTACCGGTCGTTTCTTGGTCGTTTCTATGTCACCAGACAGTCACGTGCTCTTGTATCGGTCGTTTCTGTGTCACCAGACAGTCACGTGCTCTTGTACCGGTCGTTTCTGTGTCACCAGACAGTCACGTGCTCTTGTACCGGTCGTTTCTGTGTCACCAGACAGTCACGTGCTCTTGTACCGGTCGTTTCTGTGTCACCAGACAGTCACGTGCTCTGGTACCGGTCGTTTCTGTGACAACTATTTTACATGATGACGTAGCCAGCACCACGAACCACCTCCTATTAGTCGCCTTGTACGACATGCATGCAGGAGCAGTAGTCATATTCGTTCTTTGTCTCTTCAGAGACTCCCCGGGAGATACACGGGACGTGACTGTATTTATCTACTTATAATTTAAAGATCTTCACAAATAATGATCTACAAAACTGTTACTTAATGTAAGAAATGCGAGCCTAAAATGATTAGAAAATATGTTACAATAAAATATGAAAGAAAAAAACCTACGTACCACGAAATAGGAAGGATAGATCCAAGACTTTGGGGGTGACACAGATCTTGTTAAGAGACAAGAAAAGCATAAGGCGACGCGAGGAAAACATGATTTATCAACACTTCTTTCTTCTTTCACCTCTCAACTTCCTAAGGAGCATAGGACGTCAAGAAACGTATGCCAAGTCTTACTGTCCTGTACTTTTAACTCAAGGTCTCTCCATTTCTTCTTCATCCAGCTTTATATCTTTCTCCACCAGTTCTCTTTTCCCTGTGTTCTTTCAGTTTCCTCTATTTTTCTTACTCTGAGGGTTCCACAACAAGGATTGTCTGATAATACTATCAACAGGTTTTCTTAATGTGTGTACTATCCATGTCCAGCTTCTTCTTTCTCATTTTTTGTTCCACTGACACTTATCTAGCTCTTATCATTTCTTGTTCCACTGACACTTATCTAGCTCTTATCATTTCTGGTTCCGCTGACACTTATCTAGCTCTTATCATTTCTTGTTCCGCTGACACTTATCTAGCTCTTATCATTTCTTGTTCCACTGACACGTATCTAGCTCTTATCCGTTTTTGTTCCACTGACACTTATCTAGCTCTTATCATTAGTTCCACATCAGTCATCTTGTCATATCCACTACAATCCGCGTATTCTAGGCAAGCATCCATTAATGATAGTCTGTAGCGTTGTTATTGCTGTTTATGATGTTTTCCCTGTTCCAGAGACAGAATTAACTTGTCATTTTAATTGAAAATTCTGATTTTTGTAGTTGTTTTGATTTCTCTTGATCTCGATATATTTCCTAATGTAATGAAAGTTGTTTTTGCCTTTTGTATTCTTGTTCTCATGTAAGTGTTTGCCCCTTCCAACCGTGTCTGTGTTGACGGTTAGGTATATGTACGATTCTACATCTTGTAGTGGAGTTTCTTCCAGCACAATCTTGTTATGGCTTCCTGCATTTATTTTCATTATCTTAGTTTTCTCCCTTCTTTTATTCAGACCCAGTTACTGTGATATCTCATCAAGTATTTTAAGTTTGTCTTGAGTCTGATTATGGTTATGGGGCAGACGTACGAGGTCATTATTATTATTTACGTTATTTTAAATAGTTTTTTAAAGTATTATTTCTACATGAAGTATATATCATAGCTTTTATTATATATAATCAACAGCGTGTATTATATATATGCGCTAATGTTGTAAAATATTTTTATTAAAACTACTTCCAAATGTCTTTGTCCTGGAGTGGTACACTTGGAAGACTAAAGTCCTGTAAGGGGTACACAAGTATTGTTAGTTTGGGAAACACTGGACAGTCGATTAAAGCACTAACAACGTCGGCTAGAATCATTGACATAAATTTAGACAGCCGTCATGGCTCACAATTAGCACGGAAACGTAAAATGTATCTAGCCATGTCGGTTGATGATACAATAGAAGGTACAAATAATAATCATTCCTCAATTGATCCGTGTTATCAGATTAACAAGCTTAATCATCCTCCGTGTGTTACCGGGGCCGAAAAAGGGAACAAAGAATAGTCCCACTGTTCCCTACCATGCACGTCGCAAAAAGCATTTTAGAAGCGTTGGTCAGGCGGCTGGTTAACCCCATCCTGTAAAAAATGTTAAAGCACAAAAACTTCAACACACAATTGACAGGCCAATTAATGACAATAACACTCAGCCATCGAAGACAGGAAAAGGTCCTGTGGCAGGGAGGCCCATGACGCACCACAGAGAAATCCGAAAGGGTCTGTATTGCTCACTAACCTTAATTTTTCTAGGAGAACCTCCAAATTTGGCACCTAGAGTGTTAGGACATTGAACGAACAAGGGAAAACTGTAGAGGTTGCAGCAGAAATGTGTAAAGGCCAAAGAACATGTGGAAAACTGTAGAGGTTGCAGCAGAAATGTGTAAAGGCCAAAGAACATGTGGAAAACTGTAGAGGTTGCAGCAGAAATGTGTAAAGGCCAAAGAACATGTGGAAAAGTGTAGAGGTAGCAGCAGAAATGTGTAAAGGCCAAAGAACATGTGGAAAACTGTAAAGGTTGCAGCAGAAATGTGTAAAGGCCAAAGAACATGTGGAAAACTGTAGAAGTTGCAGCAGAAATGTGTAAAGGCCAAAGAACATGTGGAAAACTGTAGAAGTTGCAGCAGAAATGTGTAAAGGCCAAAGAACATGTAGAAAAGTGTAGAGGTTGCAGCAGAAATGTGTAAAGGCCAAAGAACATGTGGAAAACTGTAGAAGTTGCAGCAGAAACGTGTAAAGGCCAAAGAACATGTGGAAAACTGTAGAAGTTGCAGCAGAAATGTGTAAAGGCCAAAGAACATGTGGAAAAGTGTAGAGGTTGCAGCAGAAATGTGTAAAGGCCAAAGAACATGTGGAAAACTGTAGAAGTTGCAGCAGAAATGTGTAAAGGCCAAAGAACATGTGGAAAACTGTAGAAGTTGCAGCAGAAATGTGTAAAGGCCAAAGAACATGTGGAAAACTGTAGAGGTTGCAGCAGAAATGTGTAAAGGCCAAAGAACATGTGGAAAACTGTAGAGGTTGCAGCAGAAATGTGTAAAGGCCAAAGAACATGTGGAAAAGTGTAGAGGTTGCAGCAGAAATGTGTAAAGGCCAAAGAACATGTGGAAAAAGACACTAGAGATAGACACGAAGAAAACAAGGAAAGACATTGAGCTGATGGCAGGGGACAGAAACTCGTGGCCTAAATTTGTTGAAGGATTATGTCCCATTTAGGAGCTGAAAGGTGAAAGCAAAAGAAGCTTCATCATCATCATTGCCTCCAGCTCTTATTTCTTTGCTGGACTTGATTTCATTACATTTTTATATTTTACTAATAGCAGCGATAACTCCTCTTCCCTTTTTGAATAATTATTATGATATCAGAATAAGCTACAATCTTTCATAAATGGGCGCTTGCGTAGAATAGAAGGACTGAAATGGTGTGACAAGATCACTAATGTAGAACTGATGACAAGATCATTAATGTAGAACTGATGACAAGATCACTAATGTAGAACTGATGACAAGATCACTAATGTAGAACTGATGACAAGATCACTAATGTGGAACTGACGAGAAGATCACTAATGTAGAACTGATGACAAGATCACTAATGTAGAACCGATGACAAGATCACCAATGTAAAACTGATGACAAGATCACTAATGCAGAACTGATAAAAAGATCACTAATGTAGAACTGATGACAAGTATTCTGAAAGCAGAACTGATGACAATATCAATAATGTAGAACGGATGAAAAGATGACTAATGTAGAAATGATGACAAGATCAAAAATGTAGAACTGATAACAAGATCACTAATGTAGAACTGATGACAAATATCACTAATGTAGAACTGATGAAATGATAACTAATGTATTACAAAGTAGTTCTTGTAAGTATTATAAAGTAGTCCGTACTAGTATTACAATGTAGTCCTTGTTAGTAATGCATAGATCTCATTGTTAGTAATACAAAGTAGTCCTTGTTAGTATTACATACTAGTCATTGTTAGTATTGCATAGTAGTCCTTGTTAGTATTATAAAGTAGTCCTTGTTAGTATTACATAGTAGTCTATGTTAGTATTACATAGTAGTCCTTGTTAGTATTAAATAGTAGTCCTTGATAGTATTACATAGTAGTCCTTGTTAGTATTACATAGTAGTCCGTGTTAGTATTACATAGTTGTCCTTGTTAGTATTACAAAGTAGTCCTTGTTAGTATTACATAGTTGTCCAATGTCAGTATTACAAAGTAGTCCTTCTAAGTATTACATAAAAGTGGTTGTTAGTATTGCAAAGTAGTCCTTGTTAATATTATATAGTAGTCCTTGATAGTATTACAAAGTAGTCCTTGTTAGTATTACATATTAGTCCTTGCTAGTATTACATAGTAGTCGTTGTAAGTATTACGAGGTAGTCCTTGTTAGTGTTACATAATAGTCTTTGTTAGTATTACATAGTAGTCGTTGTTAGTATTACATAGTTGTTCTTGTTAATATTACAAAGTAGATCTTTTTACTATTACACAGTAGTCCTTGGTAGTATTACATAGTAGTCCTTGTTAGTATTACATAGTAGTCCTTGTTAGTATTACATAGTGGTCCTTGTTAGTATTACATAGTAGTCCTTGTTAGTATTACATAGTAGTCCTTGTAAGTATTACATAGTAGTCCTTGTTAGTATTATAGTAATCGTTGTTAGTATTACAATGCAGTTCACGTTAGTATTACAAAGTAGTCCGTACTAGAATAACACAGAAGTCCTTGTTAATATTTCATGGTAGTCTTTGTAAGTATTACGTAGCAGTCATTGTTAGTATTACATAGTAGTCATTGTTAGTTTTACGAAGTAGTGTTTGTTATTATTACATAGTAGTCATTGTTATTATTACATAGTAGTCATTGTTAGTATTACAGATTGGTCCGTATAAGAATTACAAAGTAGTCATTGTTAGTATTACATAGTAGTCCATGTTTGTATTGTATGGTAGTCTTTGTTAGTATTACAAAGTAGTCATTGTTAGTATTACCTAATAGTTCTTCTTTGGATTACATAGTAGTCCTTGTTAGTATTACATAGTATTCCTTGTTGGTATTACATAGTTGTCCTTGTTAGTATTACATAGTAGTCCTTGTTAGTATTACATAGTAGTCCTTGTTAGTATTACATAGTAGTCCTTGTTAGTATTACATAGTTGTCCTTGTTAGTATTACATAGTAGTCCTTGTTAGTATTACTTAGTAGTCCTTGTTAGTGTTACAAAGTAGTATTTGTTAGTATTACATAGTCCTTTTTTTAATATTATAAAGTAGTCCTTGTTAGTATTACAAAGTAGTAATTGTTAGTATTACAAAGTATTCAATATTAGTATGACATAGTAGTCCTTGTTAACAAGCCGATATTATCTGTTAC